>OX328128.1:81968442-82568442 GCA_946811695.1 Gonocerus acuteangulatus | reverse complement strand
CAAGAGTTAGATGCGCTGGAGAAAAACTGGGGAATGTTACAAAGTCAACTAAACCTTTAAAAGAAACCTCATGCAACATAACTAAGACCTACCAAGTTTCATTTCGAAATTCCAACAACTCTAGGAGGAAAAGGGGGTGGACACATATACTGGGACACCCTGTATATACTGGGGCACCCTGTATATAGATGAGGAAGAGTAGAGAACTTATAGCTCAGTATATAGAGGCTTCAAAAGGAAGTCGAGCTAACATTAATTCCCACACAAGATTTTTTTTTTTTCTATTATCGTTAGGTATGGTGGGAGTATGCTAAAACCAATTTTTCCAACTTGAAAGCCGGGGGGAGAACTTTTGGAAGGCGAAAAACCGCGAAATTTTAGCACTTTTTTCAGTTTTTCTTCATTAATTTAAAATCCGTTGATGTTGGATAAAAAAAACATTCAAATAGGGAGTAAAGAACATTAAATTCTTCTTCAAATAAACTGGTCAAAGTCCAAATTCGGACAGGTAAAAGTGACACAATCGCTAGCCAAAAAACAACACTTTTTTCTCCAATTTTGGGAAAAAACTGTGGTGATCCTACTTTCAATGAGTTACAGCTTGGATTAATCAATTCTTTTGATACCCCCCCCCCCAAAAAAAGTTAAAGAGCACCAATAACTGATTCAAAAAAGCACAAAAACGTATACATTTGTGAAATATTAAAATTTGTAAATCATTATTGAGCCAAAATTAGAATTAGTGAAATTTTCATTTGATCGCATTTTGCATAATTTTAGTTCCTATTAGCCACAATTTACTTCTGATTCCATTCTAAATGTACCAATTAACAGTGTATGCAGTATGTTGAGGGGCAATGAGGGGGGGGGGAGGAACCCTAAGAAATTTAGACTGATACCCGTGTCCGAGAAATTTTTTATCACTGTACTTCTATATTTTTTTAGTGAATGAACAAAATTAGAAGAATATTGTATTGAAAATGAGTGCATTTGAAGTAAATAGTAAATTCAAAACATGAATATACATTTATTCACTCGCACGACATTTATTGATTGAAATTATGTTAAGCTAATGGAATTATATTACGTTTTAGCACTTTCCTCCGAAGGAAAGTAGCTATTGAGGTTGCACTCATGACGGAATTTTTGAAAAATTTCTTCAAATCTTTATCGATCCTACCTAGTAAACACCGAAAATGACCCCCGTTAAAATTTATACATATATATATATATATATGTGTGTATGTCTGTTAACACGATAGCGGCCAGAGTTTTTGTTTTTTCTTCACGAAACGTAGTATATAGCGTTCAATTAGCAAACGGTTGAACGAGTTCGTTAACCACCAAAATCGGTCCACCGGACGGGGGGGGGGGGTTTACTCCGAACCCAAAACACTAATTTGACCATGCCAGCCGTAATATTGGTTATATTTCAACGAAACTTGGTATTCGTAGTGGTAATCTAAAGAGAAAAGTGAGATGTAAAAATTAACTAAATCGGTTCATTAGAAGGGAGGTTTACTTCGGACCCACAATACCAATTCGCCATTACCAGCCGTGATTTTTGTTATATTTCGACGAAACTCGGTATTTGTAGTGGTAATCTGCAGGCACAAATGTGTTGTAAAAATAAACTAAATCGGTTAATTAGGATGGGGGGGGGGTTTACTCTGGACCCAAATTACGAATATACTCATACCGGTCGTAATTTCTGCTATATTGTAACGAAACGCGGCATCCGTCTTGGGTAACTCATGGGAAAAAAGTGTTGTAAAAATGAGCTAAATCGGTCAATCGGAAAGGGGGGTTTACTTTGTAATATATTTCAATAGAATTAGCTTGCCAGACGTAGGTTCGCAAGGCCGCCGCAAGGAGCGCTATCTCCCACTAGAGGGACTGTATCCTGTTCCTGCGTCAGATCAAAAGACGAAAATATGAAGTTTTTAGTATTTATTAAGTAGTGTAGTAAACATAACTTTGGAAGCAAATTAATAATTGAACAGTTACTCATTATAAAATTAAAAGAGAAATATTCATTTTTTTAATTTTATTTATGTAGGATATTTTAAGCAAGTCGTTCTGGAAACCAGTCTACACAACCCAAATTATAAGGAAAGTGCTTAGTTATGCAGCTCCTGCGGGACGGACCTTTTTATTCCTTTTGAGGACCTAGGTTGAGGCTCATCGTCAGATGGAGTATCTTTTCTTCCATTATTATTACAGATAATATTTGTTTGCTTGTGAATTGGATTTCTGAACAGAAATCGAAGAAGCTGAGTGAATAATGTCCGCAACTGTAAGTTTTCAGGGCAAAATGATACCTAAATTTCACATTCTTGAATATTTCATGTGATAAGGTGTTTTTACAAAATATTATGTACCTACACTCATTTCAAAATGACATCAGGAATAAGTAGTTATGGAAACGCGCTAAAATGACGCAGTTCCAACGATTCGGACTTTTATAAGAACACACCGGACAACATCTTGAAGAAATCCACCAGACCAGAGAAGGAATTCAGTAATTGCTGGTCGTGTATTTTATATTGTACCTTTCTATTATTAAATGTGATGTCTGTGTGTAATATTATTAAAAGAAGAAATAATAATAAACATGAATATTGTAATAAATTATCCACTCGGAATATTGAATAATACATGAGCCTCTTTCTCTACCCACTCGGTAGCTTCATGGCCAGCTCAAGCGGTCGCTTTCAAAAGATTTAACGCTCTATTTATTATCTCAAATACTTTTTCTTATATTCATCCATTTTTTATAACATGTCTGGGTTGTTTTTTTATTTTTATTTTTTTTACAAAATGTCAATCTATTTCTATCCCTTTCGCTGAAGTCAATATTCCGCTGAACTATAAAGAAGAAGAATAAAACAAAATATATAAAATTATTGTCTAATTTATTATTGTTTTGGTGAGATATAAGCGCTTAAAACTTAAAAAGTTTTTTTTTTTTTGTTTTTTTCAACCGGCTTTTGTATTTGCTTATCTCACTTTTCAATTGGTTATTTTTGTTTTAAATATGTATTTTAGTAAAATAAGCCAAGAAACTATGAATGATATTAGTATTAAGTTTGGAGTGGCTGTGCTAATCAAGATGGCAGTGGCTAATCATGATTGCCTATTAGGCTAGGCCCTTAGCTATAGGGGCGTTTCTTGAAAGTCTAAATGTTGCTGCTCCCACCCTCAAATTCTGTTCCAATCAACAAAAAAACAACCTGTGCAAAATTTCAGGGCAATCGGACAACTGCTAGGCGACCCGCAAACGGTTTGAAATCGAAACATAGTATACGCAGCGATTAATTCCGTTAAAAAGGGATATACTATTCTATCTCAATCATTTTCTCAAAAAAACATTTACGTAGTTACATCAAGGCGACCCGAGAAATTGTTTAAAATCATTTTCAATCATAAGTCGATTCTAAAAAGTTTTGGAATAACATGGAAGAATTTTAAAAAAAATGAGAATTTTACTAATCCACACTAGGGTGGCTCTTAGCTATAGGTTTTTTTTTAAATCAAAATTTTGCTGCTCCCACTTCCTAATTCTGTTTCAATTAACAAAAAAACTAGCTATGCAAAATTCTAGCGCAATCAGACAACTGCTAGGCGACTCTCGAACGCTTTGAAATTGAAACATAGTACAAACAGCGATTAATTCCCTTAAAACAGGGATATACTGTTCTATCTCAATCCATTTCTTATTGCAATTTATTTAGAAAAATCCCATCTACCCAAGAAATTGTTTACAATCATTCTGAATCATATATCTCAAAATTGAAATCTAAAAATTGTAGAGATAACATGAAAACCTTAAAAATATAAGGTTTTTAATAATGTGCATTATTGTGTGCAAACCCGGCAACAATCTGCAAAACAAAATGAAAAAGTCCGACTCGCAGGAACTGCGTCATCTTAGCGCGGTTCCAGTTCATTTTTTTTTTTTTTTTTTTTTTTTTTTTTTTTTTTTTTTTTTTTTTTTTTTTTTTTTTTTTTTTTTTTTACGGCTCATCTACATCTAGGTCATTAGCGCCGACATCCAGGGTTTAGCGAGGAATTTGCGAGCCGTGGGATGATAAAATTCCTGCCGGAGGTTGGGAATCGAACCCACCATCTCCCGCTTATGAATCCAAGGCGCTAGCCATTAGACCACGGGAGACCCCGGTTCCTGTTCATATCCCTATTCTCATTTGAAAAGCATAGAATAGAAACAGATAATATTTTCCTCAGCCTTTGTTCAAAGGGTTTTATGGCTATACCTGGGGTCGGGTCCGCAAGACCCTAGAAAATATCAAAAATTTTCACATATTCCTGTGTTCTTTTACTATAGTAATAATTCTACAGATAAAATCAATTAAAAAATAAAATAAAATAAAAAAACCAACAGCATAAAGGCAATTGAAAATATTCAAAAGACGTTATCGAATCTTTTTCTCTTGGCAAGCTATATTTCTAACGATGAATTGTTTTTCTTATTTTGCCTAATCTGTTTTATTGTAAAATACATTATCCAACTATTAGCAATTAAAAAATAACAAGGAATAAAAACAGACAAAAAGAACAGTTCGAATAAGCAAAATCAATTACTTTTTTTTTTTTTTTTGTTTTTTTTTTTTTTTTTTAATTTGTGTTTTTAGACATATGTCAACCACATGGGTCATGGATGTCTCAGTTAGAAGACTCGTTTGATCTTATATACGTCAATTGGCATATAATTTCAATATGACTATTGATATATGTTGATATGATAAGTTTATTGAGGAAAGAAAGTGATATTGACCAAAAGTGCTACTTGAAGATGGATTGAGAAGATCGATATAGATAGGAGGAGATTGAAACATATATATATATATATATATATACACATATATATATATATATATACACATATATATACATATATATACACACATATATATATATATATATACATACACACACACATACATACATACACACAAATATTTATAAATTAAATATGTCGGATTAACTTAGTTCTTTCTAGGAAAACAAATAATTTAGTTAAGTGATTCGAGTTATTTCCCAGTAGTTCCCTTAGGTCAGTGGGCAAATCTAACTGTTCTCTTTCTTTTATGTAGCCCCTGCATTCGGTGAGGATATGTTTTACGGTTAGATGTACGCCGCAGTACTGACATATCGTTTGTGGTTCCTTTGCCATAAGATAGCCATGCGTCAGTCTTGAGTGTCCTATTCGTAGCCTGTTCAATATCACTTCCTCTCGTCTTCTGTCGCGTATGCTGCTACTCCATGCATCTACGTCTTCTTTTATTTCACGGAGCTTTTCCCCTAACTCCATCCTATTCCATTCTTGGAACCATTTATCTTTTAGTGGTAGTTTCACGGCTGCTAATACATCGTTTACAGGAACTTGACAGCAAACTTGTCCTTCTTTTGTTGCTTCTTTTGCTGCTTTGTCAACTTTTATGTTTTCAATTATTCCACAATGCCCAGGAATCCATATAAACAGAGTTTTTATGTTATTTATTCTGAACTCATTTATTTTGTTTTGTATATCTATGACCAGGGAGTTGTCTGGGTAGAGATTGCAGATTGCTAGAATTGATGATAAAGAATCTGTACAAATTACGATTTGTTGAGTAGTTGGGATAATAAAATTTAGAGCCTTTTTTATAGCTAGTAATTCAGCTGTAAAGCTTGAACAAATAGAAGGGAGTGAAAATTTGTATATTCTTTGTTCCGACAGTATAGCCGATCCTACTCCTTCCACTGTTTTTGATCCATCAGTGAAGACAAAGTTACTAGACACTGTTTGACTTTTAATTTTATAGAATTCATTTTCATAGATTAAAGGCGGGGTTTCTTTTTTTAAATATTTTGTAAGGCTGATATTAACGTGTGGAGGATGTAATAGCCATGGTGGATGATTTGATAAGGTTATGGGCTGTAGTTTAATATTATTTAAATGATTCCTGTTTAAGAAAACGTTGGCTCTGGCAGGGAACGGTACTTTTGAAGTATTGTTATCATAAAGATCAGAATAATGCTGAATCCAGTTTATGCTGGAGAAGTAATCATTCAAAGGGTGTGTTAGCCGGCCTTTGATTCTGAAATAATAGGAAATGGTAAGCTGTAATCTTCTATGGTTTAGCGGTGGTTCGCCGGCCTCTACAAGAACGCTTGGAGCTGGACTTGATCGGAAGGCTCCCGTCGCTAGTCGCAACCCAGAATGATGGATCGGATCGAGGATCTGAAGGGTCCTTGGACTAGCTGATCCATACACTGTGCAACCATAATCTAGCTTGGATCTTATCAAGCTCCGGTACAGCATGAGCATGCTTGTTCTGTCAGCTCCCTAAGAAGTATTACACAAAACTTTTAATACGTTCAGAGATCTTTTGCACTCAGTCTTTAAGGATCTTACGTGGGGAACCCATGATAAAGTCCGGTCAAATGTTAGACCCAAGTATTTTATTGTATCTGATTCCATTATTTCTCGGTTATCTATTTTGAATGGTGGAGTAAAATTTGGTCTTCTAGGACTGAAAACAATACTTTTAGATTTATTAATTGAAATTTTGAAGCCGTGTGACGTTAGCCAGTTATTTATGCGGTATAGACTTTCTTGGAGGAAAGTATGTAGTGTGTCTATACTCTTTCCTTCACAGAAAACTAAAATGTCGTCTGCATAAAGCATTATTTTTACGGGGTAATTAATTTGCTTTGTGATGTTATTTAATGCTAGACAGAATAGTTTTGCGCTTGAAACTCCTCCTTGAATTACACCATTCTCTTGTTCAAATGAATCTGATAATGTGGATCCAACACGAACCTGGAATTTTCTTGATTCAAAAATGTTTTTGAAGAAATTTAAAGGGTGCCCATCGATTCCATTTTCTTTTAGACATTCTAAAATATGACGTCTCCAAGCTCGATCAAAAGCACACTCAATATCGAGTAGAATAGCCATTACTTTGTGCTTCTTTCTGAAGGCTTCTATAATTGTGGATTGTAATAAAACTAAATTGTCATTTGTGTTCCTTCCCTTCCTAAAACCGCTCTGCCAATCTGCTAGACATTTATTTTTTTCTAAGTACCAGTCTACTCTATTACAAACCAGTTTTTCAATAAGTTTGCAAAGAGAATTTGTGAGTGAAATTGGCCTGTAACTTGTTACATCTTTGTCAGATTTGTTTTTCTTGTGGACTGGCACAACTATAGATTTCCTCCAGACTTCCGGAAATTCACCTCGAGTGTATATCCTGTTAAAAATAGCAAGGAGGACTTTCTTATTGCTTAGATCTAGGTGTTTGATCATGCTAATGCATATCTCATCGGGACCCGGTGAGGTATCTTTCCTAGAAGAAAGAGCTGTGTTAAGTTCAACTAAAGAGAAGGGAGCATTTAATGGGTGGATTGGGTTAATTGATATTTCTATAGGGTGTTTTTCTTTGTCAGATTTTAAAGTAAGAAAATTATTTGAGTAATTTTCTGTACTTGATATATAACTGAAATGTGTTCCTAAAAGATTTGCTATTTCTTTCGGTTCAACTATTGTAAGATTATTATGTTTTAGAGATGGAATGGGTTTCGTATTTTTCATCCCTATCACTTTTCGAATTTGGTTCCATATTTCTGTAGGAGATGTGGTATAATTAATTTTGGATAGAAAAGTTTGCCAAGATAATTTCTTTGCATTCTTTATAGTAAATCGAGCGTGTTTTCTTGCCTTGATATAACCTTCTGTAGATTCGGCGGAAGGATGTGTTTTACATTTTCGTAATGCTTTCTTTCTTTCCTTTATGGCTTTCCGACAATCTTCATTCCACCAGGGCACAGTTTTCCTTTGAGTTGTGTTCTTATTACGTGGGATTGTTTCTGTAGCTGCATAAATTATTTTTTGATTTAGATCATTAATAATATTATCTATTGTATCTGCATTAACTTTTAAATTCGTTAGTTGGGTGAGTGTTTGAAATAGTTGCCAATTAGCCTCCTTGAGTTTCCATCTGATCGGCCTGTCGTTTATGTTGCTTCTGCTATAGAAGTCAACGATAACCGGGAAATGATCGCTCCCATAAGAATCTTCTGCTACTGACCACTTGATCCTAGGAGCTACGATGGGAGATGCTATGGTAAGGTCTATTGTTGACATCGTCTCGGTTCGAGAACAGATGTGTGTTGGAGTGAGATCATTTAATACGGTCAAGTTAAATGTGTCAATACAAGTTTCAATGATTCTTCCTCTCTGATCTGTGTTTTTTGTGCTCCAAATCTCTGAGAAAGCATTGAAGTCGCCTAATAAAAGTACAGGTTCAGGGAGATGTCTATAGATATTACATAAGTCATCACAGTTAAACTGTTTTCCTGGTGGTAAATAAATGTTGCAAATCGTCATTGGTATTGGAGAAAATATTCTTATTGCAACTACTTGTAAAGGTGTATTTATTGTAATAGGTTCATAGGCAATGTTATTTTTAACGAGGATACATACTCCTCCAGAAGCTATCAATCCATCTGTGTAGTCTTTTCTAATAATTTTAAAATGTTTAAAATTTAATGTTTGCGAAGGCTTTAATCTTGTTTCCTGAATACAAATTATAGAACTGTCAAAGTCATTAATAACACATTCTAAGTCGGGTCTGTGAGTCAGTAGTCCATTAATGTTCCATTGAATAATCATTATTGAATGTATAAATTATATTAAGAAATAATTAATGAGTCAAGAGAGAGAGAAAAAAGAAGAGAGAAGCTAATAAATAAAAATAGAACTTAAAAATAAAAAATTGCCTAAATATAACCATCATTCTTTTTTTTGATATTTTCCTAATCGAGTTTTGCGATTTCCATTGTTCGTTCCAGTAGTTGATGCCGTTGTAGACAAGGAAGAAGATTCAGCTAGGGTCCTTTTCAGATCTCTATCTTCAATAGGTAATGTAATACCTTCAATAGGTAATGTAGTACCTTCAATAGGTAATGTAATACCTTTTGAAGTTGATTCATAGGCCTCATTTATTTTCACCCCTGAATTTTTCTCTCCTTGGGAAAATGTATTTGTATTATTTTCATCATCACTATTAGTTTCAAAATTTTGCTGTGCTGTTTTAACTAAACTTTGTTGTTGGGCAGAAGGCACCTTTGTGCTGGTACCCTCTTCACTATTTTTCGATAATCTACTTTCCAAAAGATTAATTTTATTTGTAAGCGCATTCACTACTTCAGCCATGTTTTGTATTTCTTTTATAAGAACCTCATTCACAGCAGAACTACTTACTACAGTGGAATAGGATGAATTTGGAACATTATTATCAGTTTTAGGCTCTAAATTTCTCTGTCTAAAAATATTTTCCGCTTGGCTATAAGTTACTCGTTCCTGTGACCTAATTATTTCTATAGCCTTTTCTTTAATATAGTACTCACAAGACCTTCCCCAGGCTGGATGTTCAGTACTCCCACAGTTAATGCATTTTTGTTGGCTTAAGCAAGCCTGTCCTTCATGTGCGGCTTTTCCACACTTACCACATAATTTACTTTGACAGTTTGCATTATTTGCATAATGCCGATATTTAAAACAGTTGTAACATTGAACTGGCATTGGCTCATATGGTCGGACCTTGACTTTTAAAAACTCTAACGCTATATATTCAGGTAGGTGACATTTTTCGAAAGTTAATATTAATGTATTAGTTGGTACTTTTTGGCCCCTTACATTTTTAACTGCTCTTTTAACTTTTATAACACCCTGATCTTTCAATTCTTCCTGAATTTCCTCCTCAGAACAGTTAGATAGTTCAAAGCAAGATATGGTGCCGCGGGAGTAGTTTAAGAACTTATGTGCACTAAAAATTATGGGTATACTATCATAATTTTTAATATTATTCAGGTTACAAAGATCTTTGTACTGTGTTATTTCTAACAAAACTGATCCACTTCTTAAAAATTTAACCTTGACATTAGGAGAATAACTTTTTATGAATTTACATACAGCAAAAGGGCTGTAATTGTTGAATGTTTTTGTATTATTAACAGTGCTCAAAGACATAAAGACAAATTTATTAGTAAATTTTGTCTCTTTATTAAACATAGATAGAATGTCAGTAGGTTTCCTTTCCCGTAAAGAATCAGACTCCATTTCAAAATATCAAATAAGCTATCAAATAAACTACTAAGGATAGCAGAGATTGAGATGAAGTAAGCAGTGTAGCTCTGATAAACAGCCAGTATAGGTTTTGAAAATATCGATAGCCAAACAAGCGTCGATCCTGAACGACCGTTCCCTCTCAAAATGAGGTTATGTTCACTTAAACACTCACGTGCCAAATGTTTATATTACAATATTTTCACTTCTACTGCTCTATTTTCAAAACACCATTAAATGAGCTATCAGTAGCTATTAATAAGCAGATTTAATACGATTTCACTATACGGCACTTCAAAAATTCCATAAATAATGTAATTTTTAACCACTGGCATATAACAACGTGTTTCCCCTGTCGAGTCCCAATCCAAAGAGGAATCAATTACTTTAATGTTTAAAGCACTTATTTCTCCGATTGACATCGCCTAATCAAAACTTTCATCAGAACCTTTTTTGTAGAGCATTTAGTAAGCTTTCTAATAGCTTGGTATTCTTTCGTTTACCAAGATTCTCAACCTTTTTCGAGATATTAAGGAAAATATACAAAGTTACCAAAACTTTTTATGTCTGTTAATAAAATATTTTATTCTAACCCTTCCTTAACTCCAAACGTAACCAGAATTTCAACATATTAGTTTTAATGATAGTAAAACATGCAGAAAATGTTACAACTGAATCCCATGATTCTAAGTACCAAAACCAAAAACGGTATTCAAAAACTATTTTTCCAATTTTCTCAAAAACGGTTAAAGCTATCGCCTTGAAAATGGTTTCATTCGTTTTCCTAGCCAAAGAAGCCTATAAAACGAGTACTTACAAGCTTATGAACTCAAAAACGTAAGCGTTACGATTTTTTTTGCGCGAATCTCGCCCCAAACGCCATCTTTCAGTGGGCGGATTTTGCTGGTTAACGAACTTGACCTTTCAAATCGGACGACAGATTTTTGTACCAAATTTCATCAAAATCGGACCATTAGGGAGGCCAGAAATGAGCAAACAGACAGACATATATATATATATATATATATATATATATATATATATATATATACATACAAATTTGAACCACCGTTATTTTCGGTCTCTAGGGGTTCTGAAACGCTACATTTTCTAGTCGGCACTTCCGGATTGTTTCATTGTATCAACCTTATAAGCGGGGTTCCTCCCTATCGGGGAGGGAGGAACCGCGCTAAAAATCGATTTTTGTGGAGGAAAAAAAAATCATTTTGGTGGAGGACGTACCTATTCAGTTGATTGTTTTTCTTCTTCGGTATCGTCTGCTTCCAGCATAACGTGAGCTATATTTGCCTTAACCGCAGTTGGAAAATTTTCATCAAATAAGGATAAAGCCACGGTTTCGGGAACAAGCACCAGAGATGATTGGAAAAAAGTTGTTTGCAGCAGCCTTACTAATTTCTTGATCAATATCCTGTTAATGTATCAATTGATGAATGAATAGAAAGTCATGATATGGTGCTTCAATTGGGTCTTTTGACAGAAGCCAGGCTCGAACGTACTCTCGCGCAAGAAAAATACATGTTCTTCTTAAAGAATTTTTCTTGCTATGAGATACCTGGAATTCATTTTGGAACAGATACATTTTGAATGCATAAATCTCCTTTGGCATCCACCTAGTATGACTTACAGCTCCTGGTACACGAAACGATACTCCTTTCTTCCCGTACAAACGAGTGCGTTTTCAGGAAGAAGGGACAGACTTGATTCTTTATCTTTTTATCTAATATTAACAAGATAAAGACTAATTTCATGTCCATTACTGGTGCTTACCTGCTCAAAAGTGAAATAACTTAAAAAAAAAAATATCTGAAAAAAATTACTTTCGGACGAAAATGTCAATATTTCAAGGTCATTGCGGGTCGCCTTGGGGTTGTTTGATTTAGTTAAAATTTTACACAGTTTGTTATTTTTTTTAGATTGAAACAAGATAGGGGGGTGGGAGGTAAACTTTTAGAAAGTTGAAAAATAAGGGCCCCCCTATTGCGTATACATAGGTTTGTTTTGAATTCTCCTATCTATATAACCTTCCTCATACTGTTACAACTGAAGTTATCGTTATTAATTATTTTATAGAAAGATTTAGCTCACGAGAGAATGAAATTTTATTTTCACGAAGCACATATTTACAGTTGATTATTACAGTAAAATGAATTTGCTAGTAAAACAAAAAACTTAAAATGACAACGAACTTTTGGTTCGAAATAGAGCCTTCTGTGCAGTAGACGAAGAGTGAGTATGTTTTCAGTACATAATTGTATTGACTTATACAGCCTTCCTCAAGAATGAGGATTAAGAAATAGCTCCTGCGAGTCGGACGTTTTTATAACATGTCTGGGTTATTTTTTTTTTTTTTTAATTTACAAAATCAATTCCTATCCCTTTCGCTGTAGCCAATATTCCGTTAAACTGTAAAGAAGAACAATAAAAAATATAGCCAACGGCCATAGCCAGGTTGAATGCACCGGTTTCCATAGATCACCGAAGTTAAGCAACGTCGGGCGTGGTCAGTACCTGAATGGGTTGCTGTTGGCATGAGAAAAGGGTGGGTACCTGTAGATAGCCCGGCGCTAATAGCCAAGATGTAGATGCGCCGTTAAAAAAAAAAAAAAAAAAAAAAAAAAAAAAAAATATATAAAATAATTATTGTCTAATTTATTATTGTTTATTTATTCCCGTAAAAATAAACAAACTATTCACAAGAGACAGTCATTAAATTGTATAGCTATTTCAATATTATTTTATTTTGTCCATGAAAATGACATAGCGATAAGAGATTTAAAATATTTCGTCTAGGGGGAGGCAAAAGATAATATTCGGTCACCAAACCGAATTTTATCTTTCGCAAGAAATAATATTTAAACATTTCTCACATTACAGATAAGCTGCCATTCCACTTATAAACATTAAATGTTTATATTCTATTAGCTTATTCTTGTCCCTTGCGAAAAATATTAATAAAAATAAAAAAATGAAATGTCAATTATATTTTTTTTTTTATTTTCTATTTTATTATTATTTTTTTATTTTTTTTTTACGGCGCATCGACAAATCTTCGCCATTAGCGTGGTTCCTCCCTCCCCCATAGGGAGGAACCCCGCTTATAAGGTTGATACAATGAAACAATCCGGAAGTGCCGACTAGAAAATGTAGCGTTTCAGAACCCCTAGACACCGAAAATAACGGTGGTTCAAATTTGTATGTATGTATATATATATATATATATATATATATATATATATATATATATATATATATATATATGTCTGTCTGTTTGCTCATTTCCTGCTACCCTAATGGTCCGATTGTGATGAAATTTGGTACAAAAATCCGTCGTCTAATTTGAAAGGTCAAGTTCGTTAACCAGCAGAATCCGCCCACTGGAAGATGGCGTTTGGGGCGAAATTCGCGCAAAACAAATCGTAACGCTTACGTTTTTGAGTTCATAAGCTTGTAAGTACTCGTTTTATAGGCTTCTTGGGCTAGGAAAACGAATGAACCCATTTTCAAGGCGATAGCTTTAACCGTTTTCGAGAAAATTGGAAAAATAGTTTTTGAATACCGTTTTTGGTTTGGGTACTTAGAATCATGGGGATAATTCAGTTGAAACATTTTCTGCATGTTCTACTTTCATTAAAACTAATATGTTGAAACTTTTGTTACGTTTGGAGTTTAGGAAGGGTTAGGATAAAATATTTTATTAACAGTCATAAAAAGTTTTGGTAACTTTGTATACTTTCCTTAATATTTCGAAAAAGGTTGAGAATCTTAGTAAATGGAAGCATACCGTTAGAAAGCTTACTAAATGCTCGACAAAAAAGGTTCTGATGAAAGTTTTGATTAGGAGATGTCAATCGGAGAAATAAGTGCTTAAAACTTTAAAGTAATTGATTTCGCTTATTCGAACTGTTGTTTTTGTCTGTTTTTATTCCTTGTTATTTTTTTTAATTGCTTGTAGTTGGATAATGTATTTGAAAATAAAACAGGTTAAGAAAAATAAGAAAATCAATTTAATGTTAGAGATATGGATTTCCAAGATATAGCTTTTCAACTGCCTAGCGTCCTTCCTAGGGAGGGTTGGCCGACCCATCCAGGTAAGATCGTAAATGATGACCTTTCTAGAAATGTGGACCCAAAATAATAACAGTTTCTATTTTAATCATTCTAAATTAGGGTCTAGGGATAAGAACGGAACCGCGCTAAGATGATGCAGTTCCTGCAAGACGGACTTTTTATTATTGTTTATGTCTCTCCACCTAACATGCGTGAACTACTCACAGATAGCAGTCATTACTTTTTACAGCTATTTTAACACATTAAAAATTAATACTTATATTATTTAAATGTAGTCTTTCCCTTTACTTATTAGAAATGTAAATTTTTGTGTTTATTTTGTTCATATTGTATATTACTGCTGTTAAACCACCTATAACTATAGCAAATCAATAAATATTACTCATTATAGATAAATTGTACAACAAATACAATGACTGTTGATGAGAGAATTACTAGTTATTACATATCTTCTGGCCTTGTAGATTCGCTGACTGCTTAGCCTTGGCTGTATTTCCTCTTGTACATTACTAGCCATTTATCTAATATTGTTTTAGGTTTGTTTTCAACCATTAGTCTGTCTTGCTCTCTAATCGACAAAAACTTAAAGACATTTTATAAAAAAAGTGTCTTTAAAGTCCTTCATTGTCTAGATGGAAACGGGATTTTCCACATTTTCTTTCCTCGTCGGAAAACTCCTTCAACATCAGTAGGACAATGACTATTAAATCAAAAATAATTAGTTATTGTAGATAGTAATTATCAGCTGTGAAGAAGGAAAAGTAATAACAACAAGGAAAATACTATTTTCTTCCTAAAACAGATTTATTTCGGAAAGTAGTTCTAAAACTTCTATGTAGATCACTTTCATCGTTCGTTTTGGGGGGCCAAAACCGAACATGGTTTAGCCGTCTGAAGCTGTCCTATGGACATTTTTTTTTTTAATTTTTTTTATTTAATTTGTTTATTTGAAATCTAGTACAATAATCAAGTTAGTTGATACAGATATATGCTATGTATAAATTGAACAAAACGGTAAAATAAAAAATAATAAAAAAACAAATTTGGAAGAAGCCAACCATTGTTGGCACTTCCGGGACAGTCTAAATAAATATTAGAATTATTATGATAAGATCAGGTGAGTAAAATGTCTCGGGGCCACTGTCTCTTAAGCCGCCTGGGAGGATTGTCTGGGTGGGATTGGGATAGACCTTCGGGAATGGGATGGTGGGACAATTTGGAGTGGAACATTTAGAAACGGGTTTTAGCAAGATCAAGGACAAATGGGATGTTAAGGTCATTGTGAAGGGTTTTGTTGGATACATAAAAAGGGGCGTTAACAATTTTTCGGAGAACTTTGGACTGGAATGCCTGTATTCTGTTGATGTTGGATGGTTTTTCGGATCCCCAGAGTTCAAGTCCGTATGTCCATATTGGTCAAATGATTGTTTTGTATATCGTTAGTTTGTTCTGTACCGATAACTTAGATGAGGGTCCAAGGAGTCGTCTAAGTAGTCCGTATTGTTTGTTCAGTTCCTGTATTTTCAGTCTCGTGTGAGGGTTCCATGTCAGTCGGCTGTCAAGGTATAATCCCAGATATCGAACATCGCTGGATTCTGGTAGTGGACTGCCTTTAATGTAGACCGGAGGGCTTGATCTCCGGTTAAGAGTGAATGTCACCTGTTTACATTTTTCTGTGTTAATCTGTATTCTCCACCTTTCACTCCAATGATGTATGTCGGAAAGATGTTCCTGCATGTATTGGGATGCTACCGAAGGGTCAGGGGAAGTATTCTATGGAAATATAGGCTTCATATTTGCAGGAAATTCATAAGACTTTCCTATTATTATATTTTATTTTTTTGTCAATTTCGCAAAAGTTTCCCAGTGTTATATCTATACAAAAAGTCCAAAATTACTCTCATTTTAATAAGAAAAGAAGAAAAAGTATAATAAATAAACAATTTAAGATTGCTTCCCAAGTCCAATAGGTAGCTATACACGAATAGGTCCAATAGGTATCTATACACGAATAGGTCCAATAGGTAGCTATACACGAATAGGTCCAATAGGTAGCTATACACGAATAGGTCCAATAGGTAGCTATACACGAATAGGTCCAATGGGTAGCTATACACGAATAGGTCCAATAGGTAGCTATACACGAATAGGTCCAATAGGTAGCTATACACGAATAGGTCCAATAGGTAGCTATACACGAATAGGTCCAATAGGTAGCTATACACCAATAGGTCCAATAGGTAGCTATACACCAATAGGTCCAATAGGTAGCTATACACGAATAGGTCCAATAGGTAGCTATACACCAATAGGTCCAATAGGTAGCTATACACCAATAGGTCCAATAGGTAGCTATACACCAATAGGTCCAATAGGTAGCTATGCACCAATAGGTCCAATAGGTAGCTATACACCAATAGGTCCAATAGGTTGCTTGTGTGTATACACACAACTTCCTAATCATTCTTTCGAAAATTAATTTAAATAATTTAGTAGATAGTTAATTCTAGAGTATGGAATAAAATAAAATAAAGTTAGTAAGACTATATTTAAAACTGTATAAGTAAAATATAAGTTTTAGGTGGGGAGTTTGGATTTTATTAAATTTGCAAAAACAAAAATGTAAATTCAGAAAGTTGGTCTAAATTTTATTAGCTTTTATTTTAAAAAAAAAGGTGCATTGAAATCGGTTAAGATGTAGGGGCTTTAGATCTTTTTGAAACACAATATGTCGTTTTGTGCCATTTTGCTTCGTCGGTCCGAATTCGGTCTAGAAACAAACAAGTTTGAAAGGCCGATGGCCATCGGATTGGATCGGTTCGGGTCGGGAACAATGTAGGCACCTCCATTTAGATGCATGTGTTTGTTTTTCTTCCAACCGACGGTGCCCCCTAACTATCTACACCTCATTACAAAATATCTATTATTCTATTATTATAATAGTTTTATATATTTTTTAAAATTATATTGTTATTTTCCATTTAAAATGAGCAAGGTTGCTTTTTTCTTATTATTTTACAATATTTTTAATATTTGTGTTGTTTCATTTATTTATCAATGTTTTTATTGTAGTCTTAAATTCTGAGAACTATATGTGATATTACTAGAGGATTTAGGACACGCTTAAGATAAACGGCTCTAGGGTTACTATGGTTCAGAAAACAATATAAGAAAAAAGACCAAGGTCCAAATGATAACTAATTCTTCGCTGTAATGTAAGGATTGCGAGATGGCTGATTCATAGCATATCTTGATTGGAATTCCATTGGCGTTAAATTGGAAAATATATACACAGTCATAAATATTAGCAGTAATACTAGCAGTTAAGAATAATAGCACAAGATTGTAATAGCTAATCGATTAAATAAAGATTTACAAGGCTTTGCAGATTAGTTTTAATTCAGGGTGATTGACTTACGGCGCTCTACTTTAGCACTTGGAAGGGAGGAGAATATTGAGGTTGCACTTATAAAAGATTTTTGAGAAATGTCTTCAAATCTTCCTCGATACTACCAACATTTTGAGGTACCAAAAATTACCTCAGTTAAAATGCATATTAACACTTTGGCTGCGGGTGTCATTGCTGAAGGACACTAGCGATCCTACCCGCTTACGAGTGTACCTTCGGAATGACACTCCTCCATTACTTTTCCCTTTAGATTGAAAAAGCTAGTAAATGGAGGGGATTCAGTTTTACAGCTCCAGGTAAAAACAGTTGCCTCCAGTATTGTTTGGGCTGTCAAACAGTGTTTTCCGTTTTCAAATCGGCTGACTGGAAAAAATTTTATAATTTTTTTTTTGAAAAAAATGCCACCATGAAAAACAAAAAATGCACCCGATACTGAGGTATTCCCAAACAATGACAGCCGCAGCGAAAGTGTTAACGTCGAAAACAGTTAACAGTATTACATTGGTTCTTAATTTATTTGACTCAGCACTCAAAAATACACTTGGAATAGTACATCTGTCCACCCATTGAGTAAAATATGACTTTTTTTTTAAATTGAATACTCCTAGAGATAACCCGTCCTAAAATTCGTAGTTAATAATAAATGGACGTTTAAATTTAAATAAAAAAAAATAAATATTGAATACTTACTGTTTTTAGCGCGTTTACTCCCTATCTCCATAGGGAGAACCCGCTTATGAGGTTGACCTCATGACGCAATCCGGAAGTGCCGACTAGAAACTTTCACGTTTCAGACCCTATAGATCACGAAAATATAGGTGGCTAAAATTTGTATATATATATATATATATATATATATATATATATATATATATATATATATATTTATATATATATTTATATATATGCTTGTCTGTTCGCGCTCCTGACGGCTCAAAAATGGTCCGATTTTGATGAAATTTGGCACAAAAATCTGCCTTCTAGTTTGAAAGGTCAAGTTCGTTAACCAGCAGAATCCGCCCACTAGAAGATAGTGTTTGGGGCGAAATTCGCGCAAAAAAATCGTAACGTTACGTTTTTGAGTTTATATGCTTGCAGGTTCTTGTTTTATAGGTTTGTTAACATAAGAAAACGAATGAAACCATTTTTAAGGCGATATCTGTAACCGTTTCTGAGAAAAGTGGAATCAATGTTTTTGTAAGTCATTATTTTTTTGTGAGTACTTAGAATCGCGGGATTCAATTGAAATATTTTCTACATCTTGGAAATTAATCCTAACTAAGATGATTAAATTTTGGTTATATTTGAAGTTAAGGAAGTAGGCGAAAAAAAAATGTATTAATAGACGTGAAAAGTTTTCGGATCTCCATACATTTTTCGTAAATATCTTGATAACGGTTGGGAAATCGTGGTAAGTGGAAGGTGACCATTCGAATGCTTACTAAATGCTCTACAAAAAATGTTCTGAAGCAATATTCGATGGGACAACGTCAATGAGAGATACACTTAAAAAGTGTTTGTTTTGTTGTTTTGAAATGGTTTTTCTCTTTCTTTATCTCACTTTTTAATTGGTTGTTTCTAGTTTTAAATTGCGTTTATCAGTAAAATTAGTATTGTAGTAAAATAAGCTAACAAACGGTAAAAGGTATTGGTAATAAGTTTGGAGTGGCTGTGGTAATCATGATGGCAGTGGCTGTCAGTTTTCTGTGATTTGTGATGCTAATCTATTCCATTTCTTCAAGATGTACGTAACCGCGCTAAGATGACGCAGTTCCTGTGAGTCGGACATTTTTAAATATAAAACCGTGTAACATGAAATGAATTTGTCAACAATGTCACGAAATTCAAGAATCAAATCAAATAAAAGAATATGAAACCCGTTTATCTTCCGAAATAATTATTCTATCGAATTTGGACTCATTCGACTCAGCCAAGAAAATAATTCAAAAATGATACCGAAATCAGAAAGATTCGAGTACCTAAAGGTTTTCCCCCCCCCCCCCACAAAAACGGCCAAAACGCCGTTATGTGATTGGTCTTATCTTTTTCATTTTGGAAATAAAAGAATGAATTGATACGAGAAGTGGCCTATAGAATCCCTTTAATTGTATACTTTAAAGTGTTTGTGTTCTGATGATGAGATCACCGTTTAAAACATACACAAGTTGGCAATTTAAATTTTTAATTACTTGAGAGGACAAAATCTATGCAAAGATCATTATTCAAATTAGTAAACCTGTTGAGAATAGTGAATTCCAAGATTGAGGAGAATTGCAACAAGATTATATCACTCTCCAAGAGGCCGGTCCTTGAAAAGTCAACAATTCCTTATGGCGAGTTTCCAACCTCCCTGCAGATTCGAAACGCGCTAGTGAAACAATAACAACATACGCACAACATTATATATATATATATATATATATATATATATATATATATATATATATATATAAACTAATCACGCAAATAAAGTTAAAGAATATAAAAAAAAATATCTTCCTACAGGGTGACTCGAACTTGGAACCTTACAGCAATCAGACATTAGAACGCAGCAGTGGAGGGGATAGCATATTTAGCTTTCATATTGGACTACACTTGTCAAACAAATGACAATATGCCACGAATGATAGAATGATGTTCCGTTACGGTCCGTCTTGCTGAATTTCTCATTTTTCAAAAGTGACGATTTTTGATAATTCACTCTTCTGTAACTGTTCGGGTTCACAGTTTCGAGACCGTGACCTCCGAACTGCGAGACCACTTATAGAAAACGGAGATTTTCGAAATACTCGCCATCAACCCTAGTTAAAGGGAACCCAAAACCTAAGTTATGTGGTGCTCGCGGCTAAACTGTAAATGTTTTTACATTTATGTTTGGTTCATTTACATATTGTATTTTTTTTAATTATTTATTTCTATAATGTTTTGTTAATAAGTATGTTCCTTGGTACGCAAATAAAATTTAGTTGTGCACTAGACTCAGGCAGTTTTAACCGAATAGGACTTTAGTATTGTTTCTTGTGACAGAATAGATTTAGAAGAATGATAATTTTAACTTTTGACCAAAACCAAAGGCCGAAGTGATGAAATACCTCTATGAATGATATTTTAAAGACATTTGACCCTGCGAATTGTGTACATGAATGTATTGGAATGATTTCTTGCATTCCTCCCATTTCCTGTTTTAACAGGTGCCGGATGAATGAGCGAAATTTTTGCATAAAAGGCAAACTGAGTAAATACCACTATTTCCGGTAATCCGTAATAAAAAAAAAATGGGTTGAATTCCTCGATTCTGGAGGAAATACCTTAAACAAAATAACACTCATTATGGTTTTCTGGGTTTGAACGGGTGACTACAATCTTAACCGAAGTTTCGCTGGTCTTGCTGCTGGTTTTCTCAGCTTTAAGCCTGAAGTCAAACCGCTTCAATGGTCGTAGTCCGTTCTTCCATGGTTCTGATTTGTCTGTTGAACGTAGTGTATTCTTGCTCGATTCTGATTGAACGGTGAAGCTGTAACCCCCTAATTTGGATTGAACAAAAGTGTATCGCGTCCGACCGAGCAATCGGAAACATAGAAGAACATATCGCACTAGTATTTCTAAAGTGACATAACTCAAAATAAAACTCAACTGAAAATGTGACACTCTTGCCTATGTAGGGGGGTATATACAGTTTAGATGATCGATTAAGATATATTTACTATGTCTTTCATAGTCATAACTGAAAAACACCGAATTTCGAGTTGTCACTTTAGAAATACTAGTGCAATATGCCCATGAAACCGGGCGAAAATAGCGAATGAGGATGTTCTCTACACCGGTTGAACAAGAAAAACATCCTTCTTAGACTTAACCCTGAGGAAGTTAGCAGCATTACTAGCCAAAAGTATAAGAAGAAGATGAACAGTGGGTGAAACCGGGCGAAAATAGCGAATGAGGATGTTCTCTACACCGGTTGAACAAGAAAAACATCCTTCTTAGACTTAACCCTGAGGAAGTTAGGAGCATCACTAGCCAAAAGTATGGGAAGAAGATGAACAGTGGGTGAAACCGGGCGAAAATAGCGAATGAGGATGTTCTCTACACCGGTTGAACAAGAAAAACATCCTTCTTAGACTTAACCTGAGGAAGTTAGGAGCATCACTAGCCAAAAGTATGGGAAGAAGATGAACAGTGGGTGAAACCGGGCGAAAATTGCGAATGAGGATGTTCTCTACACCGGTTGAACAAGAAAAACATCCTTCTTAGACTTAACCCTGAGGAAGTTAGCAGCATCACTAGCCAAAAGTATGGGAAGAAGATGAACAGTGAGTGAAACCGGGCGAAAATAGCGAATGAGGATGTTCTCTAACCGGTTGAACAAGAAAAACATCCTTCTTAGACTTAACCCTGAGGAAGTTAGCAGCATCACTAGCCAAAAGTATGGGAAGAAGATGAACAGTTAGTGAAACCGAGCGAAAATAGCGAATGAGGATGTTCTCTACACCGGTTGAACAAGAAAAACATCCTTCTTAGACTTAACCTGAGGAAGTTAGCAGCATCACTAGCCAAAAGTATGGGAAGAAGATGAACAGTGGGTGAAACCGGGCGAAAATAGCGAATGAGGATGTTCTCTACACCGGTTGAACAAGAAAAACATCCTTCTTAGACTTAACCCTAAGGAAGTTATGAGCATCACTAGCCAAAAGTATGGGAAGAAGATGAACAGTGGGCGAAACCGGGCGAAAATAGCGAATGAGGATGTTCTCTACACCGGTTGAACAAGAAAAACATCCTTCTTAGACTTAACCCTGAGGAAGTTAGGAGCATCACTAGCCAAAAGTATGGGAAGAAGATGAATAGTGGGCGAAACGGTCAGAGTTTTATGGTCCAGAATGTTTGTGGTCCGTCGAAGTCTACAAGTTGACAGCTCTTTAAAGATCTTTTTCCGGAATGAACCCGATTTGATTTCTTTCATAACACATGACGAAGAAGTAAAAATAACGGCCGATAAGAGCAAATTAATAATTTAGTTTCTGTGAAAACGGAGTAACCTCTCCCCCAATGAACCCCCTTGACAACCAGTGAGGATGAAACATACCTTTAAGCCTGACGAAGATGGAGAGGAATTCATCGAAATATCGCAGGAAAGAGTGGAAGAGGAGTACCAACGCTGGAGAAAAAAGACGTTCCATCCAAATATATATATTATTTATTCTTGCAAGTGACCCAAAATATATATAAATTCCCTTAAATTTTAGGAGGCTTGGGGTCATAATAGCAGTAATCCTTCCTTCACACTACTTTATTTATTAGGCCCGACATGATTCGTGCATATTTTCGCACCTCTTCAGGGGCACTTCTTGCTAGGAAGTACTCTCGTCAACATTTACTCCCTCTGGAGTCTGGCATAAAACTTTTAAGACCCCAAGCCTCCTAAAATATGAGAGAATTTATACATATATATAAACATACATCTAGTATCTATGAAGATTTGAAGAAAAGTTTCAAAAATTCTTTCAGAAATGCAGTGCTCATAGCTACATTGTTTAGAAAAGTGCTGAAAGACTGAAATAATTGAAAAACATGTAGAATACTTGAAAGATATCTCTCTGAAAAGGAAAAATAGCATAGCTCTTACTCATAAAGCCAACTCATTTCCTCATGTTGCCAAGGGAATAAAACTTGTTCCAGGCGTTTGTCATCCATGTAATCTAAGAATTTTAAATTTATGGAGTTAAGGAAGTATTAGAAAAAAAATGTATAAATAGACATGAAAAGTCGGAGTATTGGTGTATATAAGGGGCTGAGGGTGCTCTAGCCCCCCCCAAACGGAATCTTGATTATTCGGTAAAAATTGTTCACAAAAACTTTTAAAAATAAATTAAATAAGTTCACTTTGATAAGAAAATATATATTTTTTGGGCGTAATAGCGTTTTAGTTGGCTAACTATTAACTATTCCAAGTTCTAGGTTGTTAGTATTCCATACCCTCAAATCCCCAAGTGCTCCTGGTGCATGGATGGGTGACCGCTATGGAAGATAGCCCGGCTCTAAAAGTCCTTAGTTGATTTGCCGTTAAAATACTAATCAAGTGCTAACTACTGATGTCACTTTCCATTTGTGCCGAAATGATTTCTGATTTAATACAAGAAGTTAAAATATTAGGAAATAAAATTACAAGGACGAAAGGGTTTTTTACCCTTTTTAGCGCGGTTCCTCCCTCCCCCATAGGGAGGAAACCCGCTTATAAAGTTGATACAATGAAACAATCCGGAAGTGCCGACTAGAAAATTTTGCGTTTCAGAACCCCTAGAGACCGAAAATGATGGTGGTTCAAATTTGTATATATATATATATATATATATATATATATATATATATGTATATATTTATTTATATATATATATATATATATATATATATATATATATTTGTCTGTTCGCTCTCTAGGTCGAAGACGAATGGTCCGATTTTGATGAAATTTGGTACAAAAATCCGTCGTCCAATTTGAAAGGTCAAGTTCGTTAACCAGCGAAATCCGCCTACCGGAAGATGGCGTTTGGGGAGAAATTCGCGCAAAAAAAATCGTAACGCTTACGTTTTTGAGTTCATAAGCTTAAGTACTCGTTTTATATGATTCCTGGGCTAGGAAAAAGAATGAAACCATTTTCAAGGCGATAGCTTTAACCGTTTTCGAGAAAATTGGAAAAATATTTTTTGAATACCGTTTTTGGTTTGGGTACTTAGAAACATGGGATTCAGTTGAAACATTTTCTGCATGTTCTACTTTCATCAAAACTAATATGTTAAAATTTTGGTTACGTTTGGAGTTATGGAAGGGTTAGAATAAAATATTTTATTAACAGACATAAAAAGTTTTAGTAACTTTGTTTAGTTTCCTTAATATCTCGAAAAAGGTTTTGAATCTTGGTAATCGAAAGAATACCATTAGAAAGCTTATTAAATGCTCTAAAAAAAAGGTTCTAATGAAAGTTTTGATTAGGCGATGTCAATCGGAGAAATAAGAGCTTAAAACTTTAAAGTAATTGATTTCGCTTATTCGAACTGTTCTTTTTGTCTGTTTTTTATTCCTTGCTATTTTTTAATTGCTTATTGTTGGATAATGTATTTGAAAATAAAACAGGTTAAGAAAAATAAGAAAAACAATTTAATGTTAGAGATATGGATTTCCAAGATATATAGCTTTTCAACTGCCTAGCGTCCTTCCTAGGGAGGGTTCTTTGTCTTTGATTTTGGTACTTAGAATTATGGGATACAGTTGAAACATTTTCTGCATGTTCGAGTTTCATCAACACTAATATGTTGAAATTTGTGTTACGTTTAGAGTAAAGGAAGGGTTAGAATAAAATATTTTATTAACAGACAAAAAAAGTTTTTATAACTTTGTATAATTTCGTTAGTATCTCGAAAACCGTTGACAATCTTGTGAAGCGGAAGATTACCATTCGGAAGCTTACTAAATGCTCTACAAAAAAGGTTCTGAAGAAAGTTTTAATTAGGCGATGTCAATCGGAGAAAAAAGTGCTTAAAGCTTTAAATTAATTGATTTCGTTTATTCCAATGGTTCTTTTTGACTGTTTTATTTCTTGTTATTTTTTAATTGCTTATAGTTGGATAATGTATTTGACAATAAAACTGGTTAAGTAAAATAACAAAAACAATTTATTGTTAGAAATATAGATTTCCAAGATTCCAAGACCTTGTCACTAGCGGGTCTGTTTCTACTGTAGCCGACCCTTCCAGGTAAGATTGTAAATCATGACCTTTCAAGACTTAACTACTCACAAGAATGGCGTTAGTGACCTTAAGGGTTGACACGCCATTATAATAATTAATTTAAAAAAAAAAGACTGGTGGAACCAAAACAATAACTGCTTTTATTTTAATCTTTCCAAATTAGACTAGGGATATGAACGGAACCGCGCTAAGATGATGCAGTCCTGCGAGACGGACTTCTACTGTCCGGTGCTCCAACAAAATGCAGAGTGTACAGGATAGAATCTCAGCCATAAGTCCTGGAAATTTATAGGGACTGAAATTTTTGTCACAATTTAGATTGTAAGAGAAATAATGACAATAAATAAAGGAATGAAATATAAGCATGGAGGTAGGACACGAAAGAAGGTAGATAATTACAGGATAAGATTTATACCTCGTTGGAGAATTGCACAAGCAGAGTTGCTCTGGAATTGGAGCGGGAAACCGGTAAAGCAGCACGACCACAATCTAGTTGGATGGAGCGAGTTTTAGCAATGTTTATACAAAGTTTAATGGACAATATTACAGATCTACTGAGAAGGTTTATATGATGGGGAATCGGTCATTTGTTAAATAAAACTACATTTTATAACCAGAGTGGGAGGAACTGTGGCCGTGAGTGTTAAGGCGTGAGCACTTAACACTTCGTGCCAAGGGTCGTGGGTTCGATTTCCACTAGGGGCAGTGGCTTTGCTTTGGTAAAAGCCCGACTCGCAAGAACTGCGTCATCTTAGCGCAGTTCTGGTCATATCCCTAGTGCCATTAACAAAGTAATAGAAGCAGTTGTCGGTAGCGTTTGATCTATCATTAAAAATCTAAATTAAATCTTAAAGAGGAGGAAGTCTTGAGGCACCACAACAGGACATATATGTCAGGTTACCTACTCTAAAGAAGGAAATCGGCATACAGGCATGGGCGTATATAAGGGGGGGGGGCTGTAGCCCCCCCCCCGAAATTTTGATTTGATCGGTAAAAATTTCATAAAACCCTTAAAAATAAATTAAATAAGATCATTTAGTTCATAAAACATATTCTATTTTGGGTGTAATGTAAGTTGGCTAAAACTCTTCCAAGATCTAAATTTTTAGTATTTCATACACCGGAAATGGTCTCATCCCCCCCCCCCCCCCCGAAATTTTCCCAGCCCCCTCCGAAATTATTTTCAATATACGCCCATGCATACAGGACACCAGTGTCCCGTACCCAGCCGATACACGAGTTAAAAAGTCCGTCACGCAGGAGCTGCATAACTAAGCACTTTCCTCAGAATTTGGGTAGTGTAGAATGATTTCCAGAACAATTTGCTTAAAATATCCTACATAAATAAAATAAAAACATGAATAGTTCTCTTTTAATTTTGTAATGAGTAAATGATAAATTATTAATTTGCTTCCAGAGTTATGTTTACACATGGTACATATTACACTACTTAATAAATACAATAAACCTCATATTATCGTATTTTGATCTAACGCAGGAACCGGATACAGTCCCTCTAGCGTTCCTTGCGGCGCCTTTGTGGACCTATGTCTGGCTGGCTTTTCTATTGAAATATATTACAAAGTAAACCCCCCTTTCCGATTGACCGATTCAGCTCATTTTTATAACACTTCTTTCTCATGAGTTACCCACGACGTATACCGCGTTTCGTTACAATACAGCAGAAATTACGACCAGTATGAGTATATTAAAAATTTGGGTCCGGAGTAAACCCCCCCTCCTAATTAACCGATTTAGTTTATTTTTACATCACATATTTACCTGTAGATTACCACTACGAATACCGAGTTTCGTCGAAATATACCAAAAATCACGGTTGGTAGTGGCGAATTGGTATTGTGGGTCTGGAGTAAACCCCCCCCCCCCCTCCTAATGAACCGATTTAGTTTATTTTTACAACA
Organism: Gonocerus acuteangulatus; assembly: GCA_946811695.1. Classification (NCBI taxonomy): domain Eukaryota; kingdom Metazoa; phylum Arthropoda; class Insecta; order Hemiptera; family Coreidae; genus Gonocerus; species Gonocerus acuteangulatus. Next base: position 82,541,147 of record OX328128.1, on the reverse strand, counting down.
CATATTTACCTGTAGATTACCACTATGAATACAGAGTTTCGTCGAAATATACCTAAAATCACGGCTGGTAGTGGCGAATTGGTATTGTTGGTCCGGAGTAAACCCCCCCTCCTTATGAACCGATTTAGTTCATTTTTATATCTCACTTTTCTCTCTATATTACCACTACGAATACCAAGTTTCGTTGAAATATAACAAATATTACGGCTGAAATGGTCAAATTAGTGTTTTGGGTTCGGAGTAAACCCCCCCTTCCGGTGGACCGATTTCGGTGGTTAACGAACTCGTTCAATCGTTTGCTAATTGAATGCTATATACCAAGTTTCGTGACGAAAAAACAAAAACTCTGGCCGCTATCGTGTTAACAGACACATATATATATATATATATGCATATATATATATATATATATATATATATATATATATATATATATATATATATATATATATATATATATAGATATATATAAATTTTAACGGGGGTCATTTTCGGTGTCTACTAGGTAGGATCGATAAAGATTTGAAGAAATTTTTCAAAAATTCCGTCATGAGTCCAACCTCAATAGCTACTTTCCTTCGGAGGAAAGTGCTAAAAATGTGTATACACTTCGAGCAGAGTGTGTAGGGAATCCGGGTTACTGCCAAAATTGTTTTAATACGCGCCATGAAGCCCAAGCGAATAATTAAGTCAGATTTTCAAACGAAAAAATATTTAAATTTTAATTTTTGCATTGTTACGCCTCGTTAAAAGCTTAAACTTTTTTTTATTATATTCAACTTGATTCTTATGATTTCTGTATATAATATTTGTACTCCTGCTTCAATGTAGTTATCATATAACCTTCAGTCACAAAAATATTAAGCAATAACCTTCAGAATTTTTTTCTTCGTGTAACGGGACACATGTGCCGAAGCCAACGTGTTATCTTTGGCATACTTTGCCAAAAATGGTGTGCACTTACATTTACACATTTGACATTAACCAAGATGGTTCCCTGTCCGACCAAGTTCAGAATATAGTGTTCCTCGTGTAATCGCTAAAGGAGCGGAGAACTACATTAATATGACAACGATGAGGAATGGAAAGGATCCTTAATTAACGAGATGCAACCATCGGGTTTTGAACTGTTGAAGGAGCGAAGATATGCCAAGACCTTGCTAATATTCCCAGATACGTGGGAAGAACAGCATTATCTCGCCACATGGGAAACCACTGCCTCTCGGATATAGGGCTAAACAATCTGGCAACACAATCGAAGAAATGTTGCACGCACAATCTGTTGCACTTTTAGAATACCGTAAAACAGGGTTACATTAGTACAGTTTGGCGAAATTGATACAAACCTATTGGGGATTATTTATTTATTAATGAGTTCCGTAACGTAAGGTGATGTGCTCATCGAACAGATCATTTCAGTATTTCCTCAATAAAAACTAAACGTGTAAAAAAAAAAAATATCAAATACTTTAAATTTAATAAGTAATGTGACAAAATATGCAAAATGTTTAAATAAAATACCAGTAAAAAAAAAACAAAAGAAAAGAAATGATAAAGAAAGAGAATTAAACGGGCATTGCAGCTTATAGCAATAATAATTTCAATATTAAAATTTTGAAAAGATTTGTGATTATTAATTATGAAATTAAAATTTAAGGGATTAGGATTAGGATGTTTGTTTAATGGACAATAAACAGGAATATTATTATGCCCACCATAGATTATAAGTAATATGTTTATGTTGATAGTGTTCATACAGTCTTATTTTCTGTCTATTTATAAAGTTAGTACGTACAAATATCTATATTATTATTATATAAGTACTTGATATCTATATTATCAAGCCCACTATTAAATAAAATTTTATATTGTATATTGAAATTAAGTTAGGAGTTGTTACATATTAATTAATTAATATAAATAATCAACAAATAGGTTTTACATAATTATGGATTGAATGTAGAATTTTTTGTATGAGGCCAAATTTCAATAATTCTTTTTATTTATTATCTCAAATAATTCGATAGTTTTTTTCAAACAAAATTGTGTTAATCGGGAACAAAGAGAATTTAACCCGCTCATCTTCTATAATTAATAAGTATTTTATCATTTAAGCTTTTAAAGGTATTCTAGAGAAAAATCAATTAAAGCTATAAAGATGCTTAAAAATAGGGAAACTCGATGTCGAAGTCTATTAATGGCTATTGCTATTACATCTTACTCCCTAAAAATTTGAGATGGTTATTGTATAAGGGCCCATTTCAGATTAATTAATATATAAGAAGAAAATAAAATAAAAATAAACTTACTAACTATATAAAAAATAATAATGCGAAGTTCTAACAGAAAATTGAATAAAATTAACATCACAATAAATGCAAGTACGTATTATGAATAAACACAAAAAGTTGGTAAAATAAACATACCTTTTTTTTATTTTTTTTTATATTATTCTTTTTTTTTTTTGTATAAACATGTACACAAGTTTACCCACAATAGAATTCTTTGCATATACTAGCATGCACACACACGTGTCCAACAACAAAATCCAACCAATGTTTTACACAAATGTGCCACCGAATGCGGTACTTCAGGATATTTAAACTCAGCAGATTCCTTTTATTTACGCCTTTTCGATGACAGTAGGTTTTCTTCATTTTCTGGATGTGGAAACGGATTGAATGTAGGTGATCTTTCCTGCTAATATTCTTCATGCTGTCTTGGAGTCAACTAAATGTTGCCGATGAGGGTTTCTGGATTCAGTATGGAGACATTCTTTTCATCTATCTGGCCGGGTAAAATATCTGGCTGGAATTTTTATGTATTATGGATTTTTTTGATTTTTTTTTGATTTTTTTTATTTATTTTTTTTTTTTTAAATAAATGTTTACAGATACACGCTTATGTACGCTTGTGCATATTTATTTCTTATTTTATTTATTATTATTATTATTTTTTTTATTTTTTTTTTATACAAATATTATGGTTGTTTACAGTTGCATACTTTAACTTAACTTGGTATGTATAAAATTGGTTCGTAACAGCATTACTGAGTTCTATTTACACATTTTTAACGAATATAAAAATAAAAAAATAAAAGCAGCTGCTGATTATTCTGATTAATTCTAATTACTTATTGTTGCTAAATGCTAATTATATTAACAGTCGACATGATATTTATAGTTTATTGAATAGAGATAGATGCTTTAGTAAAAGGATGATTTTATCTATTGCCTGGGGAGAGTCTTCTAAGGCCAATTTTATATTTCGAGGAACTCCGTATTCTTCAAATACCGACTGCTGAGAAGGACATTCTTCTATAAGGTGCAGAATTGAGAAAGGGACTTGACATGTACCACATTGTGGTTGGGAATCCTTTGTTATTAAATGGACGTGGGTGAAATTTGTATGGCCTATACATAGCCTGGTTGCCACCACCTCACCCTCCTATTGCTTCTGAAGGAGCTCTGCCATTTTCTTGGAGAGTCTTTTAGATTTCTCAATTTGTTCGTGGGGGCTTTTCAATTTGTTCGTTAAAATTTAGGCTTACTTAAATAAGGAAAAAGAAAAAAGAAAGTACAACTTAGGCTTAGATGAAATTACTGAGGTGGATACTAACAAATTAAATTCCAAAAGAAAAGGGAAAATAGGACTTAAAATTATGAATTTTACTTTTAAATTATAAATTGAAAAAAAAAAAAAAAAATTAGATAAAAAGAACAGCTCAACTGGCTTTATGCCCAATAAAGCGGGTTAGGTTTTAGAAGATCATATGGAGAGTAAAATAGTTTTCAAAATAAGTAATACCTAAATAAACGTCCTATTAGTAGTAGGTATTACCGTTTCTTTCCTTTAAGGAAATCTTGGTTGTTTGTTGATGTGTTATTGGGAATTAACATTAAGCGATACGCCGCCATGCGGTCAATTTTGGAACTAGCGATGGAGGTATACTTGCATTGTTTATACAAGTAAAACTATTGTGTCTTCGTGTTTTTCTTGATATTTAATAATTTCCCGACTATTTTATGACAAATTTTTAATTTTTAAACATAAATGTTCCCCTTTCATAAAGTAAGTATTATAAACAATTTATCTAAGAGGTAGTGAAATAATTCACATTTATGCAACCTTCACTCTTGTCTGAATATAAACTGTTTGCAACCCATTTTGCCCAAATTTGATTTAATTTATGAAATTTATTAATGAAAATTAAAATAAATGTTTAAGATTTTTTTTTAATTTTAAATAATGTAAGCAATAATTAAAATTTTTGATTAGAAAAGATACAAAACTAAAAACATTAATGGTGCATGTAATATGTGAAAATAAAGATTAAAAGAAATTTTGAAGTATCTTTTCAATTTTCAAATTGTTCATGATTTGTTGGTGATGAATAATATACAATATTTATTATAAAAGAAATTTATTGTATTCACAATGGTATGAAATAGTATTTACATCACTTTTCGCTTATCCATCACAATAACCCATATAACTCGCTATTAGTACGATATTCTTACATATTTCAGTACACAAATGAAGTAGAGATTTCAAATATGTGTTTCTTGACGAAAAAACTAATATTAACATAAAATAAAACGACAAGCAACTACAAAAACACTTGTTATCAGCAATCACTATATAAAAAAATCATACAAGTATACCTCCATTCGACGCCATTTTGCCAACGACAGTGGCGCCGCTATCGGTAATGCCAATTCCCAATACTGCTAGGTTATTTTCATTTAACTTTTACCAAAGTGTTGAACTTTGCACAAAGAGTGCGAACAGACAAATATATTCATCTGTTCGCTCTCAGATAAATAAAAAGTCCGTCACGCAGGAGCTGCATAACTAAGCACTTTCCTCTGAATTTGGGTAGTGTAGACTGCTTTCCAGAACAATTTGCTTAAAATATCCTACATAAATAAAATAAAAACGTGAATAGTTCTCTTTTAATTTTGTAATGAGTAACTGATCAATTACACAGGTCTACAACCAAAAATTTGATTTGATGATTTTGGCTAATCTCTGTGTTTCTCGGTGTGCTGAGGCCGAGAATAAAATCCGTTTTTCTCTATCACGTACAGATTTTTTTCAAATTCATAGAACATAATATACCTGCTATACACATAAATTTGGTAAGAAGAAGGTTTTTTTTTTTTTTTTTTCCAAACGATTTCTCTTTTTATAAACAGACATCTTTCACTAGGTGGTGTAGGCAATGACTCCCTCAGTAGATGTTGTAGGCCTGAGGGTGTCTAGGCACGACCTGTTCAGACAGGAACGTACTTGTTTGGTCTCAGATGTCACCGTCTGAAGCTAAACGAGATTGAACCTGTTGTATCAGGAACTTGGAGCTAAATTTCAGTTCATTCTCTCAGTTCAGTAGTATCAACTGAAGTGAACACATTCACTGAGGTCTCTTAGTTGTGTCAAAGTGATTAAGAACGTATTTTAAGGTTTGAAAGTGCATTAAGACAAAATGTCTCATCGTCGTTGTGTTACCAGTCCAGACTACTTCTGTTTTATCTGTGGTGAGTACACAGTTAAGAAATACCAACGAAATATAACAGGTTTTGTCAAAAATGTATATTATGCATATTTTAACTTGAGAATAGGAGATCAAGATAAAGTGTGGGCTCCTCACAAAGTATGCCATAGCTGCGTAGAAAAACTTCGCTTATGGTACAAAGGAGAGTTAAAATCTTTCGGATTTGCTATCCCAATGATGTGGAGGGAGCAAAAAAACCACGTTAATGACTGTTACTTTTGTAATTGTCATGCTCAAGGCTATAATTCCAAAAATCATAAGCTCATTAACTACCCTAATGTGGAATCTGCTAGTCGTCCGGTACCGCACGGTCCTGGATTGACAGTTCCTCAGTCCCCTCGTGACTTGGGCAGTATAGATAGGGAAGCTAATAGAGAAAACTGTATGTCGGAGAGCGATGAAGTACACAGTGAGTTCAAAGCAAGCAGTTCAGAAGATGAACCTCAGCTTATTTCTCAACAGGAGTTGAACGACTTAGTGAGAGATCTTGGACTTCCAAAAGATGCAGCTCAGTTACTTGGCTCCCGTCTTAAAAACAAAACTTTATTACAGCCAGGCACTTATTTTTCATGGTATCGACACCGTGAAGCAGTTTTTGTTCCTTACTTTGCTCTGGATGAGAATCTTATTTATTGCAAAGACATTCTTTGATGGGTCAATTTGGTATGCAATATGACCCGATTCATTGGCGTCTATTCATAGACTCATCAAAGCGAAGTCTAAAGGCTGTTTTGTTGCACAATGGCAATACTTATGCTTCAGTTCCAGTTGGCCATTCGGTACATTTAAAAGAAACATACGAAAATTTGTCATTAGTTCTCGAACGAATTCATTATAATGAGCATAACTGGTTCATATGTGGAGACTTGAAAGTACTTACTATGCTCTTAGGTCAGCAACCAGGGTACACCAAGTTCCCTTGTTTTTTATGTTTATGGGATAGCCGAGACAGAAATTCCCATTGGAACAACAAAGACTGGCCATCACGAGGAGCTCTGTCGCCAGGCCAAAAAAATGTAATTAGGAGAAGTTTGGTTCCTTCTGACAAAATCCTGCTACCTCCTCTACACATAAAGCTAGGGCTGATAAAACAATTCGTAAAGTCTCTCAATAAAGAAGGTGAATGTTTTAAGTACTTACGCTCCAAGTTCCCACGATTAAGTGATGCAAAGCTAAAAGAGGGGATCTTTGTAGGCCCAGATATTCGGAAACTTTTCACAGATCCACATTTCACTCAGACCATGAATGAGAAGGAGAAGGAAGCTTGGAATTCTTTTAAAGATGTTGTTGAGAAGTTCCTTGGTAACGTGAAGGATCCCAACTACAGAAGTATCGTGGAACGCATGTTGAAGGCATTTCAATTACAAGGTTGCAACATGAGTTTGAAGGTTCACTTCTTACATTCGCATGTGGACTATTTTCCGGAAAACTTAGGGGAAGTAAGTGAAGAACAAGGGGAAAGGTTCCATCAGGACATCCAGGAAATGGAACGTAGGTATCAGGGCAAATGGAACGTAAACATGAAGGCTGACTATTGTTGGATTCTGCAGCGTGAATCATCTGAAGAGTCCTAGAGCCGGAAACGAACACGGAGAAATTTTCAAGAGAAAAAAATACGTTTTCATAAAAATAATAACTAAATATGCCACAGTTAATTCTGAAGCTGTTATTTCTACACATTTATGTATTTTGTTCAGTAAACAACATTGAAATAACTAAAATATCATGGAAATAAATGAAAACTCTTATTCGCCAATTCTGTTTTCTTTTAATGGTAGTACCTCTGCCCTTACTTGAGATTGAACAATTTCCTTACGTGATAGAGAGGGACTGACCTCATGTTCGGCCTCAGCACGCCAAGGAGCATAGAGATTGACCAAAATCATCAAATCAAATTTCAAAAAGATTATTTTTGTAGACCTGTGTTATTAATTTGCTTCCAGAGTTATGTTTACACATGGTACCTATTACATTACGTAATAAACACAAAAAAACTCATATTATCGTATTTTGATCTAACGCAGGAACAGGATACAGTCACTCTAGTGGTAGAAAGCGCTCCTTGGGCGGCTTTGTGAACCAACGTCTGGCGGGCTTTTCTGTTGAAATATATTACAAAGTAAACCCCCGCTTTCCAATTGACCGATTCAGCTCATTTTTACAACACTTCTTTCTCATGAGTTACCCACGACGTATACCGCGTTTCGTTACAATACAGCAGAAATTACGACCGGTATGAGTATATTAGGAATTTGGGTCCGGAGTAAACCCCCCCCCCCTTCTAATGAACCGATTTAGTTTATTTTTACAACACATATTTACCTGTAGATTACCACTACGAATACCGAGTTTCGTCGAAATATACCAAAAATCACGGCTGGTAGTGGCGAATTGGTATTGTGGGTCCAGAGTAAACCCCCCCCCTTCTAATGAACCGATTTAGTTCATTTTTATATCTCACTTTTCTCTCTATATTAGCACTACGAATGCCAAGTTTCGTTGAAATATAACAAATATTACGGCTGACATAGTCAAATTAGTGTTTTGGGTTCGGGGTAAACCCCCCCTTCCGGTGGACCGACTCTGGTTGTTAACGAACTCGTTCAATCGTTTGCTAATTGAATGCTATATACCAAGTTTCGTGACGAAAAAACAAAAACCTCTGGCCGCTATCGTGTTAACAGACATATATATATATATATATATATATATATATATATATATATATATATATATATATATATATATGCATATATATATATATATAGATATATATATAAATTTTAACGGGGGTCATTTTCGGTGTCTACTAGGTAGGATCGATAAAGATTTGAAGAAATTTTTCAAAAATTCCGTCATGAGTCCAACCTCAATAGCTACTTTCCTTCGGAGGAAAGTGCTAATATGGATATATTGTCAATATAGGTTTGTAGGAATTTCACCACGCTGTACTAATGTGATCCATTTTTACGGTACTTCGGTAAAACCAACCACAAGATGCCCAACGCTATACTTGAATTCCTTGACTGAACTCTTAATATCCGGGCAAAGATATCTTCATAATAATTAGTTTTCTCTTTACCACATTCTAGTGAAAGGAATCTGAACATGGGGGGTAACAATTTGGAAGCATCGGAATCACAATTTCATCAAATGGTGTCTGATTCTTAATTAAACAAAAACGGCGCCAATGTATTTTCCCCTTTGGAAGTTCTCAAATGAAGATATTCCTGAAATCCGATTGGAGGGACTTCGAGTTCCTTGGTGCCCGAAGGGGGGTAATGTTACCGAAAAACAGGGGCGTGTTTAGGAAATAATTTTTAGAATTAGGTTGGTAGCACCGGGGGATTTCGGTGAAATGGAATACTAACAACCTAGAATTTGGAATAGTTACCCAACTGAAACGCTATACAACTAAAAAAAAGATTGTTTTTTGAGCCCGCTTATATACGCCCATGGCTAAGAATTTACATTGATACTGGAAATATTTGGAAACAACATATTAGCATACAAGACTGACTCACACTACTTTTCGAGACCATGATCCTGTCTAATCGGACTTACGCCTTGTCTGGTTTGGAACCAGCACGACGAACGTCAGACGACTTCAGACTTCACAGAACAATGTTCCGGGGATTGCCTCATTACCCATCGAGTACTCGAAATTGATCTATTCGCATTTCCTATTGATATACTACGCTAAATTTGCTCTCTCTTTTTGTGCCACGAGCTACAACCTTGGAGAACCTAAACCACGACACCTAAAGCCAAAGCTGTATCAAGATTTTTTATTTTAATATTGAATTTTTAATTACACATGTATTTTTACACCATTTTGCTAAAAAAAAAAAAAAACTAATTGTGTTAGTCCAAAGTAAAATTATGTTTCCTCTTCTTTATATTTATTTATCAGTTACTTTAAACACAATCTTCAGAATTGATGCGCGACGGCCAAGCCTTAAGCACGGAGTGTTAAGTGCTCACGCCTTAAGCCTCACGGCCACCGGGCCTCCGCTTAGCTGATAAGTATGTTGTGTTTTCGCACTACAAGTGACATTGAGTGTTCAAATTGCTAATGAATTAGGTGCGATTTTTTTTGTTCTCTAAGGATCTATAAATTAGCCTTAACCCCTTAACGGGCATGGGCCGCTTGAGCGGTCACTGCTTGCTGAAATTAAAAAATGACGCGAGTGAGGCGGAATTGGTTCCAATGCTTCCTGCTAGATGCCGAGGTAGTAAAAATAGTATTTGGAGGTCTTGGGCCCGAGGAGCCGAGATATGACGAAGTTGACCGCTATAGCGGTCCTTGCCCATTCCCGCACTCGTCTTGTGTCAGTGTTGGCCGCGCATTATTGGCTCTCTGGATCACTCATCTTATCCGGAAATCGTTTCAAAGTATGTAATAATTCTTTTATACATTCTAGATTAGGAATTAATTGATTTTAATTGAAATGAGTATATCGCTTACACGTTATTCATTGATTCGTCTCATAAGTACCTTACTCACGTCAGACTGGAAGGAAAAAATACTATTTTTGGCATTGCTAATGAAATGTTTTTCTCAATTCTGTCTTAAATGATATTGTGGGCAAGCATTATACTATTATTATAATTTTTTTTTTCTTAAAGCCTGCCAATCTTAGGGTAACGCCATCGAATGAACCATTTTCATTTTCGGGATCTTTGCGACTTGGAATCGGCTTTACGACGTGTCGCGGGCATTGCATATCGGGGGTTCCCGGTGCCTGGAATGGGGTAGGCCGGTCAAGCGGCCTACCCCGTATTTATGGATACAATTTTTTTTTTTAACATCCTGGGTTCATATTTAGTACATGGATGCCCCCCAGACTCCCAAATAGAAATTAAAAAAATCCCAACATAGCTAGCGAAATGTGCCCGTTAAAGGGTTAAGTACCATTTTTTCTTCTGTATCATTCATATGGCCCGCTAAATCAAAGGACCCAGCGGTCCTATTATTAATGTATGCCACATGTAGGCTTCTGTGAAGGCAGTGGTTTCCACATGTGTTGCTATAAGAAGATCTGCTAGTCTTTCTCATGTTCTTTCAGAATATATAAGGCTGGGATTCACCTTCTGATTTTACATACCACAATCAAGTCCTACCCTCAGGAAATGCGTCATCGTAGCGCGATTCCGTTCTTATCCAGAGTTTAATTTGTGCAGAGTTAGAACAGAAATAGTTTGATCAATTATGTTTTGATATTTCTTGAAAAGCATAAAGACTTACTCCAATGACATATTGAAGAAAAGCGAGAATTTAGGCGACATAATGCACAGACTCTTCTTCAGGAAAAATATAATACAAACTATATTTTTTTGTTTTCTAGAAATAATGTTTTAATTGTTAAATGTAATTTAAGAAAAATATAAGTAAATGAATTAAAAAAATGCGGAAACTAAACCTACACTTTCGGCTTTCAAGCATAGATTTATCCGATTCAGATCACTAGGGAACAGATATTATTGTATTTACATATTTTTTTCTGGTTCTTAAATCGAAATTTTTGACGGAATTCTGGTCGTTTTAAGTGATTAAAGCATTTAAACAGGTTTTTAGCACTTTCCTCCGAAGGAAAGTAGCTATTGAGGTTGCACTCATGACGGAATTTTCGAAACATTTCTTCAAATCTCCATCGATCCTACCTAGTAGGCACCGAAAATGACCCCCCTTAAAATTTATATATATATATTTATATCTATATATATATATATATATATATATATATATATATATATATATATATATATACGTAGTAAGGTTTCCGGCCTGGGATAGAAGGAAAGGTGAAAGAAAAAAACTGGTTTAACTGTTTTTCAATATATTCTCCTCTAAGTTCAACACACTTAATACAACATTTCTATACCATGAAAAAAATAATTTTCTTCTTTGTTAAAAAAATGTTCTTCCACTGCTGCATATATATATATGCATATATATATATATATATATATATATATATATATATATATATGTGTGTCTGTGTGTGTGTCTGTTAACACGATAGCGGCCAGAGTTTTTGTTTTTTCTTTACGAAACGTGGTATATAGCGTTCAATTAGCAAACGATTGAACGAGTTCGTTAACAACCAAAATCGGTACACCGGGAGGGGGGGGGGGTTATATAGGCTATTTACAGCAAATTATTCAGTAATTTAGTCTACACTACAAAAATTCTGAGGAAAGTGCTTAGTTATGCAGCTCATGCGTGACGGGCTTTTTATTTTACGTATGTTAACATATTTTGTCAAAAATCCATATTTTTACAAATATTTTTGCTACATATTTTGCTATTATTTTTATTTTGTAATTGAAAAAATAAAGCGGAGACCGAGAAAGAATGCTTAACCCGCTGAGTCTAAATCACTGTGTATTTTCTAATTGCAAGAACCAAATGTGGCTAATGGTCTAGGAGCATCAGATGCGTTTTTTATGCAAAATCACCAGATCAAAATGGGCCTGATCGGTGACTACACCTGTTTTTATGCAAAATCACCAGATCAAAATGGGCCTGATCGGTGACTACACCTGTTTTTATGCAAAATCACCAGATCAAAATGGGCCTGATCGGTGACTACGCCTGTTTAATTTTCCAATTTTCCAAAATGGGCCTGATCGGTGACTACACCTGTTTAATTTTCCAATTTTCCAAAATGGGCCTGATCGGTGACTACACCTGTTTAATTTTCCAAAATGATGTTTATCTGTAGACACTTTCAACTTCTTTTTTCCGTTTTTATTTATTTATTTATCGCACCGCATCTTTGGGGAAGTGCATTTTTTCTATACTTTTCAGTAGAGGGCGATGCCAAATTGGTTTAGACTAATATTTTCCTAAAACACTGAGTGTCCTTAAATAATAATTTTAAAATATTTTAACCAGATATTTTGACTTGGTATTTACCGAATATTTTGTTTTAGATGTTGTTGTAAATGTCTATGTTTTTTAAATGTTTGAGTATTGTATCAATGTGGTGGCTGTCATCTCCGAGGAGTTCTGTCAGGTCAATAGGTACATCAAGCTTCTGTCTTAACACGTTAACTTTAGGTAAAACTGAAGTTTAGCGTCCTCAAACCGATTTCTTTCAAATTTTGTACAATAACGTATTTTGATGCACTAAACACGAATCCGTTAAACAAAAAAGGTCGCTTTCAACTAGGAAAGAAGTTATTAAGCACTAACGTTCACTGTTAAGAAGGTTATAAAAGTAGGCGTAAACAGCGTATTTGTAAACACGCGCATGCGCTGATATGTAACATTGGGAAACAGAGAACTCACATTTGAAATGTTCATAAACCATTTATTCAAAAATATTGTCAATTTTAAGGGCATCCTCAGTCCTGGGTTTTGATATCTTCTTGAGCGAGCGTAGCGAGAGGAAACGCATAGCATGTATGCCTAAAAGTCGTCCTAGACATTCTTCTTATCTTCCTAGACATCCTTCTTAGCTTTCTTCTTCTTCTTCTTGAGACGCGATGTTCGGTGGACACGAATCCCCAATCGCACAGAATAATTCCTTTAAGCGCTCTTCATATTTATGAGCACGTTTGAAGAGAATAATAAATTCGTGCAACTTTATTGCTATTTTTTTTTTATAAAATAAGAGTATGTTGACAATTAAAGTTCAGCAGGCGCGAATTAGAACGAACTAATAATTATATAGGCATTAGCTAATTATTAAGGGATTTCTGTTATATAATACTTTTAATGGACGAAACAAGAAATGTGAAGAGTGTTTCATTATTTAAAAAAAATGGTCGTGAATAAATAACTGCTGTTGAATTTAAATAATTGATGGTAAATTTCAATTAAACTTCTTTATTACGAACTTTTCCACACGCGCGCATGCGCATGTTGATAAATTTAGTGGTTTACATTAGCTCTCATAACCCTCATAACAGCGAACTTTAGTGCTTAATAACTTCTTTCCTAGTTTAATGCGAACTTTTTTTTTAACGGATTCGTGTTTAGTGCATCAAAATACGCGATTGTACAAAATTTGAAAGAAATCGGTTTTGAGCTAAACTTCAGTTTTACCTAACTTTAAGTATGGCTAAACAGCAGCCGCACTTAACTTGTTAAATAGCAGTCAGTCAGTATATGCTTGATTGTCAGTCCCGAGTTACACGTTCGGCACGTCGGTTTGTCCTTGTTAGTCATCAGGTACTCGTGAGTCACACGGCTGTGGCCGATACGTAGTCTGGTTAATATGACTTCTTCGCGTCGTGATCTTCTGTATGATGAAGGCCATTCTTTAACCGTAAACTTCACTGTCCTCAGTTTGTTCTCTGTTGTGTTAGTCCTGTCCAGTTGCCAGTAGTATATCATTGTTTGGTCAGTGTAACGTATTACGTCTTCAGTGGCTCGTAAGTTTGTGCTCCTGTTCTATCAGTATTACGTCTTCAGTGGCTCGTAAGTTTGTGCTCCTGTTCTATCAGTATTACGTCTTCAGTGGCTCGTAAGTTTGTGCTTCTGTTCTATCAGTATTACGTCTTCAGTGGCTCGTAAGTTTGTGCTTCTGTTCTATCAGTATTACGTCTTCAGTGGCTCGTAAGTTTGTGCTTCTGTTCTATCAGTATTACGTCTTCAGTGGCTCGTAAGTTTGTGCTTTTGTTCTATCAGTATTACGTCTTCAGTGGCTCGTAAGTTTGTGCTTCTGTTCTATCAGTATTACGTCTTCAGTGGCTCGTAAGTTTGTGCTTCTGTTCTATCAGTATTACGTCTTCAGTGGCTCGTAAGTTTGTGCTTCTGTTCTATCAGTATTACGTCTTCAGTGGCTCGTAAGTTTGTGCTTCTGTTCTATCAGTATTACGTCTTCAGTGGCTCGTAAGTTTGTGCTTTTGTTCTATCAGTATTACGTCTTCAGTGGCTCGTAAGTTTGTGCTTCTGTTCTATCAGTATTACGTCTTCAGTGGCTCGTAAGTTTGTGCTTCTGTTCTATCAGTATTACGTCTTCAGTGGCTCGTAAGTTTGTGCTTCTGTTCTATCAGTATTTCCGCTTTTAAAATGAGTACCTAATTTTTACGTATGCTTTATTTTTCAAAACGTTATAGAGTTTTAGTCATTTTTATCTTTCCATTTATAATAACCATTTATAATAAAGTTCGTACTAATTATTTGGACGCCTTTAAACGGAAAGGAACCAAGTGCCATCTGTTTATTCTTTAGAGAATTGAGTTTAAAGTTTTTTGTCGGTCAACAATCATAGTTTATTTACAAGTTGTGTGTATTCTAAAAAATTAAATAAATTTTTGATCTTAGTCGGGCTATCACCCATATCTTCACTCAAATTACCCGTGAGCTCAAATAGAGACCTTTCATTCCCGTAGGCACGGCATTCAGTGAAGATATGTTTGATGGAAATTACGACACCACAAGCTGGGCACTCTGGTGTTTCATTCCTCGACATTAGATAAGAATGCGTCAATCGTGTATGGCCTATCCTGAGCCGAGCAAGGACCACCTCTGCTCTCCTATTTTCCACTATTTATGGGGTTTTGTTGATAAAAATGGTGCTTGATTCCTTTCTGTTTATTACAGCATACTGGTTACATTTCACTTTTCTTTTTTTTGGGCATTTTTTCTTGCTTTAATGACAACATTATATTTTAACCAGTTTTTTATTACTATATAAATTCTCTAATTCTCTACAATACAGCACCAAAAACTCAATTTCGTTAAAAATGGCGCTTGGTTCCTTTCCGTTTAAATGCGTCCATTTATGCTTTTATTTTCAATATTTTATAGTGATTTAGGCATTTTTTTACTACATATTTCCAATTTTTTGATGACATTTCATTATAAATAGTTAAATATATATGTACATATTGTCAATTTTATTTTACATGAAAATCCGTAACAACTTACTTCAACCTAATATAAATATCCTGACAGTACAAACAACCTCAACAGTGACTTAATAATCACTGTTATTACCTCAAAAGTGACTTAATAATCACTGTTACTTCCTTAACAGTGACTTAATAATCACTGTTACTTCCTCCCAGTGACGATGGTCTCCACCAACAGGTATGACAAAACTATATTTACCTTTAGCAAAAATATTAATTTTATCAACATAAAATTGGTAGTAATTGACAGTAAACTATCTTGTTAAAATTTTATCAATAGCCCGTCCAATCTCGAGAGAAGTCTTATAGATAATATTTATGGCTTTGGAACGAGGTTACACAATTTGTTAAATCACTAATCACACGACAGCACGTTCCTATTATCAAACTAATTGTGTAACTTGTCATCATTAAAAACAGGGCACATCCTCATCGAAATCTCCATCCTGTCAAGGGCTCCAAACATGATAAGGAATGGACTCTCAGAATTTTGTAGTAATCGCTGTTTTGTAATCTTAAATAGACAGATCTGCAATAGTTTTACAAATATTTAACGACACTATTTAATATTCAATTTATTCTCGAATTTTTTCCTCTAAGTTAACTTTGGTGGGAGATCTCACCGTTTGGGTCGTCTAGTCTATCAAAGAATGAAATTGAAATAAAAGTTCATGTAATGGTTGTTGGAGTCCACAAGTGCACAATTCATTTTATTTTAAATTTCGCGTATTTCTGACCAGTTAAGTATATTACTTTTTAGCGCGGTTCCTCTGCCCCTCCATAGGGGGGAACCCCGCAAATATGTCGAAATCCGAAAGTGCCGACTAGAAAATTTTACGTTTCAGAACCCCTAGAGAACGAAAATGACGGTGGTTCAAATTTGTATTATATATATATATATATATTTGTCTCTTCGCTCTCTAGGTCCCAGACGAATGGTCTAATTAATTAAACTAGTGCCTACTATAACGAAAAATTCATGGGAAAAATTACATTCATATTGTCTATTTACTTTTTCCTGGCCGCATTCTTCTTCGTTCTTTTTGTTTTTCGAGGTTGCATCTGCAGCGTTAATTAACGCCAAGTTAATTAACCAGCAGAATCCGTCCACTGGAACATGGTTTTTGGGGTGAAATTCGCGCGAAAAAATCATTACGCTTACATCATATGCTTGCAAGTATTAGTTTTATAGGTCCCTTATCGTAGAAAAAACGAATAAAACCATTTTTAAGGCGATATCTGTAACCGCTTTCGAGAAAAGTGGAATAATAGTTGTTGAATAAAGTTTTTGTCCTTGTTTAACTCACTTTTTAATTGGTTGTTGTTTTGTCTTAAATTACATTTATCTGTAAAATTGGTAAAAGAAGGCCAACGGCCATAGCCACGTTGAATACACCGGTTCCAGTAGATCACCAAAGTTAAGCAACGTCGGGCTCGGTAAGTACCTGAACGGGTGACCGACCACATGCAGTTGGCATTATAAAAGGATGGCAACCTGTAGATAGCCCGGCGCTAATAGCCAAATAGTTGATGCACCGTTCAAAAAAAGCGAAAAAATAAATAAAAATAAAAAAAAAAAAGACAAGAAAATCTGAAAGAGTTAAGGTATTTTTTTTGGAGGGAAGACGTATTGGGGCTATAAAACTATTTCTTGAAAGGTCTAATGAAAATTATAACCTTTTCTATTGCAAGCTTTCCGAATGACTCTAGTGAAAAGAACAGACCGCACTAAGATTACGCAGTTCCTGCGAGTCGGACTTTTTTTGTATATCTTTGGCAGAGGTAATAGAAAAAATAGTACGCATCTTTTTTTTATGTGCTACCTTGCCCTCCTACATTCTCCTCCTCCGTCATCGTATCATCCTTGCTAAGTTCCCTTAGCAGTCCACAAACTTAAAACCTAAAAGGCACCTGGACCTGATCTTAGCAAGAAAAAATAGGTAATATTTATTTGTGAACTACACCATATCGAAAAAAAGTGAATATATTTTATTTATATGTGAATATATTAATTATATCAAAAGGTTGATTGAAATTGATTAAATGTTTCCATAAATATTGTATCTCCTCAAAATGATGTTAAACATGTTTTATTAAAAAAGGTAATTATCATTTCATTTACTTCTTCCGTGCAACATTTTTTTATTGAATTAACGAATCAGAACATTCCATCTTTTTTACAAATCGAGTATTTAAAATGGATATTCAACCCAAAATCCTCCATTCTGTAAGAATCTACATGAAAATTATGCAAGCGCACGCTTCAATTCGTTTCGTTAAGTGTAGTTGGATCTAAGTAAGGAAAGACAAGATTCGAAACAACAGAATACAAACTACAGACGGAAAAAAAGTTATTAGGACGTGCGCTACAATAAAATGTACTAAAAAAAATTGTTTTGCGCTAGGTGATTACACAGGCAATAGCCTATTCCTTTCCTGATGTACCAATTTCAAAATTTACTTAATCGCCTTATCCTAAAATGGTGCCTAAACGTTTTTCTCATGTAATGCAAGCGTTGTTCCCCCTGAATCCAAACTAGAACGGAACATCGCAAGATTGTTAGCCCTCACAAGCAATGTCCTTTCTGTCGCCTAATTTCTACTGGTAGAAAATCGTGACATTGTTTTTCCAAACAAACAGATGTCATTTGTTGCTTTTGCCCTTCCTTTTTTTCGCCAAACCCCTATTGGGATGGATCACAATCAGATTACTTGAACAAACAAAAAGAAGTCATTTCGCTTGCCGAACCAGTACCAGGGTCCTCCATCACATTACTTGTCCAAACAAACAGATATCATTTCGCCTGCCAAACCGTACTAGGATGTGCCACCATCAAATTGCTTGTCCAAACAAACAGATATCATTTCATCTGCCAAAACCCTCCTACACCGGATCACCATCAAATTGCTTGTCCAAACAAACAGATATCATTTCATCTGCCAAACCCCTACTTCATCGGATCACCATCAGATTGCTTGTACAAACAAACAGATATCATTTCATCTGCCAAACCCCTACTTCATCGGATCACCATCAGATTGCTTGTACAAACAAACAGATATCATTTCATCTGCCAAACCCCTACTTCATCGGATCACCATCAGATTGCTTGTACAAACAAACAGATATCATTTCTTCTGCCAAACCCCTACTTCATCGGATCACCATCAGATTGCTCGTACAAACAAACAGATCTCATTTCTCTTACCAAACCCTTTCTACAACGGATCTCCGTCAGATTGCTTGTACAAACAAACAGATCTCATTTCATCTGCCAAACCCCTCCTACACCGGATCACCGTCAGATTGCTTGTACAAACAAACAGATATCATTTCTTCTGCCAAACCCCTACTTCATCGGATCACCATCAGATGGCTTGTATATAAACGCAAATGCCCTTTCTCTTGCCAAACCCTTAATATTAGGAAAACCATAAGATCGCTCATACATACACGCAAATACTCTACCGCCAAAACCATTGATTGTTAGTGGCATCAAACTTATGTAATTTATCTCGCCAAATACTCAACAGCATAAAATCGGTTGAGCACACACTTTCTCCCGCCCTTACTAGAAAGGAACACAATAAGACAGCTTGTGCACACATACAGGTGTCCTTGCCCGATGGATGTGATTACACACACCTAGACAATGTACATACACTCCTCCCACACATTCTATTCAACTCATGTTTGTATTATTACATTCGGAGCCAACAATAAATATTTATTCGAAAAAACTAACACGCCGATATTTCCGTACTAACATACAAAAGTAATCCTTCAATTGACATTAGATAAGAACGTGAGAATAGTTCTGTAGTTGCATGCAATAGTAACACAGCTACAGAAAAAATTACTCCGTCACGCAGGAGCTTCTTAATTAGCGCATTCCTCAGGAAGGAGACTAGTCGATGCTATATTGCTGGAGATTGTGCTAAACTAATCAACATAAATGGACATACATTGTTTTATTATTTATAAGCTTTAAATCACTGCGTAGTATTTTTAATATTAATAAATTGATTATCTCTTTCATATTGGTAATGTACATCCGACTAAATTATGAATTAGTTGCAGGGACCGAAACAAAAATTAAATGTTTCCTAAAATTTATGACAAAAAAATTACTTCATAATTTATATTTTTAAAATTAATGAATAACTGTTATGAAATAATTTTTATTTTTAAGATTTTAAAATAAAAATTACTAGAAAATTGTTTTAAAAAAATAATAAAATATATTAATTACGATAGAATTTTTTTTTTATTTCCCAATAATAAAAATTAAAGGTTAATCGAAACTCATTTGAAGTAAAAATTAATAGTTATTTTCGGTCCCTGATTAGTTGATACATTTAGTTCCTGAGTAAGCCCCAACTTCTAATACACTGAAGGTTTTACATAGCGTTATCATAAGTTGAGCAAGGTAGTAAAAGTATGACTGTTTTTTTTGTCGTTTTTAACGGCGTATCAACTATTGGGCTATTAACGCCCGGCTATCTACAGGTTGCCACCCCTTTATAATGCCAACAGCACGTGGTCGGTCACCCATTCAGGTACTGACCATGCCTGAAGTTGCTTAACTTCGGTGATCAACGGGAACCGGTGCATTCAACTTCGTTTTCGAAAAAAAAAAATATAAAAAAAACCGTGTTTTTTTTTACAAATCCCGATTTATCGCATAAACGAAGCGTTGTTAGAAAAAACACTTCAATAGAAAGGTTGTAGCTTATTAAATCATCTTTGAGACGAGACCAAATTTAGCGTCTTAGCTTGAATATTATCGTGTTTGAATAACTCATCGCGTGGACATTTTGTTTCATAGTGAGTTAGACATTTGATCCGACATAGAACGAAACAACTGGAAAAAATAATCTCTGTCCACTTTTTTTTTTTTTTTTTTTTTCTTTTTTTTTGAAAAATTCTCACTTATTCCTTTCCGTTAGGGAATGGTAAGGACGATATGGTGTTACAAATTATTTTACCTATTGCAAACGTCAAATATACCATTCACCGCAGATCACGCATCGTCGTGCGTGGTCAGTAGTTTCATTGAAACCACGTCAGGGAAAACCGCATGATGGTGGATTTATTGAAGGATAACATCCTGTAAATAGTTGAACGCTAATAGCTCAGAAGTAGATAAGGAATAGAAGAAAAACAAATAATAAACAAGATAGTTTAACACTAACTGGTTGCGTAAATAGATAAAACATACAAGCTACCGCGTAAAACATATTGTTATTATATTTACATGTCTACTCATAACAAATATATACAATAAAATATAGTTAAACGTATCCCAAAATTTTAATTTACCAAAGATTGTCAAAAAGTGTTGAAGTTGTACTGACAAATTTGATGGAAAGAAAATACAATCCAACACACAGAAATTGTAATGTTACAATGACAATTATACATATACTGACAGAATGCAAAACATTACCCACGTGACCTAAATGAATTACTTACAGAAGATAGCTCGCTTACATACTCCATAATACAATATTTGAAACAAACCAAATTTAAAAAAATTAAAATTTATGATAACAAAATCACTTTAATAAAACAATAATAGTAATAGGTACTATAAAATTGAATATTCAGCTATTATTTTAATTGTTTATTTTATAGTCCTAACATTCATTCTTGAAACACTTTACTTATTTCTCCATTTAGCGCGGTTCCTCCCTTCCTCCATAGGCTGCACCTACATTGGACCAGTATTTCTCTCGATCCGATATCGTTTGACCGACAACAACCGTCAGGAGCCGAAGAGGTGCCTACATTGGTCCCGATAAGATCTAGTCACAGCTCGTCACTAATGACCTCATAATGAAGTAAAAATTAGTGATTGACTTAAGAAATACCACCTAATGAGCATAGAAACCTTCGATTACCTTGTTGGTGGTAAGAAGGAGGAGTTGAGAGGCCAATCAATTTTCTGGGCGTATATCAGCCTAGAAAAAATAAATCTTAGTGTAACAGTTAATTTTTAACCGTTACACTACGATAAGAGAAGGTTATAAACATTGAATGGTTCACAAACACCTTTCCACTTAATTTAATAACCAAGGGAAACAAAAATGTGATTAGATAAAGGTGTGCTAAATTTGATTAGCTTTCATTTTTTAAAAAATGCATTGAAATCTGTTAAGATGTAGAGGATGGAGATTTTTTTGAAACACAGTGGCGCCATTTTGCGTCCGTCGTCCGAAATTGGTCTAGAAGCAAACAAGTTTGAACGGCCGGGAATCGGTGGCTATCGGATTGGATCAGATCTGGTCGGGATCAATGTAGGCACCTCCATTTAGATAAAGATGATGGTTTTTCTTCCGACAGTCGGTGGTTATCGGATCGGATCAGATCGGGTGGGCACCTACATTGAGACGCTTGTGTTAGTTTTTCTTCGGATAGGATCGGATCGGTAGGTGCACCCATAGGGAGGAACCCTGCATATGTGTTTGACCTCATATGCAAACTAGAAAATGTCATGTTTCAGAATCCTCGTTGTTCATTTTAAGGTAACCCTTGGACTGCAGGTGAAGACTAATCCAGCTCTGTCGACCAATCGTGGCGTATCCTGCATGGATTGAATTTTCGCACGCCATATCGAAAACATTGATTCGAAGAATTGTGTAAGGACCCCCGTTAACCTTTACTTCACAAGTTTGCAGTGAACAAGTAATTAAATAAAAACATCTAATTATCATAAGTTTGGATTTTCTATTATATCCACTTGTTACTTCAATCAAAATGCTCTTCAAAAGCTTGTTCCACGTTTTTTAAATTTTAGCCGATACACTCGAAGTGGTTTTTGTTTTGGACTTTGTAATCAATTATTCACCAGAGATTAGATAACAATTTGAGCTTTCAATCGCATTAATGGATTCCCTAATCAAATCTCCTATCAGTCATTCAAATGAACGAAAAATATATTCTGTACGTTTTGCCATGCTCCTTGGGAGGCCTTCTTTGGCCCAAAAATAACACAGGTCAACAAAAAAAAAAGTGGTTTGTGCTGGGTATCGGACACATTTTTTCTGACGTATTTTTTACCGCTGAACACGAATCTGAAGTCATAATTGGGGGTTAATCAGCAAAAAACAGAGAAAAGTGAAAAAAAAATCGATAACAATTTTTATCAATTTTTTTTTCACTTTTCTCTGTTTTTTGCAGATTAACCCCCAATTATGACTTCAGATTCGTGTTCAGCTAAAAAATACGTCAGAAAAAATGTGTCCGATACCCAGCACAAACCACTTTTTTTTTTTTGTGGACCTGTGTAATTTAAAACTATTACAGAAGAGAATTACTACAACAATAAACATTTTTTCGAATAATGAAAATAGGTTATAAAACATTTTATAATTTGACTAAGTACCCGTGCTTCGTTACGGCAGATGAGTATTTATTCTATTGATTTTGATAATGTATCATCAAAATTAACGCTACTATATAATTTTGTGCAGTTTATTATAGCACGGTTCCCGTCATACTAAAAGTTAATCAGCAATTGATAAGTAATCAAAGTATAATGTTTCTTGACATTGGGGCGCTCCGGACCAGTGTCAAAAACAGATAATGTAGAGATAACTCGTTATCTATAGGTTAGCAGTAACAGCAATTTAACCTGTAAAGGTTAAATTCGTTGTCGTTGCCTCGTTCGGCGTATCAACAATTAGGATATTAACGTCGGTCTATCAACAGGTTCCCACCCTTTTATAATGCATATAAACTAACAAAAACATTTTTTGAATGTAGTTTTATACGGAACTTACTAAGAGTAAGAAAATGTATTAACAAAGGACCCAAATACATTTGTACAAAAAATTGCATAACCAGAGAAATAACAATAATTCTTTTTAAGAAATTTTTTAAAATTAGATAAAGTAATACAAATCAACAAATGCCTAGGAGATGATATACAACTATCGCTTAATTATTCAAAAATAACTTTGTTACTTAATACGCACATAAGAAATGTTTTATGACCTACTTTCATGATTCATTTTGATGATACAAAAAAAAAAAAAAAAAAAAAATCAGTCCCGTAACAGGCCACGAGGGCCCTGAGGGGCAGATACTATAGAGGTATCTGATTCATGGCCATACGGCACATTAGGGAGATAGTGTGGTCAGTACTGTGCTCCGGCCGCCTGATTTCCCCCTTGGCCGCTTCGACTGCTAGAGTCATTAGCACCCAAGGTACCCATTATTAATTAAATTAAATAAGGCTGGGTTGGCCTAGGGACGGTCAGGGAGGCCGAATTAAACCCGTGAACTAAGACACTAGAAGAAAAAATCTTTAGTGCTTGCTCGGGATTTGAACACAGGCCTCCAGCTTATTAATCCAGTGCTCTACCACTGAGCTAACCTCGCACCCATTTTGATGATACATTTTTTTTTAAATTTTGTTTACTGTTCTGATCATTCTGTTCTGTAATTTTATGTTTTTCTTTTTAACCTGAAGAAGGCTGACAAATAACCTGTAGAAACGTTCCAAATATAGAATTTTTTGAAAGTTTCTGGTTTTCTCTTAGCCGAATCCCAACCATCCCTTGACTTATCACACCAATCAATTTGCATATCATGATTTGAAATTTGGAATTGACTTTTTATCATTATTCTATATTTTTTCAATCCTCCCGAATTCTGTTTATGAAGTGATAATATGTCGGAGGGAAAGCGACATCAAGATGACTCACGACTATAAAAATAATCAGTGTCTGCGAAAATTCTCAATACATTTTTATTTGCCTGATGCAAAATAGACTACAGTACTAGCGAAATATGTTTTAAATTGAAATCCTAAAACTCCCACGCGCAGGAGCAGCATAACTAGGCACACTTCTCAGCAATGTCATTACAATATGACACATTCCTGGAATGAATTGCACAAATTAACCAACACAAATACAACAACTGTCTTAATTATTATTATTTTATTCAGTTTTGTTCTTGTTGTTATTCGTCAGTTCAGTGTAGCCAATTTTTCTTGAACAAAACTTTTGACCTTTTGACCAAATTTTGAAATTTGACTATTTTGACTTAGCCTAGGAGATTTCTCGTATCAAGGCCTACCTGAGTGCCAAGTTTGGTCAATATCGGTCAAACGGTGTAGATTTGCATAAGGAACAAAGAAACAAATAAACAGACAGACATATATATACATAAACAGATATATATTTATATATACATATATCGATGGTATCTAACCTTAGATAACCTGCAAAGAAGCTGTAAGCTAATCCGTAAGTACCAAAATCACTGTTTAAAATCACTACAATTACTTCAAAGTCAACTGGATGTGGCCTTCTCAAAAAGACCCCACCCAACCTCTAGATGGACCGATTTTGGTGGTTAACTCGTCCAATCTTAGATAAAATTAACTAGCACGCCGGGATTCGAACCCAGAACGATCCCGTTTTAATCTAAGCCAATTATTGCACCTTTCGTTATATTCAGAGCATGACAGGTTAATTGCTGCTAAGTAGCCGAGGCTTCAGACAGACTCCATAGCCACAAATCTGCCCGAAGCTAGACAATGTTGTCATACATGGGCGTATATAAGGGGGGAGGGCTGAAGGGCCCCCTCCCGAAATCTGGATTTGATCGGTTAAAATGTGTCATAAAACCCTTAATAATAAATTAAATAAGGTCACTTATTTCATAAAAAAAATGTTTTATTTTGGGGTTAATAGCGTTTTAGTTGGTAGTATTCCATAACGCCGAAGCGGTCTCAGCCTCCCCCTGAACCCCCCCCCCCCGAAATTACTTCCTATATACTCCTATGTTGTCACAACAGTCGTTCAGTTGAGCTCCAACACGAGTTCGTTGACCAGAAGAAACCGTCTACCGGACACATGATTTTTGGGGCAGAATTCGTGCGAAAAGAATCAAAGCATTTAGGTTTTCGAAATAGGGTTTGCGTCCCTACCCTATCAAACTACCGAATATGAAAATCGGTACTTTTCAAGAGAGCAAGATAAAGCTTAAATAGTGATTCCAAAACTGCGCCTTTACTAAAGGACAATTTCGCATATTCTTTCTATGTTTATTGTTAATTATTTTACCGTGAAATTGTGAACAAACTGTTTAAAGTTTTTTTTTATCTCAAAAGTGCAAGCTAGCGAACAAATATATTCGATACATTGACGAAGCAATATATTGAAAAATAGTCTTATTCGATACTTTATTTAAGGCATTTCCCGCAATTCTAGGTAAAGTATCAAATCTGAAGAACGAGATTTTTCATATTCAATAGTTTGACATGGTAGGAAAGAAATATGCTTGTAGATACACTTCAAGGGCGTATAAAAGGGGGGCTGAGGGGGCTGCAGCCCCCCCCCGAAATTTTGATTTGATCTGTAAAAATTTCATAAAACCCATAAAAATAAATTAAATAAGATCATTTAGTTCATAAAACATATTCTATTTTGGGTTTAATAGCGTTTAAGTTGGCTAAAACCCTTCCAAGATCTAAATTGTTAGTATTCCATACACCGGAAATGGTCTCAGCCCCCCCCCCCCCGAAATTTTCCCAGCCCCCTCCGAAATTATTTTCTATATACGCCCATGATACACTTCTTACAGGTTTTCTAACGAATGAAACAATTTTTAAACCGTTATCTGTAACAATTTATGAGAAAAGTTGATACAGCTAATTTTCCCAACTAGTTTCCGTTTTGGTATTCGGAAACGATTGATTCAGTTGAAGCTTGTTCTAGACGTTTAACATTGACGTAAACTAAGATGTTGGTTACGAGCGAAGAAAGTCTTAGAAAACAAATGTATTAACCTACCGGCAAAGTTTTGGGATCTTCCCATAATTTCTTAAATATATTGAAAACGTTATAAAATTGTGGCAAGTGGAAGGTAACCATTCGAAAGCTTATTAAATTCTCTACAAAAAATAAAAAGTTGTGAAGAATTATAAGTTTCCATGGGAGGATGTCAATTGGAGAAATAAGTGCTTAAAACGTCTAAAGTGGTAGTGTTTTTTTTTTTCGTTTTTAACGGTGCATCAACTATTTGGCTATTAGCGCCGGGCTATCTACAGGTTACCACCCTTTTATAATGCCAACAGCACGTGGTCGGTCACCCATTCAGGTCTAAAGTGGTAGTTTCTTTACTTTAAACAGTTCTTTGTGTTTGATTACCTCATTTTTTTATTGCTTGTTTTTTTTAGTTGATTTGAACAGTGATAATAATTCTTCGGGAAAACGAGAATTTAAAATTTTTGGTTATTTTACGTAGATCTCTCCGAGCAGAAATTGACTAGGTCGAATGGCGAATATCCAATACTGCAAGTTACTATCACCTAAAATCTAAATTTTCAGGAGATGTTTTAATTACTCACAATTATATATTAATTATATTTATTTCAGGCTTTCCAACTGACACTAGAGATAAGAACCTCCTAAGATGACGCAGTTCCTGCGAGTTGGACTTTTCTGTTTATGTAATTCAATTTTGCAACTAACAATAATGTGTCAAATTTTTTATCACAAATATTTTACAGGAATACTGCAAATTGTTAATCTATTGTTATCATAGCAGCGCAGGAAGAGGGATTTTTTTAATATTCATAGTGTATTGTTTATTATGAAGTATTTCATACTGAGGGAATTTGTTGGTATTACTTGAATTTATTGAAGATATAAAAGAATTATGCTACATAGGGCACCAGAATTATATTTTACATAACAAATCTACTTGGTGTTCGAAATTACATGGGCAGAGTATCATTAAACAATCAAACAACATTCATAATTTATTTTGTTTTATAAATAACAAAAATAACATGCAGGGGAATTTTGAAATAAAATAAGATGATAAGGGGTTTTTACCTGATGGGTGCCATGCGGTTGATGTAAGAAGGTAAAATAAAATGGCAGGAGTAGGGTTGCACTAAATACACAAGGAGGATATCACAACTACAAATATAGAGATGCGAGACGAATATCGAACTTACGTATTGAGTACAAGAGTAAAGAAGCGACCGAACAGGCTGGCTGCTAGCCGGCAACTGACTCTGAAGGCTGTCCCCACCACGCTGAGGGGTGGAACAGCTGATAGCTGCAGAGGTCGGTAGGGGTTTGGGATGGTATATTCTTAGGGGGGGGGGGTAAAGATGTTTATAAGTAATTAATACGAGGTTTGGAGTAGATAGGTTGGAAAAAACATTAGATATTTCTCAACAGGACAAACTCGGTAAATCGATAAACATAGCAAATATTCCGTATAATCACAATGAAAATGTTGAAAACATATTGCAAAATATATGGAGAATCCTTGAATTACCATTTTTGAAAACAGATTTAGATAGCTTCTACCGAATCATCAAAAAAGGTGGTGTCCATTCAAACACGATATTTGTCAACTTTTTACGAAAGGCAGACAGAGAGTCGTTCCTTCAAAGGGCCAAAGAAAAACGATCCCTCCTTAGTTGGGAAGAATTAAGAATATTCTCGGATAAAGAACGTAAAGAAAATAAAAAGATTTATGTTAACGAAACATTGTCACGAAAATTTCATTCACTCTATCAAAAATGCAGAGAGTTACAAAGAAATGGAGCGCTCAGGTATGTATGGTTCAAAGGCGGTAGGTTACTCGTCAAAGAAATAGACACTTCTAAGGCAGATACAATAAATCAGGACGAAGATCTGGATATATTTTACCAAAAATTAGAAAAGAACTATCACACAGACTCCGATGAATTTAGTCTGAGTAAAGAAGATAAAGATAAGCAACCAGAGCCAGAAGTAGTAAACAGCCCTAACAAGAAGAAGAAAAGGAAGAGGAAACCTAGATGGATTACTTCCAGACTAGATGGAGGATTGTCTACTTCAAGGGGAACATCGGATCAAACATGGGTTTGCTGTCACAGCTTCAACCATCAAAAAGAAATCTTGTGAGAAATCCAGTGGTCGGACACTAAACTATCTAACTCAAAACTAACAAAGCCTACAGTTATAGATATAATTAATCACTAGATAATATTCTATTTGATTTTAATATACTTTCGGACTTTCTTAAAATTTCATATTCTCCTAGAAATGGTAGAACTAATATAAACTAATTTAAACCTAGAACCCAACGCAACTACAATTATTCCTTGTGACTTTAATTGCTTCCATGCTTAAGATCCTGTTTTGTTGTTGTTTTTATAATACTAATGTTTATCTCCATTTATAGCATGTTAGTGGCATTTGGTGATTCGTGAATGAGCGCGAGTGTAAATAGAAAGAAATGTGATAGCACGTGCATATTTAGACTAATGTATCTGTATAAATATAAATAGTCTATAGAGAATATGTTTAGTTATTTCTAATGTGCATCATAAACAATATTTATTAAAGTCGATACAAATAAGTTATTTTTTGGAAATTATAAGTAGTAATTTATTATTGTACTATAAATGTTTGATATCGTTGTACGTAAGATAGCAATTAGATTAACGTATGCCTCTAATAATACTAACATTAACTATACTAATATCATTATATAAGGCCTACTCCTCGCTATGGGGAAATCTTGTAAGCGATTAACAAAAAATAAAAAAAACGAGGTTTGGGATGGTATATTCCATGGAGCGCATAGTTTTGTCGTAAAAAAAATAGATTGGTGTGGTTTTAGCGCAGTTCGTCCCTCCCTCCATTGAGGGGAGAAAACCCCTCAATGTTTGTCGAAAACGGTTACAGATATCGCTTTAAAAATGTTTTCAATCCTTTTTCTATGTTGAGAAACCTTTAAAACGAGTTCAAGCATGCAGATCTCGAAAACGAACTTTGCTGGTTAATAAACTTGACCTTCCAAATTAGTCGAAATATTTTTGTACCAAATTTCATCTTACAATTTTGAGCCAAAAGGAGCGCGAACAGACAAATATATATATATATATATATATATATATATATATATATATATATATATATATATATATGCAGTGAAACCTCCCTTAACGGACACCTCCCTACAGCGGACATCTCTATTAACGGACATTTTTTCGCAGTCCCGAATTTTTCTATAGGTAAAATAAACCTCTATATTGCGGACACCTCTGTACAAAGGACACGGACAGAAAACCCTGATTTTTCACCTCCATACTACGGACAATTACAGCTAATGTTATTTATAGAAGCGTTCCCATCGGTGTAGGTTTCCAGAAAAATGCGTTAACAATAACAAACCCTTTGAAAAAATAAGATATATATACAGAATAGTGACTAGTAATATCTTCCTAGGCATTTCACAATAGGAACCCCTTCCTTTTCAGCAGAAGCATATGATTTTCCCGCTGGCAGATTACTATTGTTTTGCCTACGCGGTATCACGGTTCCGGGAATATTCCAAAACTCTGTTCGGTTCACATTCCTTCCGCAGAACTTCCCTCTCTTCACTTTTCAGTTGGGTTTTAGCTCTTTTTTGAGTAAGTATCGTGCTTTCTCTTCAATATGTCTAATCGGAAATCTCTGACACTTCAAGAAAAAATTGACGTGATAACATTTTCCAATCGCGAAAAATGTGGTGTGCGTAAAGTTGCCGAGTTTTTTAAGATAGGAAAAACACAAGCAGCAGAAATATTGAAAAAGAAAGATGAAGTTTTTAAGAAATGGACGGAAAATTGTGAGAAAAATGTTGTCCGAGAACTAAGAAGAACTTCTTTATGCTTTAAACTTTATAGAATAAAAACTTTTTTTAAGATTATACTTATTGAACTTCTTTCTATATACCTAAAAAAAACTTGTTATGGGTAATTATTAAATGGTTAATTAAAACATGAATTAAATATACAAATTCGGTACGTATCCATCTCGACCAACCCCTTTGTATAGCGGACACCTCTCTATAGTGGACAACTTTGGTTCTCCCAGAGGTGTCCGCTATAGAGAGGTTTCACTGTATATGTATATATTGAACTGTTGATATTGTTGAAAATACAACTTCAGCCTCAACTTGAAGAGGCGAACCTTCCTAGAGGTGGCCCTGCTATTGAAGCTTCTCCTCCTCAAGTTGAGGCTGAAGTTGTGTTTTGAAGAATATTTCCCTAAAGAGACACAGGCAAAATGGTCCGAAACATGCTGGGAAGTTAAATAAAAAGTGTGAATTTGTATGGTGTAGTCTTATTGACCTTCCGCCTTTTTTGATAATTACATAAATTTGAGCAAAGGATCAGTTAATGATTAATTTTGAAAATTTCAAGTTTCAGATCCCATAGATCCATATACAGTGTGTCCCACATTGAGATGTCATAACTTTAAGGGCTTATTCTGCACCTCATTTGTAGTTCAGGGACGCAGAAACGATCGTCCTATCTCAAAATGTAGCAGAGCTATTCAAACTTTTGTCAAACCTATTGAATTTTCTTATGAAAAACAGTGTTTTCCGGATTTCTGGTCTATGTATCGTAAATGAAGACTACATTTTTAGAATCTAAATTAAATTTCCAATAAGAAACACTAGTTATTGAAATGTTGTCATGTACATTAGGAGCTACACTAAGAGCCATATAGATCTATACTATTGTTATTAGGGTTTTCTTAACACATTCAATATTTTCTTAATCAGCTATTTGTAAACTTAGCGGTTTGCCTCCGCCTCAAAAGTTGCCTTATTTAAAAAGCTTTAAAATGGTATCCTGTTGTTTTAAAAACAAAAATTATTTAAGTCTAGACTTAGAAATCAGAAAAAAATAGATATTTTTTTCTGATTTCTAAGTCAAAACCAATACATTTACTTTAGTGTGAAGAAGCCATTACGAACACATTATTTAATTTCACGCGAATATGGTGATGTCCCATCCTTCCAACATTAGGTAAACACACTTTTTGCTCTGATTAAGTATCAGAGCAAAAAGTGACGAAATCACTATCACTCGAAAAGTGACAAAAATAATAATCACAATTATTGTTGTCATAATAAGTACAGATGTTATATTTTTATGTTGTGAGGGTCTTGTTTTGTGAAATTTCTTTCTAAGGCCTTAGTCACTAGACCACGAGGAGAACCCCCTAGTGCGTAATATTTCCTATACCTCTTCCAAGCTTCCAAATTTCACTAGGGAAAAGAACGTTACGAAAACTCGCCGTGGATGACGCAGTTTCTGCGAGTCGGACTTTTTTTCAATTTCCTACCAAAATCACGAGTTGTCAATGTGTTAACGCCATGCAGTAGTCAGTCACGGGTATATCATTCAGCCGATGCTGTAAACCTGATGTTCCATTTCCTATTGACATAGCCGGGAACAGGACTGACGTTGTAAGGAAGTGCGTGAGGAAGTTGGAGCGACTATTGCTTACATCAATACGGGATCTAAGATTTACTATTCCTGAGGTGTCTATGACTCTACGTCATATGACTTTACGTCAATCCATAGGCAATTACTTGTAGTGGTATTACCTAATCCAGGAAACACACGATACTATGTATAGTATCTTGTAATTATTACCTAATCCAGTAAACACACGATACTATGTATAGTATCTTGTAATTATTTCACTTACTCAAAAGGGTCATTCCATGTCAAATCAACACACTTTTTTACCTCACCCTTTCAGATATTAATGAAAACTGGTGCAGTCGAAGTAGGGGTTGTGACAAATAAAAATACCAAATTTCAAATTTTTATCTAAAACGGTTTCCAAAATAAAGTTCATATAAATTTTTCAAAAAGCGGTCGAAATCTAGTTGTGGCAAAGCATTTAAATGGTCATAATTCCTGTCCTGTTTAAGTTAAAAACATGGGGAAGGTGTCAATGCTTAGCTCTTTATATGCATTGCTCTTTCAAATCACAAGCAACACATGATGGGATATGAGAACATCCTTTTTTTTCAAAATCAAAAATAAAATATTGAATCAAATTATTTGTTAAACGCATTTTTCAAAATTTTGAAAACAGTATATATAGTAGGTCATATTACTAATTTGTATAAAAAATTTGGTTATGGGATTGAAATTGGTTCTTAGTCAAAATAATTTAAAAACGAAGGCGGCTTTGGACTAATTTTAAGTATTTTTATATATAAAAGCTTTTTAATCAATCATTGTAAAATTTAATCCAAACTTTACTGTTGCATATATTTAATACACACTTCAACTTAGGATTTACGGTCTCTGGAGAAGAACTGGAGAAAGTTGAGGGATCGTACATTCCTGTATGTATATATATATATATATATATATATATATATATATATATATATATATATATGTGTGTGTGAGTCTGTGTGTATGTGTGTGTGTGTGTGTGTGTGTGTGTGTGTGTGTGTTTCTGTTATCACAGCAGAGATGGTAGGGTATTTATTTTTCGATCACGAAACTTGGTAAATAGCGTTCACTTGGCAAACGATTGAACGAGTTCGTTAACCACCAAAATCGGTCCACAGACCGATATATATTTTAACAGAACTCCACATTCGTTATGGTCATCTAAAGAGAAAAATAACTTGTTAAAATAAAATGAATCGGTTCATTAGGACGGGGTTACTCCAGAGCGAAATTACTAATTTCCGTATACCGGTCTTAATTTCTATTGTATTGTAACGAAACTCGGAATACCTCTTGGTTATCTAATTAGAAAGAAGTGTTGTAAAAATGAGCTAAATCTGTCAATCGTAAAGGGGCGTTTACTCTGTACTATGTTTCAATAGAATTAGACCGCCATACGTAGGTTCGCAAAGCTGTTGTAAGGAGCGCTTTCTACCACTAGGGGGACTGTATCCATCAGATCAAAAGACGAAAGTATGAAGTTTTTTGTATGTACTAATAGTGTAAGTAGTGTAGTTCCATGTATAAACATAACTCTGGAAGCATATTAATTACAAAATTAATTAATTAAGAGCTATTCATATATTTATTTTATTAATATAGGTTATTGTAAGCATTTTATTCAGGAATGCAGTCTACAATGTCCAAATTCTGAGGAAAGTACTTAGTTATGCAGCTCCCGCGCGACGAACTATTTGCATTTGATTTAATCTTTAGTTCAATTATTACATTCCATCATTAAAGGGCTAAAAATATTATATTTATTCTATATTAATATTGTTTCAAAGAAATGTGGCGCAAAATGACCTTTGCAGAGGAATATGCTAAATTATGCAGCTCCTCAGTGTTGGACTTCTTATTTTTTAGGATTAATAAAAGTAGGTTATACTTAGTGATATAATATAGTTTGTGCAAATCACCAATTTTCAGAGTGGAAAAGTATTTATCCATAACTTTTTTTTGGACAGTCAAATATTCGGCAGATTTGACCTTTTGGTAGTGGAATGCTTTCCCTTTAATGGAGTGAAGTCAGATTGAAGAGTTTGCCGTAAATAAGTCCAGCAGAAATTAGTAAAGATTGACAATGAAAGATGCATTTTTTCATATTCGTCAGTTTGCTTTTGTATCGACGATATGATCCATTAAGCATGAATGTGCTGGTATTCAGGAGAAGACAACAGGTTTGCGGAACTGCAAGAATGTTATTAAGGCTACTCCCACAAGTATTATTAATCTCTGTAGCGCAGCTCGTGTAAGCATGAGGTTGTGGTATTTAGTGAAGGAGGCGTTCAAATATGGAGTAGCTGTTTCACATAATTTTCGGTCTTTAGAAGCTTATGAGTACACTTTCAAAGCGCGGTTCCTCCCTCCCTCCATAGGGAGGAAACCAACTTATGAGGTTGACCTCATGACACGGAAGTGCCGACTGGTAAATTTCTCGTTTAGGAACCCATAGATTTCAAAAATAACGGTGGTTAATATATATATATATATATATATATATATATATATATATATATATATATATATTAATTCTGGTGAATGACGACCCGATATATATTTTTTTCACTTTTTCTTGTTTCTTTTTCTGGCAGGGGATCGATAAAGTAGTACACACTTTTTTCACTTTAACTACTTTATTTTGTATGTTTCGCCCGACATGTTTCGTGCCTTTTCGCACATCTTCAGGGGCTTTCCTTATCAGGAAGTCCTCTCGTCGTGTTGTCTAGCTTGAGTCAGGCGTATATATATATATATATATATATATATATATATTGTCTGCCTTCCTTTAACATGGGGAATATTTCTAGACGAGGGAATACATTCTCTGCTGGAAAGGTTAAGAACTTGCAGACGCGGGAGCAGTGTTAGGAGAATTTCGGAGGGGGGGGGGAGCATTTAGGGGGTATGAAATACTACATCTTTTTTATTACACATTTTTAACAATTAAATCGAAATTTCGGGGGAGGGTGCCTTCAATAACGTCTACCAGCTGTCTCTCTGTACGATTCTTCCTCATACAAATCCACAACCGTTTGACTGATTTTGACCAAACGTGGCACGCAGGTAGATCTTGACACGGGGAGTGTCATAAGCTAGGTTAAAATCGTCTATGACTCACAGTTCGGAGATCACGAGTTCGAAACAATGAACCAAAATCGCAATACCGATTTGCGTTATTAGATTTTAAAATTAATTATTTGGTTTCTAATTTTTTTTTTGCTTTTATGGATTCTGAAAGTAGGTGTAGCATAGCACGCCGGGTAACAGCTAGTATATATATATATATAAATGAAATGATGCACATTCATACTGGTGAGATGTCTATGCATTTGTATATACTGAGTTTTATCCATTATATTTTACAGATTAAAGTAACATTGCTCAAAAAAATATAAACTTGACTAAATATGGCGAAAATCATTTTAAATGTTCAAAATGTCCACCTTCAACATTAATACATTGCACAAGTCTCTTCGGGAAATCATCCTGAGCATTTAACATCTCATCTATGTTTAATTGTGCAACTGACCGAGTTATCCGATCCATCATGTACTCTTTATTATGGGCCTTTGATGGTACACCAGGGCTTTTAATCTACCCCACAGATAGTAGTCCATCACCGTCAAATCAGCTGATCTAGGCGGCCATTCTACCCCCATACGACCTATACAGCGATCTGTGGGAGAAGGGAGGAAAGTACTGAAATTAGTAATAAAATTGAATTAGATCATAAATAAATTTAAATAATAATAATAAATGTAAATGATAATAATAAATTTAAATAATACTTCATAATTTTATAAAAGTTGCTTGTAATATCTGGAAATAACTGACGATGTTCTTCCCGTACTATCAAAGAAAAATGTGTGGGACAACCGTCAAGTTGTATCTACATGTTACAGCGCTGTTGCAGTGGAAAATCTTCCAATAATGTGGGTAGAGTATTTGTCAAAAAATTACAAAAAACTTCTCCCGCAAGTCTCTCTTGAAAGAAATGAGGGCCAATTACGTATTGTCCGAAAATCCCGCACCATACATTTACCGAGAACCTATGCTGGTGATCAACCTCCGTCAACCAGCGAGGATTTACCGAGAACCTATGCTGATGATCAACCTCCGTCAACCAGCGAGGATTTACCGAGAACCTATGCTGGTGATCAACCTCCGTCAACCAGCGAGGATTTACCGAGAACCTATGCTGATGATCAACCTCCGTCAACCAGCGAGGATTTACCGAGAACCTATGCTGGTGATCAACCTCCGTCAACCAGCGAGGATTTACCGAGAACCTATGCTGGTGATCAACCTCCGTCAACCAGCGAGGATTTACCGAGAACCTATGCTGGTGATCAACCTCCGTCAACCAGCGAGGATTTACCGAGAACCTATACTGGTGATCAACCTTCGTCAACCAGCGAGGATTTACCGAGAACCTATACTGGTGATCAACCTTCGTCAACCAGCGAGGATTTACCGAGAACCTATGCTGGTGATCAACCTCCGTCAACCAGCGAGGATTTACCGAGAACCTATGCTAGTGATCAACCTCCGTCAACCAGTGAGGATTTTCTTCCGCCCAGTAATGACAATTGTGTTTATTAATGCTTCCATCGCTGCAGAATGTGGATTCGTCAGTCCATAGAATATGTCTGTAAAAATTCCTATTTTCTGCTAAG
Source organism: Gonocerus acuteangulatus (assembly GCA_946811695.1). Taxonomy (NCBI): domain Eukaryota; kingdom Metazoa; phylum Arthropoda; class Insecta; order Hemiptera; family Coreidae; genus Gonocerus; species Gonocerus acuteangulatus. Next base: position 82,504,767 of record OX328128.1, on the reverse strand, counting down.
GCTTGTTGCATCCAATGGCAGAAGCCTAATCTCTTATCCTCAGGTAATAGTTTTCGGTGCGGGTTTATATGGAATGGAAACATTTTATTTTGTTTTGCAATCCTTCCCACTGAGGACTTACTCATATCTGAGTCCCTAGCAATGTCCCTGCAGCTGACATGGGGATTAACTGCCATTGCTGTAAGGACATTTATTGTGTTGTCTGCGGTCATAGCAGGTCTTGGCATTTTCCTTCCCTTCCTTGCGCAAATTAATGAACCTGCTGTTCTTAATTTTTGCTCAAGTCTCAGGAAGAGCTTTCTTGAAGGGTGTGGTCTATTGGGAAATCGCTGAGCGTAAAGACGTGCTGCGGAGCTGGAATTCCTCCGGCATTCCCCAAAAATTAGGAGCATGTCTACATAAAAATCGAAAGCCGGCATATTTAAGAAGAAGAAGGTACGTTCTATCACTGAATGGTCAACTGATACTGGCAACTAATTTTTAAGTCCAATTTCTTATCAATGCCACATTATACCAAATAATCTTAATACCATTAACAGCAAACAGCCTCTTTCAACTAAGTACATTTACAATGAGGATTAGGAGCAGAAGTAAATCCTCACATATGTTTTCATCCTTTTCTTTCTTATCATTATTACTCAAGAATTAATACATAAAAATCATCCCAGTGAATAAGTGTTTAGCTCGAATTTCCTTGATTTGCAGTGGTCTTCATTGAAAATTAATGCAAAATCTGGTTTTCAAACTCTACCGAAGAAATATGGCAAAAAGAATAAGTAAAAAATCTGGTACATGCAACACACAACTTTCACTTACCACCTTAGTCGGAGTAGGTTAAATTATTTTAAGCAATTAATATCCATGTTTTTCCACCCATCTCATCAATCGACCCAACATATGTTTTCATTCATAATATCCCGTTAAATATTCAATCTACAACTTTGATCTTGGTATCATCTGAAAGGAAAATTAAAAGGCTACAACGTTTGTAAGGAGGTGTTTTTACGTACAAGGCTTGGTTTCAGTGATAAATAGGAATTTGTCTGCAAAAGGGCGATATTTTTCAGTTGTTTGCGTTTTACGCGCAAACGGTGCGTCGGATCAAAAGATGTCTCGGAACAAATTAGTCTTAAAATTAAATTTTCTATCAGAATTCGTCATAAAAAATACCTGCCGCCATTGGAAACTCAAGAGTTAGATGCGCTGGAGAAAAACTGGAGAATGTTACAAAGTCAACTAAACCTTCAAAAGTAACCTCATGCAACATAACTAAGACCTACCAAGTTTCATTTCGAAATTCCAACAACTCTAGGAGGAAAAGGGAGTGGACACATATACTGGGACACCCTGTGTATATATATATATATATATATATATATATATATATATATATATACTAGCTGTTACCCGGCGTGCGATCTACTTTCTACATCCAAAAAAGCAAAAATAAATTAGAAACCAAATAATTTATTTTAAAATCTAATAACGCAAATCGGTAACTATTTGGGTTCATTGTTTCGAACTCGTGATCTCCGAACTGTGAGTCATAGACGATTTTAACCTAGCTTATGACACTCCCCGTGTCAAGATCTACCTGCGTGCCACGTTTGGTCAAAATCAGTCAAACGGTTGTGGATTTGTATGAGGAAGAATCGTACAGAGAGACAGCTGGTAGACGTTTTTGACGGCACCCTCCCCCGAAATTTCGATTTAATTGTTAAAAATGTGTAATAAAAAGATGTCACTTAGTTCAGAAAAAATAATTGTTATGCGTGTAATAGCGTTTTGGCTAAATATTCCAAGTTCTAGATTGTTAGTTTTTCATACCCCCTAAATGCTCCCCCCCCCCTCCGAAATTCTCCTAACACTGCTCCCGCGTCTGCAAGTTCTTAGCCTTTCCAGCAGAATGTATTCTGTCGTCTAGAAATATTCCCCATGTTAAAGGAAGGCAGACTCTAACAGAATGTTTTAACGGAAAAGAGATAAGAGGAATTGATAAGAAGATCCCGACAATGGGATCTGTGTTGTAGTAGATGGCTATCCATGATGGCTTTTTGCAAGGTCTCGTAAAAATGTCTGTCCTTTTCCCGCCGTATTTTTGGCGCGCTTTCTACCGAAACAGCTGGAATAGAGGAAACAGCTGTCTCGTTAATCATTCTACCTCTTATCTTGATGATTTTATTCGCGCGGAAATACTTGCACAGGAACCAACTTTCTCTTCGTGCGACAGTCAACAAGTGGTTAACCGTCATGTAGTTAGGGAAGTTTTTACTCTGATTAGTAGAGCCCGGAAGTTAGGCAAAATGCCTTTTTAAACTGAATGGATATATTGAAGAATCAGATAGAAATAAATATGTTTCCGTGCATTTGGGAAGTGTAGAGACAATTTTTATTTTGCCTTTTTGCCTATTTTGGCTATTTTAAGATTTAAAGCCTTTTATGCTCGTTATGCAATTTTTTCTGCGATTTAAACATTTTAAAAATAATAAAAAGCACATAACGAATTTCGAATTTCAGTTCGTCAAAAACAAAAAAGGTTTCACAAATTAAATTACATTTTGCCGTCACAAATATCAATTCGAAGGCTTATTTTCCCAACCCAGGGATTTAACCTCTGTAAATTACAGAACCTTCCTTAGTATAAGAAATGCACAAGCATAATGAATAGGAGGAAAGAGAGAGGATGAGAGAAGTACGTCTCCTTCCTCACACCCCTTTTGCTGTGACAATGGTGTAATTCCGGATTTAGAAATGATAAGATAATTCAGGGGAAGTTTTTCCATAATGAAAAACATTTTTTCTTAGAAGGTCTATGAGAGTTGATACTTTGAAAAAGCATCTTGTTGTTGCTTGTAAGAAGGGAAAGTAAGAGTAAGTACACTAATTCTGTGATAAATTGGTACGTAATAAAGAAATGAATGAGTATTTAAAATACATACTTTCATTAATAATGAGTGAGATTCCTCTTTGCCTTCACTCCTAATAAATGCCTATTTTAATTACAGTACTGCCTATTTTCAGTATTTTAAGTGCCTTTTTGCCTGCCTATTTTAACCAAAAATAAATGCCTATCTTCCGGGCTCTACTGATTAGTAAAAAAAAAAAAAAAAAAAAAAAAAAAATGCTCCAACGTTCATAACATAGGCACACACAAAAAAGTGGTATTTTTCAAAGACAACATACATATATTCTTATTTATTTTGGCTTTCTCAATCCGAATCCGGAGTCCGTTTCACCCCAGCACGTCAGGTTTAAGAGCATTTGAAGGTCGCATTTCGTATGAGTTCCTTACAGAAGAAATAACCAGAGCTTCCATGGTTTTGCAGATTCAGTTTTTTCAAAATGAATATTTGTACTTGAAATTAACTTGATTTTGCCTCAATGGGGCGAAACAGACTTCGGATTCGAATTCAGCGACCCTCAAAACCACGGAAGCTCTAGTTGTTTCTTCTTTATTGATTTCATACGAAATTTGACCTTCAAATACTCTTAAACCTGACGTCATGGGGTGGAACGAACTCCGGATTTAGATTCAGCGAGCCGAAATACATAAGAATATATGTACTTTTTTTGTGTGTGTGTGAGCCTGTGTAATTAATGGACCAATGTTTTCACTCTACGAAGAATTGGAGCTATTGAAGTTACACTCATGAAAGAAGGATTAAAAAATATCAGATCTTTATTGAGCGTCTCTACTAGATACAGTAAATGATTCCGTTAAAATTTATATACAGTGTTTCCCGTAAGTGTGTGATCAAATGTTGGGAATCGATAGAAGGAACTTACAAGTTCATGGCTACAACTTCTCTGTTTTTAAAGATTGCTTACATGTTATTCATGTCAACTGCGCATGCGTGAACGCAACAGCGTATGTGTGAACGCAACTGTGCATGCGTGAACGCAACTGCGAATGCGCGAACGGCACTGCACATGCGCGAACGCCAGCGGATACTTTTTTGTAACGTTTCTTTTCCAGTTTAGTTACCGCTAAAGCATATTTATGCTAAAAAAAAAAGCGGTAGGGCGGTAGAAAAAGTAAGTTCTGGCAAATAATATTTATATTTTGTTATATATGTTTAAAGTTTGAAAATGTCTGAGTATTGTGTGGATGTATGGACTACCTTGAGTGAGTAAGTCATAAGTAGAGCCCGGAAGTTAGGCATTTATTTTTGGGTGAAATAGGCAGGCAAAAAGGCACTTGAAATACTAAAAATGGGCAGTACTGTAATTAAAATAGGCATTTATTAGGAGTGAAGGCAAAGAGGAACCTTACTCATCTATATATATAAAAATCACGTGTCTGTTTTTCTGTTTTTCTGCTTTTCTGTTTTTCTGTTTGTTTGTTCCTTATACAAATCCACATCGTTTGACTGATATTGACCAAACTTCGCACATAGATACGTCTTGATCCGGGAAATCTCGTAGTCTAGCTCAAAATCTTCTAGGATTCATAGTTTGGAAGTAACGAGTTCGAAACTGTCATATACAGAAGAGTTTATAGTCAGAAATCGGCATTTTCTTTCCAGTGTTGCCCTCCTTCTAAGAAGAAGTGCAATACAAAACCTTTGTTTGTTTATCTAAATAGTAGGTTTATATTCTCAGAGTTTGGACAAATATCTTATAAGATATCATATAATAAAATATCATATTTTTTAAGATTAATTTTCTTAATATCAGATCAGTTTTCTTCATATTAAATCAATTTTGATTTGATTGCCTAGGGCAACACTGCTCTAACCTGAATATAGACTAATATCGTATAAATAAGTATATCATAAAAATGTTCTGTGTTTATCTAATCATAATTTGGACTAATATAATATAATTATGTGTTCATGTTTCTATTCAGAACTTTAATAATTTCAATACTTTTGTTGAGAGAGTTTTTTTATCTCTTTAGTAAAGGAAGGTTGCAATGTCGGTTATAGTATTCAGTATCTCTCACTCGCTTTTCTGTTTAATGTATAAATGAATATGTACTGGTATTTGATGGAGAGGGTTTTAGTATGTGGAAAAACACTTAACTTTTTTATTGAAACTGATGAAGTGTGTAAATAACAATAAGAACAAGGCTAAAAGTATTTTGGAATTGTTTACACTGATGTAGACCTTTTTTTAACTATGAGTCTTAAAGGTGAAAAATATTTTGTTTCATTTATAGATGATTATAGTAAGATTGCTCTCATGTTAATTTCTTCATAATTGTTCAGTATTGTTTATTGTTATTTAAGTGTTTAGTGATGAATTCCCTTTGTCGCGGTCTCACTCAAATAAATAGTAAGATTGCTAGGATTTAAACTATTAAACCTAAAACAGAAGTTTTTCATTCCTTTGTTCAATAAGTAAATGAGGTTGAAAACTTAGGAAATAAGAGAATTGGTATTGTGAGATATGACATTGGTAAGGAATATTTAAATAGTATGAATTATGACTACCAAAAAAAAAAGGGTATCATAATTAATCCCTGTCCCTCATATGTTCATGAATTAAATGGTGTGATTTACTAGAACAATTATGAATATATCTCATTGTTTACTGGCAGAAGCTATTGTAGAAAAAAATGTTGGCCAGAAATGGTCTGTGTAGCAACTTATTTGAAAAATCTCTCTTTAGCTAACACCATTGACAATAAAATACCCTATGAAAACTGTTTTGGAAAGAAACCAGATGATTCTAACTTTAATTTATATGGTAGTAAAAATTTTGTTAGGAAACCAGAACAAATAATAACTTCTAAATGGGATTTTGTAAAGGACTTAAATTTATGAACTTTAAATTAATTCTCTCACATACATATGCAAATATTATTAAAATATTATATTAAATGTTGTTATATTTAACTTATTTTTTTATTCGCATATAGATAGATGTACATAATAAATTACATAAATGTTTATAATCATACAAATGAATGTATATAAATGAATTAATTTTCACCACGTTTTGAAACATTATTTTATTGTTACAAGAGCTGTATGGTTTAGCAACCCTATTAATTTGGGCAGCCTCACTTTAATTTTTTTTTAATAAAGTTATTCTTAATGCATGCTATTTTTTTTTGCAGATAAATTAATGTATTAAAATATTATTTTTATAAGAAGAGGAAGTCACGTGAATTGTGGTGATCTAATAAATGAATAAGTAATTAAATTTTCCATGCAATTTTTTATTAATTTAATATCCATAATAATTTAATCATTATATTCTGACATATGCTTTCTTTTGTCTGAGATAGTTATATCCTCTGACTGTCAACATTTAGTCGGGGAGCTGGTAACGCACATTTCATGAAGTGTTTTATGCACCTTGGAATTTTGGTGTATTGCATGTCGTGGATAGGTAAGGCATATAAGTGTAGCCTGGACATACCTTGGAACACCAGGTACTGCACATAGGGGAAAGGTGTTAAAAAAATATGTCACTAAAATGGTATTTTATTCAGAAGCCAACAATCTTTAATGTATAATTAAGGCAAGTTGCTTTATTTCTAGAACAGCCACAACTGTCCTGTCCAGATGATTGGTGCTCTCACTCACTCTTACGGTTACACGCAGTATATTGCAGTCTATCATCGGCTGAATTTATTTTCATGTTTGCTGATTACTAAACCTCACAAAAAGTGTCTGCCCTTTTGTAATTATTTTCAATTATGGTGTTTAAATAGCAGTGTGAAGAAGAGACTTCATTTAATATTACAAAAAACCCACTTCGGTTTTTTCTTTTTTTTTATATGTATCCCACTTAAAAGTGTCTGTCTTATATATTATTCATTATAGAATTGCCTTAATTTTACATTGAACACTTATGGCTTCTGAATAAAACACTATTTTTGGCCCATAGTTTGTTACTGATTACCATGCGCAGTACCTGGTGTTTCAAGGTATGTCCAGCAACCATATACTTAACTTTTTATCTACACTAGAGACCCACTATACGACAATTTCAAGGCACATAAAACACTTGAAAAGTGTGTTACCAACTCTTGGACTAAATGTTTAAATACGGTTGCAATTCTGGTAAAAATATTGTTGCTCGCCAAGTCAATGTCGTTATTGAAATTCCCAAATACCTTTAATTCATTGTTGTCCATAACTGCAAGAAAAATATCTTAAATTTGTTTTTATTCTTAGAGGCCCCTATTTCCTATGATAGAAGGACTATCCTTATAGAAGAGTGCATGAACCATAAAATTTGAAACAGAAGCTTTAATAGAAAGGAAAAAAAAGTGAACAAAAATATGTGAAAGTGTATTTGAAACAACAAACTATGTTTTTAAAACTTTCCTTTTGGCATACATAACATAAACCCTGCACAACTTACCTACTTTTTCATTCATAAAAAAAACTCAGTTACGGATTATTACATGAACAGGTAAACAATATAACATATTAATATTATATTTGCGCAAGGTTGAGGTTTTAGCTTTAGATGTGAAGCCCTTAAAATAAATAAATATTATATTTAAAAAAAAAATCAATGAAAATAAAGAATATAGTTTCAGTTGTAGGTTATGACAAATTATAACTAATCATAACCTTAATTAAATGCCTCATTTGTATTGCTATTTTTTATGAATATTTATTTATGGACCACATATTTTTTTTTCTTTAAAAAAATTAAACACAGGGAGTTTGGTTTGGATTTTCTTTATAACGGTATTGCAATTAAATTATTTGGAATCACTTAATTGTAATACCATTTTAAAAGTAAGGGTACTTTTTAAAAAATAAGGATCAATTTAATTTCCACCCCACTTTCTCTAAAAAAAAAATGGAAAATAACTTTTCCAGCCGAGCTCTCAATTTATTATCTTATATTCTCATAATTTGGACCAATATAATATAATCATTCATTTTTTTAAATATATAATATAAAGTAGGCGTACCATGGAAGCTGGGTTACAGCTATTTAATATGAAGCATGTGTAGCATGGTAAGCCCGGCTACAGATATTTAATATAAAGTAGGTGTAGCATTGCACACCGGGTAACAGCTAGTTAATGATAAAAAATGTATTTTAAATATTCTCAGGACGATGGTAACCTTTAACGTTACCATCGTACCATTTCTTTATTACCAACTAGCTGTTACCCGGCGTGCCATGCTACGCCTACTTTCTGCTTCCATAAAATCAAAAATAAATTAGGAACCTCGTTCATTGTTTCGAACCCGTGACCTCCGAACTGTGAGTCATCAACGATTTTAACAGCCTATGACTCTCCCCGAATCAAGACCTACATGTGTGCCAAGTTTGATCGAAATCGGTCGAAATGTGTGGATTTGTACAATATTGCTCAAATTACAAATTGCCGTCACAAATATCTATTCGAAAGCTTATTTTCCCAACCCATGGATTTTATTTGTTTATTTATTGTTATTATCGTTGCTAGGCGATAAAACAGTCAAAACATTAGTTAAGGAACATAATAACTAATAAAGAAAAATCTGTCATGATAAATATAGATATTGTCTAGAGTGTCTGTAAGTACTGTTTATGTTAAGAGTTACTTTTATATTTAGTCATGTGTTCTTCAGTGCGTTTGTTTAGTATTTGAATGTATATATCATACTGGTATATATTACTTATTTTCTGATAAAATAATTATTCGTTATTATATGCTCGTTATATTCTGTCAAATAAGTTGTATTTTTTCAAGTAAGTGTAAATGTTGTCAATATATTGGCTGCCGTGGGAGAGTAGGTCTGTCATGTTGTCCGGTAAGTCATAGTTCTGTCTCCGTAGACATTCTGTCAATATGTGTTTTATTGTCAGTGGAGTGTTACATATTTCACATGTCGGACTGTCCTGTCTCGTCATGAGGTGTAAGTGTGTCAGCCGGGAATGGCCTATTCTTAAGCGGCATAAGACAACGTCCTCTCTTCTAGTTTGCCTTATGCTTGATGGCCATTCTTCGACTGTTTGTTTAATTTCTCTTAGTTTGTTGTCCGAAGTAGTGTGCCAAGATCTTTGCCATTTTTCGATGATAGCTGTTTTGGCTTCTGCTTGCATGTCTTGGTATGTAATATTGTATATGTCTTGGTAAGGTCGTCTCGTAGCATTTTTAGCAATTTTGTCAACTTTTGTATTTTGTTCTATGTCCTCATGTCCTGGGAGCCAATATAATGTTATCCGTTTATTTGTCCGGTAAATCTGTTCTAGTATTTGTATGTGAAGTGGGTTCAAGTTGTACGGGTTCTGTAGTCCTAGTATTGCGCTAAGTGAGTCAGTACAAATTGTTATCTTAGTCTGTGTTACGTCCTGTATATTGTCTAAGGCAAGCGAGATGGCATGTAGTTCAGCTGAATAGCTGCTTGTGATTCTTGGCAATTTAATACTAACAATATTTTTATCAATCACAGCTGCTGCGCCAGTGCCTTGTGAAGTCTTAGACCCGTCCGTGAAAATGAATAATGTATCTTTGTTTTGTTCAAGGTGTGCTTTGAAGATGTGTTTGTACGTATGTGTAGATAAGGGGTTTGATTTTTTAAATTTTGTTAGTCCTATGTCAATTTTTAAATTCCGTATAGTCCATGGTATGTAAGTTGGTGAACGTCTTGCGTATACTTCATGTAGATGTACATTGGTATTTTGTGCGTAACTGATGCATCTTACAAATAATGGCCGTTGCCTGGATGGTTGCGTCTGATATTTGCGTAGCATTATTTCGTCAGATCTAGGAACGCAGGCGCAGTTCATGTATGTGGCTTTTAATGCAAATTTTAAGCAGTTGAGCATACGTCTGAACTCCAGTGGAGATTCTCCGCACTCCACGTGCAGGCTGTTGGCTGGGCTTGATCTAAACGCTCCAGTTGCAATGCGTATACCTGTATTCTGTATCGAGTCTAGCATTTTAAGGACGCTGGGCTTGGCAGATGAGTACGCAACACTTCCGTAGTCCAGAAGGGACCTGGTATATGCACGGTATAGTGTCAGCATTACACTTCTGTCTGCACCCCACTTGGTATTGCATAGAATCATCAAAAGATGTAAAGATTTTTTACATCTATCAACGAGACTCTTTAAGTGGGGGACCCAGGTCAGTTTGGAGTCAAAAGTAAGTCCTAAAAATTTAATTTGGTTAGTCAGTGTGATTGGAGTATTTCTTAAAGTTATTTGAATATGTGGTCTCTGTCTCTTTTTAGTAAACAGTATACATTGTGTTTTTTGTGTTGAAAAGTGAAGTCCGTTAGTAACGCTCCAGTTCTCAAGGTTGTCTATTGTCGTTTGAACTAATATAGAATCATTTTCTATATTTTTTGTTCAAAGATAGATAAGCAAATCATCCACATACAGGCAATACTTGACTGGTGGAATAATATGCTCACGTATGGTGTCTATAGCTATTTTAAAAAGCGTAGGACTTATAACACTGCCTTGAGGCACCCCGTTTTCTTGTCGAAATCTGTTGGAAATTGTGGTCCCAACTTTTACACGAAATGTTCTATTCGAGAGGAAATTTAATACAAAATTAAAGAAATGTCCTTGAATATTCCATTCGGATAATTTAGAAAGAATAGTTCGGCGCCAAACTGTATCATAAGCTTTTTCTATATCGAAAGAGACGGCTAGAACAGATTCCTTATTAATGAACGAGTCTAATATTTCACTTTCTAAAGTAACTATGTGGTCTATAGTCGAGTGATTCGATCTGAGGCCACATTGATACTCTGAAAGGAGTTGATTCTGTTCGAGGAACCATAGTAGCCTCTTATTCAATATTCTCTCGAAAATCTTAAATGTACAGCTTGTCAGAGCTATTGGTCTATAATTTTAATGCGTCTTTATTGGGCTTGGGAAGTGGTAGAATAATTGCTTCATTCCATTCTGGTGGGTAATTGCTATTTTCAAAGACATTATTGTATAGTTTTAGCAGGATAGACTTTCCAGCATTTGGAAGAAATTTCAGCATTTTATAGCAAATCCCATCATTTCCGGGAGAAGTGTACTTCACTTGGGAAAGAACCTGAGTCAGCTCTTGCAATGTCAAGGGTTCGTTCAAGGGATGTTTAAAGTATGGGGTTGTAAAGAGAGGTGTGCTTTCAAAATTAATTTTGATCTGTTGCGATTCTAGTGTGAGTCTTTCGTCGCTGGATATGAAGCTAAAGTGATGGCCAAAGATATTACTGATAATTTCGGGGTCATTAATTATGAGATTATTTTCCTTTAGAGCCGAAATTGGGGGTTTATATTTCTTATGAATAATTTTGTTGATCATGGACCAAATTTTGCTCGGAGGGGTGTTCCTGTTTATGGAGCTAACAAAATTTGCCCAGCATTCCTTCTTACATTGCTTAATTATATATTGGGACTTTGCTTTTTTACGTTTATATTCAATGAAATATTCCTGGCAGGGATTATCCTTAAATAATCGGAGTGCCTTTTTCCGATCCGTTACTGCCCGTTTACATTCATCGTTCCACCAAGGAACGGGGTGTTTTGTGTATGTGCGTGGTGTTTTTTTGCATTGATGCATCTGCTGCTTTTTTTATAACTGATGAAAAATCCTCGAAGGTTTGAATTTGTTTTATGTAGTCCAGAAAAGAGTTTTGAAATTTATCCCAATCAGCGTTTTTGATATTGTACCTTGAAGTTGTTCTAAAATTTATTGGTGTTACAGCTGGGGTTATTATGATAGGGAAGTGATCACTGCCGTGTGGATCTGGGCTCAGTTCCCATGTGAAGCGTGTAAATAATGTTGAAGAGCAGGCAGATACATCAATATTGGTGTATGTTCCTGTACGAGGGCACAAATGTGTTGGTGAGTGCGTGTTGAGGGGGATCAGGTTAAAATTTTCGAAGAGTTTTTCTATAAGTTTGCCTCTTGTGTTCGTACTCTGTGCTCCCCAAATTGTACTTTCTGCATTCATATCTCCAACAAAAAGAAGAGGGGGTGAGAGTTGCCTAACAATGTCCTGGAGTGCATGACTGTCAATTGGTTCTCCTGGTGGGAGATAAATGCAACAGACAGTAACTTTGAACGGCATGTAAACAGTAACAGCAACTGCTTGGACTGTAGTGAATAGCCTGACAGGTTCACTGTAGATACAGTCCTTCACATAGATACAGATACCACCACAAGCCTTACCTCCCAGCAAATAGTCCTTAGAATAGGACTTATACCCGTATATGGAGATTTGCTTACCTGGAGCGGTGTGTGTTTCTTGTAAAGCAATTATGTTAAAAGTTTTTGAATTGTCTTGCAACAAGAACTTTAGATCAGCTTAGTGCCGTTGGGTGCCATTAATATTCCACTGCAGTACTGACATAGCAACCTAGAAAAAGAGATATATATACCAGTAAGTGTAGAGTCCAGTAGTGACGTGTAAGAGAGTAAAGATGTGATCAAAAAAAGTTAAGTTTTCTATTTGGATTTGTTAGTCCCTCTTTTTCCAGGTTTCTTCGTACTCGTATCTTCTCCTTTTGTCGTATTTTCTGCAGGGTCTAATCTTCTTTCTAGAGTTTTGAGCGTCAAATTTATCTTTTCAAGGGCGGTTTCAGATTTCCCATGTTTTGTGGGTTTTGGTCGAGTTTTAGATTTTTCTTTTTGATCATTCTTCACCTGAGAGGTCGTGGCTGGTTCTGGAGGTTGCAAGAGCATTTCCAGTTTAGTTATGAGCTCAGATAACCTCATGAGTAAACTATTTTCGCTCGTCATATTCGCCTTTTGTGCATATGTTTGTTGGTGTTTTGTCACGAGTCTTCTCCTAGCTTCGCTATATGATATTTTTTCCAAGGTCATCTTTTTGACAATTAATGCCTCTTTCTGAAGTACCTTGCATTTTTTATCCCAAGCGAAGTGTTCCCGGCCACAATTACAACACTTGATTTCCTCACAAGGGCCTTCGTGTTTATCCTTCGAGCACATACCACAAACTGCGTTCTTATTCTTGCAAAATGAAATTGTGTGGTTCGGCCGATGACACTTATAGCAACGAATAGGCCGGGGAATGTAAGGGTTTATTGGGATAGATAGGTATCCTAAGCGGATCTTTTCAGGTAGGTACGAGGCTATGAATGTTGCTACAAAAACGGTTCTTCCTGATTTCGGTACTATACGACGTAGGTGTGTGACATTCTGATCTTTAAGTTCCGCTAGTAATTCCTCGTCAGGCATCCATTCAATATCAGGACAGCGAAAGATTCCCTTCGAGATGTTTAATGATTTGTGCGGCAAAACCGAAATCTTATATGCCTCAAAGTTCGTCAAACCTAATATTTTTGAACAAGTATTTACGTTCTGCGAACTTACTGTAAGTGAGCCATCTTTCTGACATTTATTAACTTTTATATCCTGTCCTAATGTTGAAATCCATCTGAAGATTGCAAAAGGGCTGATTGTATTAAACGTTTTTTCATTTTCAATAATTTTAATTGTCATATATCTTGGAATATTATTTAGGTTATTGTAATCGGTGGTTAAATCGTACCAGATTCTAGTATTTTCCTTCCTCTGTTCCGTTTCAGATGTATTTTTATCAGTTGATATTCTGTAACTGTTAGGAATATCAGTCATTTTTAAGAGCTGAAAAATTAAATGTTTTTTCTACCCATGGATTTAACCTCTGTAAATAACAGAACGTTCCTTAGTAGAAGGAATGCACAGGCATAATGAATAGCAGGAAAGAGAGAGGATGAGAGAAGTACGTCTCCTTCCTCACATCCTTTTAGCTGTGACAATGCGTAATTACCTGGTATTCCGGACTTCGAAATGATAAGATAATGCAGAGGAAGTTTTGCCATGATGAAAAACATTTTTTCTGAGAAGGTCTATAACAGTTGATACTTTGAAAAAGCATCTTGTTGTTGCTTGTAACAAGGGAAGTAATTCCCTTGAGAGTAAGTATACTAATCCTGTAATGAATCTATATATATATATATATATATATATATATATATATATATATATATATATATAAATATATGTACGCCTTGCTTGACTTGGAAGGATCTGTTTGACAGGTAGGATTTGAGGACTAGGAAGTAGGTGTGGGGAAGAATTAGCATTACTTTGTAAAGTAATCCCGGGTGCCAAACCCGATCGAATGCTTGAGCAATGTCGAGATAGGCACTCGTGGAAAAACTCTTACATTCAAGCGAGGAGCAAATTGAGTCTACGACTCGTAAGCACTGTTGTATAGTGGAATGATGGGAGCGGAAACCGAACTGATGGTTGGGATTTTTCTTCGAGGATTCTATGATAGGGAGGATTCATTTATAAAGGAGTTTTTTTAATATTTTAGACATTAATGGGAGGAGGCTGATAGGAAGATGGGCAGTCGGGAGGTTTAAAGGGTTTGGGGAAAACATTAACAACTGAGTGTTTCCAGGGATTGGGAAATGGGTTGTTCTTAGGATTGTGTTGTACAGGTATGTAAGGAATATAAGCCCTTCTGGGGGAGGTTTTTGAGTATCGTGGAGGTGATTAGGTCATAACCGGGGGATTTCTTAGGGAAGTGTTTAATGATGTGTTTCAAGTCAAGTGAAGGTAAGTGTCGGAAGGCTCGAGATCTTATTGGTCAGTAGTGAGTCCTGCTGAATCGCATGCATGCTCTTAATGCACACAAACTTATCGACTGATCTAATCGTATAAAATAAACAAATTTTTTAACCCCCCTCCCCATCCACAAAAGTCTATAATGAAAGTTTATTATTCTGAATAATAAAATGTTGAATACATAATTACCGCATTTATTCCTAATTAATTCGCCTATTTATTCCTGTTGATAACAACTCCAGTATTAGTAATTACAATCCGGGATAAGGATAGGTTTAATTATTGTTGAAGAAATTATACAGCCTTCGTGCTGACACTCCAAACACGCGAATAGCAATTAACATTTTAGTTGTGTAATTTCCTTAAATAATCAATAAAAGTCATTTACATCAACAATAAACTGTCAATTTAATTATGTCAATCAATTTTCATTATACTGACAACAGCAGGTTTATTTGTTTCAAGGATATACAATTCATATTAGCCCTACCCCCACCCCACGGCGCTTGTTTTTAGCCACTCACACACACACACACACACACACACACACACACACATATATATATATATATATATATATGTGTGTGTATTTATATGTAAAATTCTTTATGTGCGCGTGTTTGTAACAGAACTCCATCTAAACGCCTGTATTCATTTTGATAAAATTTTGAGTGTGTAATAAAGTTGATTTGTGAATAGTTTAGTCCATAATCAGTAGTTTTGAGAAAACGAGAAAAAAACTGTCTACACCCTTCATTTGTTTTTTTTTTGTCTGAGTACTCCATACTGACACAAGTTTTTTTTTTTTTTTTTTTTTTTTTTTTTTTTTTTTTTTTTTTTTTTTTTTTTTTTTTACGGCGCATCTACATCTAGATCATTAGCGCCGACATCCAGGGTGCAGCGAGGAATTTTCTCAGCGAGCCCTGAGATGAGAAAATTTCTGCTGGAGTCGAACCCACCATCTCCCGCTTATGAATCCAGCGCGATAGCCACTAGACCACGGGAGACCCCACTGACACAAGTTATATATGGAACATTGGTTATTACTAACAAACGCATTATATTATTAAAATATAATAATAGTGCTTGGACTGAAGCTCTTCTTGCATGGAACAGCCTAAGGAGCACCTCCTTGCAAAATATAAGGTCTAATATAATGTAAAACACATTGTAGGATATATTGAGTAACAGTTTATTATCATTGGTACAATATGTAAGAAATATTTGCATGATATAAAGTTCATACAATGAGTAATGTAATGCTTAATCCTCTTGAACTTCTTCATCTATGTTTATAGTTGTTTGCCAACCCAATATTTCATAGTAAATATTCTTGTGCTCTTCTAAAACTTACGGCGTCAACTTTTTAATGTCTTCAATTTTTTTCTTCTTGATGGGGACCTTGTGTTTTGTTATGCAGTGCCTGCCTGTTGTGCATTTTCTTATTGGTTTCGATTGTAATGTATACTTATTACATTCCTTGATGGAGAAAACGAATTATAAAATCAAATTGAGTTTTTCTCCAACATCTTCCATTTATTAAAAACTCCATCCTAATCCCCTATACCGCCTGCAATATAGCCCTTTATACCTGCCTCCCTTTCCATTAACACAACATTTTATGACTTTATGACCCCTTACTGTACTTCGCCGCTTTCGCCGCTCTTTCTTTCATCTTCTATATTCTCTGTCCATTGGGTGGTCCAGAACCCCCCCCCCCTCACCAACTCCTTTCTTCCTATGTTTCCCTGTATTAACTGTCAGAAATGATCCCGCATTTGTGAGGAATAGTTCTCTATCTTCCCATCGGTAAGCCCATATTGTTATTCTTATATCTAATCTAATATGTAATCTGTTATTCTTATATCTGTTTTCCTAATAATCCAAACACTTCTAGAGCACATTGTTCCTCTATATATTATGTTCTAGTATTTTATGCTTTGTCTTTTTCCATATATATATATGTATGTGTATTTGTGTATGTAGGCATATATATATATATATATATATATATATATATATATATATATATATATATATATATGTATATTTCAGTATTACATCCGTCCTACTTGTTTTTTACAGCCCTGATGAAGGCTTGAAGTTCAAGCCGAAACGTCGGCACAATAAAACCATTTTTATGATAAAATGTAGTTTTATTAAATAGCAGTGACCGAACCCCGACAATCCCTACCTTGCATCATCTACGGTCAACGATCTCCTCTCAATTGAGTTTTTCTGTGTTTTTGAACTCTTTTATAATTTCAGTAAGATATGGTTGAGCAACTTTTAAACAGCTTGCTCAAGTTTAACTTTGAATGCGAAAATACTGCATGCAAAAAAATCTTAAAAATGAAATTCAGGCGAAGCATATATAATTATAGTCGAAAGTTGATTTCTTCATTGGTTGCTGTCAGACCAGTGTTTTTCCTTGTAAACTCAGCAGCCAACACATAGTGCTGCCACTCATCTAGACATGCACATATTAAACTCTCAGCTTGTATATTGTATATTCATTACATAACAAGAGCTTCTGTAATTGCTCTACTGGCCTTCGAGTACTCTCTTCCTTCTAGCCAATATTTTTTTCGCAAACACTTCACTAAATACTCGAATACTACTGTCTCCGTTTTACTTTAAATGTAATAATCATTAAAAAAAAATTGTATAAGTATTTTTTAAATAATCTAAGGTCCATCGCTGTCTTCTGATTAAATGCCGCCTAAAATTAAGGTTATGTAGGAAATTTATTATTCCAATGAATAGCCTTCTATTTAACACGACTGTTAATAAAATATATTTAACTGATGTTAAAATATATTTTTTTCTATATTAATTCCTCTACACCAAACGTCTCAAAGATTTTTTATCATAGTTTGCTTAAACATCAAAAGTACTTTTTTTTTTAAGAAACTTTGGCATTTACAGAACTTAGCTGCCCCTAAAGAGTTCATCACCTGCTCCAGAACTTGGGAGCTTCTGAAGATTAATGACTTTCACGGAACTTGGCAGTGTCCGAAGACTACAAAGGCTGCTTCAGAACGTGACATCTTCTGAATACTACATAGACTTCCACAGAACTTGGCTGCTTCTGATGACTACAAAGAATTCCACAGAACTTGGCAGCTTCTAAAGACTACATGATCTGCTTCAGAACTTGGGAGCTTCCGAAGACTACATGATCTCCTCCAGAACATGGGAGCTTCTGAAGACTACAAAGACTTCCTTAGAACTTGGCAGCTTCTGAAGTCTACAAAGGCTGCTTCAGAACGTGGCAGCCTTTGAATACTACATAGGCTTCCACAGTTCTTGACAGGTTCTGAAGACTACATAGGCTGCGACAGAACTTGACTGCTTCTGAAGACTACATAATCTACTTCAGAACTTGGCAGCTTCTGAATACTACAATGACTTCTACAGATCTTGGCAGGTTCTGAAGACTACATAGACTTCCACAGAACTTGACTGCTTCTAAAGAATCTGCTTCAGATCATAGGTACTTCTGAAAACTACATAGAGCACCAATAAACTTGTTTGGTTCTGACGACTAAATTGACTTCTACAGAACTTGGCTGCCTCTAAAAACTACATAGCCTGCTTTAGAACTTGGTTTCTTCTGTAACCTACATAAATTTCTATAGAACTTGTCAGCCTTTAAACGACGTAGGCTTCTGGAGATCTTGGCTGCTTCTTAAGAGTTCATAGACTACTTTAGAACTTCAAAATTGGTCGTTACAGTACTTCAATGCCTTTAAATCCGGTATGTTCCTTTATCCATAAAGAATACATAAGAAATATTTTTTATTAATAATAACATCTGATTACTTACATAGCGTAGTCGATGCTTTCAGGTGCTTCCGATCCTATCCTCGCTAGAGACCTGACCAGCCTCCTTCTAGAAGGCACCCTGACCAGGGGCTCTGCTGGAGCTAGGCTTCCTCCGGGATCTATGAGCACCGACAGGAGCTGCTTCTCGGGTTCCGGGGAGTCCGAGCTAGTAGGTGTCTGCCAGGATAGGGAGTTGTCGGATGAAGGTGTTGCTGGTGGTGTTTTGTAATTAGGTGTTGTTGGTGATGGGGAAGATACTCGCAACTCGGAACCCAGGCCGCTGTCTTCCACTCCGCTAGGCACCTGCGGGCATATTTTATTAAATAGATACCTTTAGTCTTAGCCGGCCGGAGCACAGTACTGACCACACTATCTCCATGGCGCGTCGTAAGGTCATGAACCAGATTCCTCTACCACAAAATATGTTTTTATACATTCAAATATCCAAATCAAAAAACTTTATTATTTATTTATTTAAATTTTAACGTCCATTTATAATTCGCAAAGAATTTCAGGACGGGTTATCTATAGGTGACCACCCTTTTCTGCCCGTAAAGGGCTGATGCCCATGTTATTAATGTTTTTCAAAAATAGTAATACCTAAAATATTTTATGTGAAGATTCTTCTAAATAGTAAATCAATTGGTGGAAATGTTTTCTGCTTTATGGGTCCCAATTCTACAAAGAACAAAGGACACTTTAAACAATTTTGGAGAATCTGCCAGAAGAAATAATATTTATATAAATATTTTTGTATTTATTTTTTCCACAGACTTGTATATTATTTCCCCGAGGTATCTGTTTATTCTCCCATATGGAAGATATATTGTAGATGAGATGACAGCTAATCTTCCAAGATTAGAAATATTCCTATCAGCTCTAGATAAGGATATAGATAATTCTGTATACAAATATGTAGTAGTCATTGCTGTATTGCTCAGGACATTTATAATTAAATAGGATAAACATGATATGTAGAAGTGATTTTCGAAAAGTTGTCCCTAACCAGAAGATTTTATTAATTTCTACTTTTTGAATTGATATTAAGGTTTGAATGAGGTAATTGTGAACATTGAATGTGTATTAGATTTAAAGAAAATTTAATGCTGATTTAAAAAATGTAATGGGTGTTTGGCCAAAAATGTGTACAAGCATAGAAAATAGAAGTTGTACTACGAAAAACAGGTTTTTTTTCTAAAGGACCTTTAAATGGACATATTTCTGAAACGCAGTGAGATAGAAATGTGTGGTTGATGGTGTTGAACTACAATTTTTGTCTAGTTTCGCCCTCTGAAGTATTGTCATCAACTTGCGATAACCCTGTATAATATACCTCAAAAAGGACTTATCACTTTGAAAATTAGTATAAATTTATTCTGAGAAGCTGCAGAGCTAGTTTGATGTTTTTTTTTAAATGATAACCAAATTTGTTTAAACCTATTATCTTAATTCTTGGCATTTAAAATATTATTAAAATTCGTTTAATATTAAAATTTAAATCAAAATTTATTTTTCGGTACTTTCCAAATTAATACAAAAACCTTTTTACCCGACTGAAATGTATTTTCGAAAGATTGTTAATTATGCTGTGTTTATAGCAACTCAAAACATTTGGGTTTGCAAATTTCTTTTTAAATAAATAATTTCTTCTTCTTCTTCTATTATTAATTCACTAGAAATTCTATTTTATTACTATTTGTGAACTACTGACTTAGGATGCAATACTGATCAAAACACCTCCACTGTACATATTTTATTGACACAAAGTTTTCGAGGTCACCTTTTCCTCAGAGTCAAGTTTACAACCATCAACAAATTAAAAAAAAATAATTTCGTTTAGAGCCTTCTGCTCAAATTCAGGAACATAAGTATACTTTAGCTCCACCCGACGAACCTATGTAATGTACTGTATAACATACAGTCTTCTTTTTCGTACATGGCTTCCCCACCAGCGGATCCTTTTTTGTAACGTTTGTTTCCAGTTTATTCATCGCTAAAGCGTATTTATGCTAAAATAAATAACATTTTTTGATGTTTGACGAATAGTTTTCATGGATTAAAATCAGCTTGCTGGGTGGACATGATTCTTAGCTTATGTTATGACGTACCCGGATATTTGAAGAATCACTGAATCACAGTTCTCTTAATCACTGTGGCTGTAAATATTATAAATTTTAACTCCTGACGCATTCACGCATTTTTATTTGTTGACTTTCTGTCTGATAAATGAGTAAATTTCTAATAATGACCCACTGTACAATTGATATACTCACTATCTCCATAAGAGTAGCCACCTGTAGCGGCCTCCTGGTGCTCGGCGTGGGATCGGACATCTGCCTGACAACATTAGGACTTGTGGTCGGTATCAGATAGGATTCGAAAGAATGAGCTTGGTTCTCCGAGAACTTGCTAGGAACCAGTCTAGTCGGTGGGATGTCTTCCACTTCTTCTTCCGGGAGTACGGACAGCTTCCTGCAAGATCTGAAAACAGAGTTTAGTTTACTATAGGAAGAGTATTCAGAGTATGTGGTTGCTAGCTGCAGAAGAAATGAAATACGACAAATTCCTTCTGCTAGACGGCCGAGAGCAGGCTACAATTCAACTGAGGTCAGTCCGTCCTCAGCCGTCAAGCTGAGCACAATATAGCCCTCAGGATGATACAAAAGGTGCTGAAAGCGCTTGGCGCAATAATAAACTTTTGTGAAGGAATTTGGCGTTATTAATTTCTACTGAAGAAAAGTAGTCTCAGGGGGCACCAACACTGGACCCGTTCCGGCCCGATCCAATAGCCACCGACTGTCGGAAGAAAAACAAACACATGCATCTCAATGGAGGTGCCTACCCGACCCGATTCGATCCAATCCGATGGCCACCGATTCTTGGCCATTCAAACATGTTTGTCTCTGGACCGATTTCGGACCGATGAGGCAAAATTCCCCCCACATATTGGGTTGGCAATCCACATATTGTGTTTCAAAAAGGTCTACAGGTTCTAAATCTTAACAGATTTCAATGCATTTTTTTTAAATCAAAGGAAATAAAATTTAGAACAACTCAATGTCAATTCACATTTTTGTTTTTTGTTTCCCTTGTTTATTAAATTGCGTGGAAAGATGTTTTTAACCATCCAACATCTATAACCTTCCAATGTTTATAATCTTCCAATGGTTCTAGCTACCTTTCTTATAAATAATTTTAAAATATGAATACCAATACTTCTCTTACCTCCAACATTCAATCTAATCGAAGGTTTCTATGCTTATTAGGTGATATTTCTTAACTTAATCGCTCATTTTCACTTCACTACGAGGTCATTACTGACGGGCTGAAACTAAATCGGACCGGATCGGGTCGAGGCCAATGTGGCACTCACGTCGGTCGTTGTCGATCAAACGAAATCGGATCGGATCGGGAGAAATACGGGTCCAATGTAGGTGCAGCCTTAAGGAGGTTATAGAATGTTTGAAGAAACAAACGCATAATTAAAGTTTTTTTTTTTGGAAGCATCTGCGTTTAGACCATTAGCGTTGGTCTATTTCTAGGATGCCACCGTGTCTATGACTTCATAAGTGAAAGAACCCAACCTGCTACAAGAGGTTTTTGAACCCCTATTGCCTTAGGATGCTTACAGAACGAAGCTTAGAGAGAGCAAAGAGCGAATATCGTTTCTGTGCCAAATGGGTTGAAATCACGTGTTTTATTTCTTTGCTATACTTTTTACTCTTTCATAACTACACTCTGTTAGCACCCTAAGTCCTAGGATACGATACGACTGAAGAGCGATGAGCGATACGTGAAAAGCTTCAGAGCATCGTCGCTTAACTTTAATGTTAAGCTGGAGTGCAGTAGGAATGAGGGAGGACTGGCTACAATAGGCATGAGCGACAGGGCGACATGGCTTGCAGGTTCCAGCCTGTCGCTTAGCCCAGAAATTATTTTTCTCGTCGCTCTCTCCGATCCGATAGCCAGAGACTGTTGGAAGGAAAACAACCACAAGCATCTCCATGGAGGTGCCTACATTCCCCGACGACGTTTGAATGGTCCCGATCCGACGACTCCCGATTCCTGGCCATTCAAACTGGTTTGATACTAGGCCAATATTGGACGACCGACGCACAATAGCGCCAAACAACATATTCTGTTTAAAAAAAACGACTACAGCCTCCACATCTTAACCAATCTCAATGCATTTTTTTTTAAAATGAAAGCTAATAAAATTTAGAACATCTTTATCATTTCACATTTATAGTTTTTGTTTCCCTTTTTTATTAAATTATAGTTTTTGTTTCCCTTTTTTATTAAATTATGTAGAAAGATGTTTATAGCCCTCCAATCTTTATAACCTTCCAATGCTTATAACCTTCTAGCTACCTTTCTTATAAATAATTTTATAATATGAGTACTAATAAAAGAGTAAATTGGATGATTGTGAATGTGAGCTTTTAATTTCGGAAGTACAAAGTAAGGAATGACAGTGACAGTAATTTTAAAAATACAATCATAACCAATAAACAAGCAGGCGAGTTTGGAAAAGCATTAAACATGCAGGGTATTATAATATAATACCCTGCATGTTTAATCGCATACTCCAATATACATAATTTTTTTAATTAATATTTTAGTTAAAAAATGTATATTGGAGTATGCGATGTCGGAGACTAAAGGAAATTACCGCCCAGCCGCTCTGTATCGTAGCCGGCACTACTCTTCCGCTAAACGCTCTGTCGCTCTGTCGTTTTGTCGCTCATCGCTCTTAGTTCGTATCGTTGGATACGAGCGATGAGCGACATAGTCGTATTATTCTTGGGTAAGAATCGGCTAAGCTATACCCTAATACTGCGAGACAATTTAGTACAAGTTAAGCCTAGCTCTTATAACAAATATTTGCTCTATACAGATGGAGTACTAGTTGTGTAGAGATGATCCGATGATCATAAATATATCGACTGGACGTTCAAAAGGAAGAAAAAAGATTAATTTTTCGAAATTGCATATTTCTATTAGTTTTAATAAACAAAAATTAGAAATCCACATTTTCCTCAAACCACTTCAACTTTGAATTATTCACGTTTCAATGTATAGCGTATGAAGCATTCTTATTTGCTGCTCGAATTGCTAAAACCCAGGAATTGGAATCAGTAACATCTGCCACATTGGAATTAAAGTTAATATGTCTGGTTAAAAAACTATATACAAGTGAATTTATGGATGAAAAGGCCTTTGAAAGATCTTGCAAGAAGAAATCCGACGTGTATGTTGTATTTCTGTGAAGTCAGACGACCTTACAGTCATAAGATAAGTTTCAGTGGAAATCGCAATTAGACAGGTCGCGAACGTATAATTGCAAAAAAAAAAAAAAATACTTTCCATATCATCTTCTGATATGTTATTAAGACAATGATCCGAAAGCTGAGCCCGTTCTCAGAGCGACCTTGCCCGGCCCTGGTAATGCTGTAAACACGAAGTTATAGTCACCGAGTAAACACATTCACTAGGTATTTCTGTAAACAACTACATTAGTCAAATCCACTCCGTTTAGCTGTAATTATTTCAGGGTCAATAGACTAGATGTTATTGACACATTTATGTTAAAGTCAGTATTCGGGATGGACACCTCTACATCATAGGGAAACTCCCCAATAACCTCCAAGCTGCTGACACATGTATGTTTAAGTCAGTATTCAGGATGGACACCTCTACATCATAGGGAAACTCCCCAATAACCTCCAAGCTGCTGACACATGTATGTTAAAGTCACTATTGAGGATGGACACCTCTACATCATAGGGACCTCCCAATAACCTCCAAGCTGCTGACACATGTATGTTAAAGTCACTATTGAGGATGGACACCTCTACATCATAGGGACCTCCCAATAACCTCCAAGCTGCTGACACATGTATGTTAAAGTCACTATTGAGGATGGACACCTCTACATCATAGGGACCTCCCAATAACCTCCAAGCTGCTGACACATGTATGTTATAGTCACTATTGAGGATGGACACCTCTACATCATAGGGACCTCCCAATAACCTCCAAGCTGCTGACACATGTATGTTAAAGTCACTATTGAGGATGGACACCTCTACATCATAGGGACCTCCCAATAACCTCCAAGCTGCTGACACATGTATGTTAAAGTCACTATTGAGGATGGACACCTCTACATCATAGGGACCTCCCAATAACCTCCAAGCTGCTGACACATGTATGTTAAAGTCACTATTGAGGATGGACACCTCTACATCATAGGGACCTCCCAATAACCTCTAAGCTGCTGACACATGTATGTTAAAGTCACTATTGAGGATGGACACCTCTACATCATAGGGACCTCCCAATAACCTCCAAGCTGCTGACACATGTATGTTAAAGTCACTATTGAGGATGGACACCTCTACATCATAGGGACCTCCCAATAACCTCCAAGCTGCTGACACATGTATGTTAAAGTCACTATTGAGGATGGACACCTCTACATCATAGGGACCTCCCAATTACCTCCAAGCTGCTGACACGTGTATGTTTAAGAGTCAATCAGGAATTGGAGATGAGTGAGATATTTCAGCTTACCACGAGAAGTTTTAGATAATGTACTAGGGTCATTCAATAATAAACGAGACAAATTGTTGTAGTTTAAAAACTTATAATTGTTGTAGTTTAATAACTTATAATTGTTGTAGTTTAAAAACAAATAGTCCAAGAGCCAGCAACGCACTTTTCATGAAGTGTTGATGTAAAGTACCTCTTGGATATATAAGAAGGTATATATGTGTTTCCTGGACATACTTTGGAACACCAGGTACTGCGCATAGGGGAAAGGTGCAAAAAAATATTGCCCGAAAATAGAGTTTTATTCACTGCCAACTATCTTTAATGTAAAATTAAGACAATTTTACAACGAATAATAAATACGGCAGACACTTTTAAGGGGTATAACACGTAAAAAAAAAAAAAAAAAAAAAAAAAAATTAATTGTTTTTATTCTAATATTAAACGAGAGTTTTATTCGCGCTGCCATTAAAACCGGAACAGCTGTACATGATCATGTGAGCAAGAACCAATAAGAGCACAGAAAACAACCAACACTGCGCGGTCGTCTCATGCACTCTTACGGTTACGCGCAGTGTATTCCTGTCTATCATAGGCAACATTTATTTTTAAATTTCCTGATAATTAAACCCCACAAAAGTGTCAGCCTTTTTGCAATGATTTTCGAATATGTTTATTGAAGACGCTGTTTAAATCGAAGCGTGAATAAATCACTTCATTTAATATTAAAAATAAAACCTAGGTACTTAGTTTTTATTTTTAAATTTACATTTTAACCCCCTTAAAAGTGCCTTCCTTATTTATTATTAATTTTAAAATTGCCTTAATTTATAATTTTTTTTTATTAATAATAGTTGGCTTCTGAATACAACGCTATTTTTGGGCAATATTGATTTGCACCTTTCCCCTACGTGCAGTACCAAGTGTTCCAAGCTATGTCCAAGAAACACATACTTACTTCTTATCTACCTAAGAGGTACACTATAGCAAAATTTCAGGGTGCATAAAACACTTCATGAAAAGTGCGTTGCCAGCTCTCCGACTACAACAATCAATTCAATCAGTCCAAAATGTTGGCGACTTTTCAACAAATTTATCAAATGGTGTCAAACCGTGAGGATTTGTATATGAAAAATACATTCAGGCAGAAACCTGGTAGACGTTTTAGCACTTTCCTCCGAAGGAAAGTAGCTATTGAGGTTGCACTCATGACGGAATTTTTGAAAAATGTCTTCAAATCTTTATCTATCCTACCTAGTAGACACCGAAAATGACCCCCATTAAAATTTATATATATATATATATATATATATATATACATATATATATGTGTGTGTCTGTTAACACGATAGCGGCCAGAGTTTTTGTTTTTTCGTCACGAAACTTGGTATATAGCATTCAATTAGCACGACGATCGTTCGATTGAACGAGTTCGTTAACCACCAAAATCGGTCCTCCGGAAGGGGGGGTTTACCCCGAACCCAAAACACTAATTTGACCATGCCAGCCGTAATATTTGTTATATTTCAACGAAACTTGGTATTCGTAGTGTTAATCTAGAGAGAAAAATAAACTAAATCGGTTCATTAGGAGGGGGGTTTACTCTGGACCCAAATTACTAATATACTCATACCGGTCGTAATTTCTGTTGTATTGTAACGAAACGCGGTATACGTCGTGGGTAACTCATGGGAAAGAAGTGTTGTAAAAATGAGCTAAATCGGTCAGTCGGAAAGTGGGGTTTACTTTGTAATATATTTCAATAGAATTAGCTTGCCAGACGTAGGTTCGCAAGGCCGCCGCGAGGAGAGCTTTCTACCACTAGAGGGACTGTATCCTGTTCCTGCGTCAGATCAAAAGACGAAAATATGAAGTTTTTTGTATTTATTAAGTAGTTTAGTAGGTACCATGAGTAAACATAACTCTGGAAGCAAATTAATTACAAAATTAATAACTGAACAGTTAGTCATTACAAAATTAAAAGAGAACTATTCATGTTTTTATTTTATTTATGTAGGATATTTTAAGCAAATTGTTCTGGAAACCAGTCTACACTACCCAAATTCTGAGGAAAGTGCTTAGTTATGCAGCTCCTGCGGGACGGCCGTTTTGATCTAGCCTATGACACTCCCCGGATCAAGACCTCAATAGCAAGTTTCCTTTAGAGGAAGGTGCTAATATGTTATCTAAAAATAAAATAAACCAATGGATTAGGAATGGGAGTTTACTCTAATGGGTGTGTTGTAAACATAAACAAAATCGTTCATTTGAAGTTTGAGTTCCCTCCTGAACAAAATAATTTAAAAAAAAAAATTGAGTCAGCTGTTCATTACAATTATAAAATAAGTCCGTCACGCAGGAGCTGCATAACTAAGCATTTTCCTCAGAATTTGGGTAGTGTAGACTGCTTTCCAGAATAATTTGTTTACAATATCCTATAAAAATAAAATAAAAACATGAATAGTTCTCTTTTAATTTTGCTATGAGTAAGTGTTCAATTATTAATTTTGTAATTAATTTGCTTCCTGAGATATGTTTACACATGGCACCTACTACACTACTTCATTAATACAAAAAACTTCATATTTTCGCCTTTTGATCTGACACAGGAACAGGATACAGTCCCTCCAGTGGGAGATAGCGCTCCTTGCGGCGGCCTTGCGAACCTACGCCTGGCGGGCTATTCTATTAAATTAAATTACAAAGTAAACCCCTCTTTCTATTGACCGATTTAGCTCATTTTTACAACACTTCTTTCCCATGAGTTACCCACGACGTATACCGCGTGTCGTTACAATACAGCAGAAATTACGGCCGGTATGAGTATATTAGTAATTTGGGTCCAGAGTAAACCCCCCTCCTAATGAACCGATTTAGTTTATTTTTACCTGTAGATTACCACTACGAATAACGAGTTTGTCAAAATGTAACAAAAATAACGGCTGGTAGTGGCTAATTGGTATTGTGGGTCCGGAGTAAACCCCCTCTCCTAATGAACCGATTTTGTTTATTTTTACAACACATATTTACCTGTAGATTACCACTACGAATACCGAGTTTCGTCGAAATATAACAAAAATCACGGCTGGCATGGACAAATTAGTGTTTTGGGTTTGGGGTAAACCCCCCCTTCCGGTGGACCGATTTTGGTTGTTAACGAACTTCGTCAATCGTTAACTAATTGAATGCTATATACTAAGTTTCGTGAAGAAAAAACAAAAACTCTGGCCGCTATCGTGTTAACAGACATATATATATATATATATATATATATATATATATATATATATATATATATATATAAATTTTAACGGGGGTCATTTTCGGTGTCTACTAGGTAGGATCGATGGAGATTTGATGAAATTTTTCAAAAATTCCGTCATGAGAGCAACCTCAATTGCTACTTTCCTTCGGAGGAAAGTGCTAATACCAAAACCATTAATGTTTATTATGTAATTTTAAAGTTTCGATAAGGCAAATTATACAGAATTGTGGCGTACACTACTATCTCGATGAGGAATGTTCTGCTTTGTTATGCAGCTTTTTCCATAATTACAATTTACAGGATCAATGTTAAGTTCGATTTTCCGTGGTATTTAACTGTAATACTATATCAACGTTATGTATATAAATATATATATATTTTTTTTTTAAACCAGCCTACTCTTATAAGAAGCCTATAAATATATCCAACAGTCTTGATAAGTTCCTACGATTAGATAATGAGAGTAAATGGAATACTAGAGATTGGAACAGGAAAATAGGACTAATTTTTTTCTAACTTCCAGGATTAAATCATAGTTATGTACAAACAAACTATCATAAAACAAACCCATAGGGAGGAAACTTACTTATGACGTTGACCTCATGAAAGAATCCGACTAGAAAATTTCACTTTTCAAAACCCATAGATCTAGAAAACGTCCGTCACGCAGGAGCTGCATAACTAAGCACTTTCCTCAGAATAGGGTAGTGTCGAGTGCATTCCTGAATAATTTGCTTAAAATATCCTATATAGATAAATAAAATAAAAACATAAATTTTTCTGCTCTTTCCATTTTTTATGAGCAGCCGTTTCAATAATTAATTTTCTAATTAATTTCCTTCCAGAGTTTTGTGTATGCGGGGTACTACACTACCTAATAAATACACAAAGCTTCACATTTTGATCTATTGATCTTGATGAGTTTCGCGAACCTACGTTTGGCGGAAGAATTCAATTCAAACATGGTACAAAATATCCCCCCCTTCCAATAGACCGATTTAGTTCATTTTCACAACACTTCTTTCTTATTAGATAGCCAGGACGTATAAAGAGTTTCGTAACACTACAACAGAAATTACGACCGGTATAAGGAAATTAGTAATTTATGTCCGGAGTAAACCCCCCCCCTTCTAGTCAAGCGATTTAGTTTATTTTTACAACAAATTTTTCTCTTCAGTTGACCACAACGAATACCGAGTTTCGTTGAAATATAACAAAAATTACGGCTGGTATTGACAAATAACTACTTTGGCTCCGAAGTAAAACCTCCCTCCGGATGGACGGATTATGTTTTGTGACGAACTCATTCAATCGTTTGATGGGGGAATACTACATACCAAGTTACGTGGCAAAAAAACAAAAACTCTGGCCTGTATCGTGTTAACGGACTCATGTATAACTATATATATATATATATATATATATATATATATATATATATATATATATATATATATATATAAATTTGAACGGGGGTCATTTTCGGTGTCTAGGTAGGATCGATAAAAATTCGAAGAAATTTTCCAAAAATTCCGTCATGAGTGCAACCTCAATAGCTACATTCCTTCGGAGGAAAGTGCTAAAAATTTGGCTAGACGAAGTTGTTCTAAATTTTATTAGCTTTCAAAAAAAAAAAAATAAATAAAAAAAAAAATAAATAAATAAAAAATCATTGAAATCGGTTAGGATTTAGAGCCTTTGTTGCGTTTTTTGAAACACGAAATGTCGTTTGGTTCCGCTGTGCGACATCCCGCACGACTCTACATGCCCGTGGAGCGGAGTCCGTTTTACTCTCCTGGTTCCACAAGACGGCATTAAAATAGCTGAGTCTACACCGCTCGTCTCTTCTCATTTCTACAAATATGCTCTCGTTATTTTTTTCAGAACGTTTGTCATTTTAGCGCGTTTCCTCCCTCCCTCCATAGGGAGGAACCCCGCTTATAAGGTTGATCTCATGACGCAATCCAGAAGTGCCGACTAAAATTTTGCGTTTCAGAACCCCTAGAGACCGAAAATGACGGTGGTTTAAATTTGTGTGTATATATATATATATATATATATATATATATATATATATATATATATATGGTCAAGTTCGTTAACCAGCAGAATCCGCCCACCGGAACATGGTTTTTGGAGCGAATGTCGCGCGAAGAAAATCGTTACGCTTACTTCATATGCTTGATCGTGCTCGTTTTATAGTCATCTTGCCCTAGGAAAACGAATGAAACCATTTTCAAGGCGATAGCTTTAACCGTTTTCGAGAAAATTGGAATAATAGTTTTTGAATACCGTTTTTGGTTTGGGTACTTAGAATCATGGGATTCAGTTGAAACATTTTCTGCATGTTGAACTTTCATCAAAACTATTATGTTGAAATTTTGGTTACGTTTGGAGTTAAGGAAGGGTTAGAATAAAATATTTTATTAACAGACATGAAAAGTTTTAGTAACTTTGTATACTTTCCTTAATATCTCGAACACGGTTGAGAATCTTGGTAAACGGAAGATTACCATTAGAAAGCTTACTAAATGCTCTACAAAAAAAGTCCGTCTCGCAGGAACTGCATCATCTTAGCGCGGTTCCGTTCATATCCCTAGTCTAATTTGGAAAGATTAAAATAGAAGCATTATTTTTGTTCCCCCAGTCTTTTTTTTTTAATTAATTATTATAATGGAGTGTCAACCCTTAAGGTCACTAACGCCATTCCTGTGTGTAGTAAAGTCTTGAAAGGTCATGATTTACGATCTTACCTGGAAGGGTCGGCTAACACTAGGTCCCCCTACTTACAAGGTCTTGGAATCTTGGAAATCTATATTTCTAACAATAAATTGTTTTTGTTATTTTACTTAACCAGTTTTATTGTCAAATACATTATCCAACTATAAGCAATTAAAAAATAACAAGAAATAAAACAGACAAAAAGAACCGTTCGCATAAACGAAATCAATTAATTTAAAGTTTTAGGCACTTATTTCTCCGATTGACATCGCCTAATTAAAATTTTCTTTAGAACCTTTTTTGTAGAGCATTTTGTAAGCTTTCGAATGGTAATCTTCCGCTTCCCAAATTGTCAACAGTTTTCGAGATACTAACGAAAGTATACAAAGTTACCAAAACTTTTTTTGTCTGTTAATAAAATATTTTATTCTAACCCTTCCTTTACTCCAAACGTAACAAAAATTTCAACATATTAGTGTTGATGAAATTCGAATTTGCAGAAAATGTTTCAACTGTATCCCATAATTCTAAGTACCCAAACCAAAAACGGTATTCAAAAACTATTTTTCCAATTTTCTCGAAAACGGTTAAAGCTATCGCCTTGAAAATGGTTTCATTCGTTTTCCTAGCCCAAGAAGCATATAAAACGAGTACTTACAAGCTTATGAACTCAAAAACGTAAGCGTTACGATTTTTTTGCGCGAATTTCGCCCCAAACGCCATCTTCCAGTAGGCGGATTTTGCTGGTTAACGAACTTGACCTTTCAAATTAGACGAAAAATTTTGGTACCAAATTTCAGCAAAATCGGACCATTCGTCTGGGAGCTATCATTTTCTATCATTTTCGGTCTCTATGGGTTCTGAAACGCAAAATTTTCTAGTCGGCACTTCCGGATTGCGTCATGAGTTCAACCTTGATATGTCTTCTCAGCTGTAATTGTTGCTATGGTTACAGATGTTCTTTTGTTAACAATTGAATTGCTTTGTAACTGTGAGTGAAAAAGAACCCCAAAAAAACATAAATGTGAAATAGAGGCCAAGTTCCTGCCCCCACAAAGAAACACTCCCTTCTTCAAAAATATCCCCTCCTAAAACCCCCCAAAACGCTTTACCATTCCACACTCCAAAAAAGTAGTATGAGTTGGTGTATTAATTCAACCAAAAATATTTGCCAATACAAGAGATGATACAAGAAAGAAATGTCCAAGTTCATTACTTGGAATATCTCGTAGTTACTTACTAAGAACAGTAAAGACACTTCAACTGACCTTTAAAAACAACAATAAAAATACTTATATCCAGTTATTAAAATATCACATTCCTCAACCAGGTATACTCTTAAACTTGGCAATGTTTTTTTTGTGCCGAAATTATCTTTAGAGAAAAACTAAACATTGCCAAGTTTAAGAATATACCTGGTTGAGGAAAGTGATATTTTAGTAACTGGATATAAGTATTTTTATTGTTGTTTTTAAAGGTCAGTTGAAGTGTCTTTACTGTTCTTAGTAAGTAACTACGAGATATTCCAAGTAATGAACTTGGACATTTCTTTCTTGTATCATCTCTTGTATTGGCAAATATTTTTGGTTGAATTAATACACCAACTCATACTACTTTTTTGGAGTGTGGAATGGTAAAGCGTTTTGGGGGGTTTTAGGAGGGGATATTTTTGAAGAAGGGAGTGTTTCTTTGTGGGGGCAGGAACTTGGCCTCTATTTCACATTTATGTTTTTTTGGGGATCTCATTACTTTTTTCTAAGTATTAAATAGAATTTAGTTGCCGCATACCTACTGGCTTTTGTACTTCATATAAAACCAGGGTCTTTGGATTCTGCATAAAGTTCTCCTTACTGCTTGATATTTGATACCAATAATCAACCTACATACATCTAATCACTAGACTAGAAAAGTTAGAAGCTCTTCCAGATGACATTACTCTAGAGGACAAATTGATTGCTCTCCTTAACTAAACTATTACACTGTAAAACACAGGAACCTTATCCCGAGGATAAAGATCACAATAGGGAAAGTGCAGAAGGCCTTCAAGAAAAATATAAGAACAAAGACGATACATTTTGGGTTTGTGATCCTAAACTTTGTAATTTAGATAGCCCGACTTTGAAAAACTTAGTAGCTGCTTTGAAGTATATTATGCAGTGAACCCCTACGACTTTATTTACTACATTTAAGAAAGAAGTCACAACTGTTTTTGTTAAGATGCGTCGAAATGTTTTTTAAAACATCAAATATAGGTTCTCCTTACCAAGACGATTCATTTGATACCCCACATGATGGGTTTCAGAAGGAATGATGGCATTTCGATGGCACAAAAAGTATAAAACATCATAGGTAATATGACACTCCCGTATCAAGACCTACCTGCGTGCCAAGTTTGGTCAAAATAGGCCAAACGGTGTGAATTTGTATAAGGAACAAACATACAGACAGACAGCTGAAAGACCTTTTTTACCTAGCCTAGTGCATTCCCCGGACCAAAGCCTACCTGTGTGCCAAGTTTGGTCAAAATCGGTCAAGTGGTGTGAATTTGTGTAAGGAATCAACATGCAGACAGACAGCTGATAGACGATTTTGACTAGCCTAAGACACTACCCGGATAAAGACTGACATGTGTGTCAAATTTTGTCAAAATCGGTCAAACGGTGTGTATTTGTATAAGGAACAAACTGACAGACAGACAGCTGATAGACAATTTAACCTAGCCTATGATTCTCCCCGTATCAAGACCCATCTGTGTCCCAAGTTTGGTCAAAATCGGTCAAACGGCACGGATTTGTAAGAGGAACAAACATACAGACAGACAGCTGGTATACGATTTTTACCGAGCCTATATGCGTCTAATTGTTTCCTAAAACATCAAATATAGGTTCTTCATACCGAGACAATTCATTTGATACCCCACATCATGGGTTTCGGACGGAATGATGGGTTTCCGAAGGAAGTACAAAACTGGCACGCCCCCGCCCCGGAAGCGGAGTCAAACACAACCTTTCGCGATTTTTCGATTTTTTCCTTTAATAACGTCTTCATATCTATCTTTATGCAAAATTTCAAGTCTCTAGCATCATGGGAAGTGCCTAATAATTTTGATGAGTCAGTGAGTGAGTGAGTGAGTGAGTGAGTCCTATAAATCCCGATTTTCGATCGCTTATATCTGAGAAACTATTCGATGTAGAATTATGAAAATTTCCAGTTTTTCTCACACCTAGTATTACAATATCAGTGTAAAATTTCATAACTTTATCTTTACCTGGTTGAAAGTTATGAGAGGGTAAAAATCGGCTCTAAGACCGCCTGTAATATACACACAGTATGCTGAGGCCGGAACTTGGCCTGGCGCACTACCGTGCGCCTAGATATAGAGAGAGAGACCATTCTGAAAGGTAGCTGACCACTTTGGGCCTCAGCATTCTTCGGAAACCAATAATAGGCAATGATTTAAAATAATAATAATAATTTTTTATTTATTATTATTAATTCTTCTTTATCTTTATTATTGGTCGAGGAAGAAAGCACGCCTTAGTCGTTACCGCCTCAGTAGTCTGTTTATTTTAACTACATTTAAAAATCATTTTCTGTTTTTAACGTCCTTCTTCTCAGCCGTAAAGGTGGTAATTCACTATCTGAATTGAGTCCTTCAGGACAGTTCTGCTGATTCGCAGTAGGGCCTCTTGCTTGATTTGGAATTTTGTGGCAAATCTTTGGATAAATTCCGTGATGGTGCCGCGAGCTCCAAACATAAGACCTATCACCTCCCACTTGTTAACCTTATATTTTTCTTGAAAATATGGGATGCAATCTTCATAGATGTTCTTCTTCTCCACATCGACTGCTTGAGGTTGGTCCTCGTCTAATTCGAACCGAATTGTCGGGTCTAGTATAGTGCCTGAAGATGTTTTCTGGTTAATTATGACTATGTCGGCCCTTCGATTAGATCCATGATCGGCGACACAGTGTACCTCTTCGAACACTTCTAACCCCTCTTTTGATCTAAACACTTCGGCTATAATGGTACGATTTTTATGGTGCCTGTTTATCCTCATCAACTCACCCAGGATGTGCGGAAGGGTTTCAGGCTCGTTGCAGGCTCTGCAACGGAATCCTGAGCTCCTACCAGGAAGAGTTCGTACGGGGATCGAATTGCAATTTAGTTTAATAGCCG
This sequence comes from Gonocerus acuteangulatus, assembly GCA_946811695.1. NCBI lineage: Eukaryota > Metazoa > Arthropoda > Insecta > Hemiptera > Coreidae > Gonocerus > Gonocerus acuteangulatus. The sequence continues at coordinate 82,469,724 of OX328128.1, read as the reverse complement.
TGGACCACTCACTACTTGAAAATCCTGATTTGGAGGACATCAAGGAGTTTCCTTTTTTGAACTGCGAGAAGAGGATTACGCCTTTCCCTTTTGAAGGAAGTGAAGCCCACTTGTCGAAACTCTTTTCTCTCAGGGTGCGTCTCGTACTCCTAACATTCCTGAGATCATCGACGCCTAGCTTTTCACCACATTCCCTGATCTCTGCTTCGAGTTTTCGAGCCCTTAAGATAATTTCGTTGTTGTTCTCAAGTAACTTATGGGCTATGTTGGCATGCTGGAGAAATGCTTCCCACTTTGCTCTTATTAGGCCTAACCCTCTTTTATTTCGGGGAGCATAGAGCATTTCGACGGGACAATCAGTTGGCAGTGATAGAATTTCCTTGATTGAACTTCTTATCATTTTATCAACATCCTCCAGAAAGGCAGACTTAAGATCCTTAAGAGACGTGCATTGGAGAGGGTAGATGAGAGTTGGCCAAATATACTGATTGATTATGGTCAGTTTCTGGTCAGGCTTGAGTAAATAGCTACTTGTCAGTTTGTCTATTTTATTCTTTAGTCTGACAATGACATCTTGTGTGTTCAGCCTTATCTCATCCTGAAAGTTAACCCCAACATATTTCACATTTTCAGTTTTGGAGATACATTCTAATTCAGTCCCATCTAGCAATTTTACCAAACCATCTACCATTTCTCCATTTATGATATTAATTCCTACGCATTTCTCCATGTTTAACTTCATTCCAATCATGCTAAGGAAATTTCTCGTCATATTTAAAAGATGTTTCCCGGCTTCGAAATTATTTGCTAATAGAGCCAAATCATCTGCAAAAGCCAATGAACTAATAGGTCTAAGGTCTTCGTTTATATTATACCCGTACTCGTCTGCTACTTCTTTTTCCTCTAATTCTCTTAGTAAGTCATTAATAGCTAAATTGAAGATTAGAGGCAAAAGAGGGCAACCTTGAGGAACGCCGCGGTTTATTTCGATGTCCTTCGTACGAATACCTTTTTCCAGATGTATGTTGGTTTTATTGTTTTTTAAAAGCATTTGAATTAGCTTTTGTAGATTATTGGGGATGGGATAAGAGTTCAAGGACTGCTCTATGTGTGCGTGTCCAACGTTCTCGAAAGCCTTCGAGATGTCTAAAAATAAAACGAAACAGTTCTTTTTGTTTAGTTTTGCATCTTGTAAACAGCCGTTGAGAATAGAGGAGTTGATGAATGTTCCTGGTCCTGGAACAAATCCTCTTTGATTTTTTGATAGAGACACGTAATTCTCAAGTTTGGCTTTTAAAGCCCTTTCTAAAATCCTCCTTACTATTGGGAATATGGTGATGGGCCTCCAGTTTGATAGATTGTCTTTATCGCCACCTTTGTACAATAGGATTGTTCTTGCTACTGAGAGGAGATGAGGAACAACACACCATCTTAGCATATACGTACCTATTGATCTAAGGATTTTCGAGCATTTCAACTCCTTTATAATCTTCAGTGGAATCCCATCTGGTCCTGGTGAAGTATCAGGGGACATACGTTTCATAGCATTCGTTATGTCTTCGTCAGTAAGTTCAGGGGAGAATTATGGGTCAGTGTCACTAGCAGGAATTTCTAAATAGTGGCCCAATGTCTTGTTATTTTCAGTAGAGAACAAATCCGAGAAATGTGCTTCAACTTGATCGAGGTTAACTCGGCATTGTTTATTGTCCTCTAAGTTGAGGATTTGATTCACTACTTTCTTCCTTCTATAATGATAGTAGTGTTGAGCTACCTCGTAGTTGTATACTTGTCGTCTTCTATTGGACTCTTCTTTTCTTCTAACGCCTGGGTTATCTCCGTTCTTATGATTATATTTTGGCAAGAATTCGTTATTATCTTTCCTGCGTCTATAGTATTTTACTGCTGGGTGTAAAGGGCCTTTACAAATTCTATTATTTTTTAAATAATAGAAAAAATCTTTAATAAGGTTATTGAAAGTTTCATCATTCCTAACCTTGAGAACTTCAATAAATTTTTCCTCGCAATCTAGGATTTCCTGACATTTTTCTTCAACCTGCCTAGAGAGTACTTTACTTTGAATATCCGGGTGAGCTCTACTAACGTGGATTTTAATATTTTTATAGAGTTTTCCACAAACTGTACAGGGAATCCGATTGTCTTCAAGAATTGAATTATTTAATTCAGTATTTTTCGTACTACTATTTATGCCTGGTGTTTTTTCGCTCATTTTGTTAGGTTAGTTTTAAATCAATGTAAAAATACTAAAACAATTCACGGTAACATCATAATTTTCTATTCGCTACATACATACCTAACCAATGTTTATTTAATATTTTGGTTAACTTGAAGTGTTGTTTATTTTAATGTGTTAAAAACATAACAAATTGGCGACGAGAATGGGATTGAAATGGACCAACACCCTTTCACTGGATTTCCTTCTTCAATATCCTGAAACTCTTCTGACATTGTTCTGTCCACCTGTAGTCTTTTCCTTTTTGAAGTAATCGACACAATGGGTGTACGATGGTTGAAAATCCTGGGATCAATTTACTATAGTAAGTTGCCATACCTAGGAAGGTTCTTAATTCACTTACGTTCTTAGGGATTGGGGTCTTTTCAATTGCTTCAGTTTTATCCCCACATTTATGAAGTCCCTTTTCATCTATAATATGGCCTAAATATTTTATACTTTTTTGAAAGAAACTGCACTTATCTTTGTTTAGACGTAGGTTATATTTTCTGATGAGGCTTAACACCGTCTTGAGCCTGGCTAATGTTTCCTCGAACGTGGAGCCCTGGACTATTATGTCGTCGAAAAAGCATGCCACTCCATCAACCCCTTGCAACATGGTGTCCATAAATCTCTGCCAAAGTGAAGGAGCAACCTTAACTCCAAACATAAGCCTATTCACTTTATATAGACCTTTATGCGTGCTTAGAGTTTGTAACCTGCTACTTTCGTCGTCCATCCTCATATGTAAATAGGCATTGCTGATATCTAATGTACAGAAGAACCGTCCCCCAGTCATTTTCACAAAAATATCTTCAATTCTAGGCATCGGATATTTTTCATCCATGATAAATTTATTAAGAGTAACCTTATAATCAGCACAGATTCTGATATTTCCATTTGCCTTCACAACGGGTACAATAGGAGTTCATTTTCCACCTTATGTATCAGTGAGTAAGGGACTTTTCTTGGTTTTATAAATACTGGTTTTGAATCTTGACTTATATGCAATCTGGCCCTTTCATTTGGAATTTCTCCGATTTCAGATCGGAAAACATCATCGAATTCTTCCAGTAATTTGGTAAGCTGTAGCCCATCCGTGACAACTACTGATTTCATTTCAGACCAATCCAGTTTTACCTCCCTTAGCCAATCCCTTCCAAGAATGGCATCAACATCTTGATTCACTATAAATAGTTTCCCTATAAAGGATTGCTCTTTGTATCTGCATCTAACAAACACAAACCCTTTGGGTTTTATAACCTCACCAGTGTACGTGCGAAGTTTCACAGCTGTTTTCTGTAGCTTATTTCCAATTTCAAGATTGTTGAATTCTTTTAGTGATATCACACTTAGGGCTGCTCCAGTGTCAACTTCCATTCCTACAAAGTTTCCTTCAATGTCTATTTTGACAATAAATTTATCAGTCCTTCGACCTGATAAACTATTTATTTCGTGGGAATCAAGTTCTGCTCCTTTCTCTTCAGCTTGATGCACAGATTTTCTCTCAAATTCTCCACAGACTCTAGCAAGGTGCCCAACAGTCTTACATGCTTGACAAATTGCAGATTTAAACATACATTGATTGGCTATATGAGAAGTATTCCCACACCTGAAACAACGTCTACCAGATAAGCGATTTTTATCCTTATTTTGAGAAGCCTTCTCTATTTTCCGCAAATAAACTTTTTGTTCCTTAGATTCTAGTTTATGTAAAGAATTATTTTTGCTTGATGTGAATATCTCATTCTCCACTTTTGATAATTCAATAGCTTTAGCCATTTCTAGAATCTCATTACATTTTTTTATTTCCCTTTCTTGCATGATTCTAGTTCGAATTTCCGAGTCTTTCAACCCTCTAATAAACTTTAAGCAAATTAACATTTCTGCAACAGACTTCCCACATTCGCACAAAAATTTGCAGTCTGCAGCTAATTTCCTTAAATCTGAGGCAAATTCACTAACTGATTCCTCTGGTCTCTGTTCCCTACAAATAAACATATGCTGTATAGCTAAGATTGCTTTGTAACTGTGAGTGAAAAAGAATATAGTACCTAATGTTTTGGTTAACTTGAAGTGTTGTTTATTTTAATGTGTTAAAAACATAACAAACCTTATAAGCGGGGTTCCTCCCTATGGGGGAGGGAGGAACCGCGCTAAAAGGTTCTGAAGAAAGTTTTGATTAGGCGATGTCAATCGGATAAATAAGTGCTTAAAACTTTAAAGTAATTGATTTCGCTTATTCGAACTGTTCTTTTTGTCTGTTTTTATTCCTTGTTATTTTTTTTCTTATGTTGGGCTTTGTATCAGTCGGCGGCGGTTTTAAAGACTTTTTGTATTTATTTTCAAAAAAATATTTCGAAATTATTTTTTTATAAATTATATCAAGTAAAATATCTCGGCGTTGGTATAATATCTAAAGAACATGATCTCTATGTGCACATCAACTGCTAAAACACAAATAATGTTTTTCCGAAAGACTACAACTATGCAAAGGGGAGTGGAAAGCAGAGGGAAACTCCCATTCAATATGCCCAAACTGTATTTTTGATGAGTTAAAGAGTGATTAGAGCAACTTAGGTAGTGTCTAACTAGAGCATTGTAAATGATGACCAACTTATGATTAATCAAAACACATAAAACAAGATAAAACCATATAGTATTCAAGAAAAAAACTTAATATACAAGATACAAACATATAAAACAAGATGAAAACATAATGTACAAGATAAAAACATACAAAACAAGATAAAACATAATATACAAGATACAAACATTTAAAACAAGATAAAAACATAATATACACGATACAAACATATAAAACAAGATAAAAAAATTAATATCGTTTAGACCCTGCTGCTCAAATTCAGGAACATAAATATGCTTTAGGTCCACCCGACAAATCTATGTACACACATAGGTGGATGCGCGTGGCTACGTTCGTAAATGGCTACCGCGCATGCGCGAACGCCAGCGGACACTTTTTTGTAACGTTTTTTATCAGTTTAGTCATCGCTAAAGCATATTTATGCTAAACCCTGTAAAACCATAACCCTAATTTAATTTGTATTCAACAAGAATTTTGGGGGTCTCCCGTCGTCTAGTGGCTAGCGCGCTAGATTCATAAGCGGGAGATGGTGGGTTCGATCCCCAGGGCGACAGGGATTTTCTCATCTCAGGGTTCGCTGAGAAAATTCCTGGCTGCACCCTGGATGTCGGCGCTAATGGCCAAGAATTGTCGATGCGCCGTAAAAAAAACAAACAAGAATTTTGTATATTAGTGACCTATGTTGTGAAATGTATACCTGTACATGTCAAGATCCAGACAATTTTGGACGGAACTAAGTTTCTGCTCCTTGTGCCTCTGGAAAATAAATCCTGAATTAGTAACGTTGTAATAATATTGTTCATACATGTATTTGTGTTTGTATATGTGAGCATGTGTGTATTAATTTATTTATTTTATTAAGAGCATTAGTCTAGGAAGAAGTCTAAAACAACAAAAATGAAACACATTATTATATTTATTATTATTATTAACTAATTTGTATCAGATCATCCCATAAGCAATGTAGGTTTTTAATATTCTGTCTGTTTATTTTCCCTCATTTTCAATTTATTTTTGTATATCATAGGATTAAATATAATTCTGTCTATCACGCTTTGGTTAGTGACACTTATTTATTGTGTGCTGAAATTTCGATTGTAATGGATCTCCCAAGACACCTCTTACACCATGTCATGCTTTAGGAATTCGATAAAGGAGAAATTGCTGAAATATATGACAAAAATGCCAGAAGTGAGCGACAGGTACAGCGGTGGTTTGAACGATTTCGAGCGGGAAACCGCATGCTTGAAGACGAGCCTCGTACAGGTCTAGCGACAGAGCTTGACGACCGACTCCTGCAGGCTACTGTAGAAGAAAATCCTGTTGTAACAGTCGAAGAGCTAGCAGAAAAACTTGGATCGACACATCTTACAGTCCACCGACTTTACTTATTGGATGACGTGATATATGTAACCTTGACAAATACATTTTTATTTCTGTTTTTAGCCATTTGTCCATAAAACCACACAATTTTCCCTAATCCATTAGGAATTAATAATTTTTTATCAATTCAGTTTTGTTGACATCTGTATGTCCTATGTTATTATCCCAAGAAAAAAATGTCATAATTTGGTCAGTTGAAGCCAAAAAGCTAAATCAACTTCACTAAATTTCTGTAGTCATATTTTTATATATTCTTGTATAAATCTGTACCTAATATGTTCATCAATGTACTGGCAGCCAACGGAAAGTAATCGGGCAAATTGCATGTTAATTTTAGATTTTTCCCGAATGTACAGTCTGAAGGAATGAAATAAAAGAAAATATATGTTTGCTTTACCACCTGATGCTCGATAGAACTTTCGATGGGTGGAAGGAAGTACTCATCTTCAGGATGGTTCTCTCTATAGCACTCCTGAAGGATTCTCTCCGAACCTCCTTCTGAAATATAATGACGAACAATTATTAATCATTAATGTCTAAAAAAATATTGTTAATTATTCAAAATATTATGAAATGTATGATAAACTTTTGAAACGCTCAGCTTGCATTTGGTGAAACCGTTAAATTTTTATTTTGGTTCCATAGCACATGGGAGTACAAGGGAACGAACTCTCTGACGAAGAAGCTAAGAATGCGTTACAGATTTGCATTAAGATATTAATTAAGAAATGGTAAAATACATGGTCAAACAGACGGTTGGCCCCTGAACTTAGGCTAATTGACAAAACCAGAGAGAAAGACTAGGCCAAAGCAAATGGACCCATTCCTTTGGATTTATTAACTCCATGCTGTTCTTGGCGCACAAAAAGACACTCTGTATCACGCTTTGCCAAGAAACATCTACTATATATTTGTCAAATACCACTCACTCACTCATCTATCAACGCCCAGCCCAAACCGCTCGACAGAAAATATTCGTATTTTTAAGAATTTTTAGGGGGGTTTAAAGTTTGAGTTGGTTAGAGAAGGCAAGCCTAGGCAGCCTGCGTTGCTAGGACGATAAAGAACAGCTGTTACCTTACATTATCTATCTCATAGTTTTATTTCTAATTGAGGTTAATTTCAACTATGATGGCAGACCTTGAATTACTAGAAATTAACTGTCCCTCATAGAGTTTTAATTGCGTTTCTTTTCTGCTTGTCCCTGTCAGATAGGCTTGCCATATTTTTGGAGAGTTAAACCGAGACACATTAATATGGGATGGGCATACCAGGGGGGGGGGATAAAAAGAGTACAAATTATAAGCAAAATGGTTGGTGAGTTTTAAGCCTAGCAACTAACGGGAAGGGGGAATCCTAAACTGTTAGTCTACTCAAACCTTAAAAATAAGAAGGGAACTTTTTTTAGGTTTTCCAGGCGAGGTAATAATATCCGGAACCCTTGCACAGCCTCCTCACCTATAACCTTGGTAATACTCGTAAATATATTGGGTGTTACGATATGACTTCTTGGAAACATAAACTTTTAAATTTTAACACCCATTGAATAAAATATAGTATGACGGGAACCGTGCTTTAATAAACTGCACAGAATTGTATAGTAACGTAATTTTAATGAAACATTATTTAACGCAATAAAATAACTACTTATCTGCCATGACGAAGCACGGGTATTCAGCTAGTATCCAATAAAGCAAGAAAAAACCCTAAAAAACGAGATTATTAAGTAAGAGCCTTCTGAAAAGTTAGATTTTAGCACATAGTATTAGACCCATATGCGGCTCTAGACAAACATATCTAGGGGAGCTAATTTAGTATTGGCATGCCTGGGGCTGTAGAATCAAATTATAACCAGGCACGTGGAAATCATTAAGGAAGTATTTGATAAACTAAGAACATTCTTTAATTAGGACTAATTACTATTAATTTGCCTAAACAATTTATTTTACTAACAACCGAAAAATATTATGAATTTTCATTTTTGGGGCTATACCCCCCCCCCCCCACCATTTAGCCGCCAGTGATTAGACCACGCCTCAGCTCCTACAAGGAGATCCACCGTCATTCCTTAAAAGCCGTTCTGGATCGAGACCCATAGTGGTTCCATCCCTCATCGATAGGGATTTAAAAAAATATTGTATGAAACTTTTAAGTTATTTACTTTAAGTAATACATATTTTGGTCGCAAATTGTTGTAGTTTCAATACAAGGTGATTCAGGTCTAAGTAGCCAAATTCTAGGATGTGATTCTGGATACAATTTTGAACCAAATTTCCTTATGGCTAAATTTCTGATGTTTTTTATAGAAGTAGAAATATTTTTTATTGAATAAGAAAAGATTGCTCAAACACTGTTCAAGATAATTAAATTCTAATTGTGTCATCAAAGAATAGACAAAATTTCATTTAAGAAAACAGTGATTTAATTCACTAAACCTTTTAAGAAGATACTTTCTGGACGTACAATGCCGCACTTCTTTTTAGCGCGGTTCCTCCCTCCCTCCATAGGGAGGAACCGCGCTTAAAAGGTTGATCTCATGAAACAATCCGGAAGTGCCGACTAGAAAATTTTGCGTTTCAGAACCCCTAGAGACCGAAAATAACGATGGTTCAAATTTGTATGTATATATATATATATATATATATATATATATATATATATATTTATATATACATATATTTGTCTGTTCGCTCATTTCCGGCCCCCTAATGGTCCGATTTTGATGAAATTTGGTACAAAAATCGTTCGTCTAATTTGAAAGGTCAAGTTCGTTAACCAGCAGAATCCGCCCACCGGAACATTGTTTTTGGAGCGAATGTCGCGCGAAAAAAATCGTTCCGCTTACTTCATATGCTTGCAAGTACTCGTTTTATAGGCTTCTTGGCATAAGAAAACGAATGAAACCATTTTTAAGGCGATAGCTTTAACCGTTATCGAGAAAATTGGAAAAATATTTGTTGATTAACGTTTTTGGTTTGGGTACTTAGAATCATGGGATTCAGTTGAAACATTTTCTGCATGTTTGAATTACATCAAAACTATTATGTTGAAATTTTGGTTACGTTTGGAGTTAAGGAAGGGTTCGAATAAAATATTTTATTAACAGACATGAAAAGTTTTGATAACTTTGTATACTTTCGTTAATATCTCGAAAACGGTTGACGATCTTGGGATGCAGAAGGTTGCCATTCGAAAGTTTACTAAATGCTCTACAAAACAAGTCCGATTCGCAGGAACTGCGTCATCTTAGCGTGGTTCCGTTCTTATCTTTAGTGTTTATGAAGGCATAGAAAAGAAACAGTTATTACTTTGTTTAGATCAATAGCGAAACACCTATCCAAATGAAATCTCAAACTAACCAGTCTTGAAAGGTCTTGATTTACAATCTTACCTGTATGGGTCAGCTATCCCATAAGTCGGGCAGAAAGGCCTCCGCACAGAGGCATTTGGAAAGCCTTGGGATCTCTCTCTTTGAACGCAACATTTTTAACAATAAATTGATATTCTTATTTTACTTAATCTGTTTTATTGTCAAATACATTATCCGACTATAAAAAATTTAAAAATAACAAGGAATAAAATAGACAAAAAGAACCATTCGAATAAACGAAATCAATTACTTTAAAGTTTTAAGCACTTATTTCTCCGATTGACATCGCCTAATCAAAACTTTCATTAGAACCATTTTTGTAGAGTATTTAGTAAGCTTTCTAATGGTAATCTTACGTTTCGCAAGATTCTCAACCTTTTTCGAAATATTAAGGAAAATATACAAAGTTACCAAGATTTTTTATGTCTGTTAATAAAATATTTTATTCTAACCCTTCCTTAACTCCAAACGTAACAAAAATTTCAACATATTAGTTTTAATGAAAGTAGAACATGCAGAAAAGAGATTCTAAGTACCCAAACCAAAAACGGTATTCAAAAACTATTTTTCCAATTTTCTCGAAAACGGTTAAAGCTATCGCCTTGAAAATGATTTCATTCGTTTCCCTAGCCCAAGGAGCATATAAAACGAGTACTTACAAGCTTATGAACTCAAAAACGTAAGCGTTACGATTTTTTGTGCGCGAATTTCGCCCCAAACGCCATCTTCCAGTGGGCGGATTCTGCTGGTTAACGAACTTGACCTTTCAAATTGGAAGACGGATTTTTGTACCACATTTCATCACAATCGGACCATTAGGGAAGCCAGAAATGAGCGAACAGACGAATATATATATATATATATATATATATATATATATATATATATATATATATATATATATATATATATACAAATTTGAACCACCGTTATTTTCGGTCTCTATAGGTTCTGAAACGCGAAATTTTCTAGTCGGCACTTCCGGATTGTTTCATTGTATCAACCTATATCCCTATGGGGGAGGGAGGAACCGCGCTAAAAGGTTCTGACGAAAGTTTTAATTAGGCGATGTTAATCTGAGAAATAAGTGCATAAATCTTTAAAGTAATTGATTTCGTTTATTCGAACGGTTTTTTTGTCTGTTTTATTCCTTGTTATTTTTTGATTGCTTATAGTTGGATAATGTATTTGACAATAAAACAGGTTCAGTAAAATAACAAAAACAATTTATTGTTAGAAATATAGATTTCTAAGATTCCAAGACCTTGTATTTTCTCGATGAATCAGAGAATTCTCGCAATTTTTTTCCTCAGCCACCTAATGTACTACAGATTCTATACTTGCAAGAAAAATTCTACATTTAGTAAGCATGAATTCTATGCAAATGTAATGGAAGTTTATGGAGGGATAGGTTGAACGATTGGCTCTCTTTTGTCAAACCATATAAAATGGAGTTTTTTTACTTAAAAATAACCTCATTTTTTGTCTATACATTTTGGGGGGGGGGGGTATTCAAAAGCATTTAAGATATTGGATAATTGTAATCCGAACTAGAAATAATTTGAAATGTTTTCAAATAAAACTTCAAATAACACTAAAATAAGAAAATTTGTTTTTGCTTAGAACACGAGGATTGGGCATTAGGTTCGATACGCCGAATGTTTTTTTAAAGAAATTTTTCGGCAGATAATAAATTCAGGCAACAGGATGTAAAACAAAAAACGTGCTAATTGCAAAACAGTCACACCTTATTATGAAATATTGGTTTTCATTGATGAAATATAACAACAGAATTTCATTATAAATTTTAATTAATAAACAACTCTTGAGTTGTTTATAAATAAACAAACATGGAGGAAATGCAAACTATTTTCCAAGCTAATTTACATTCTTTAAGAAAAATTGATTAATAAATTATAACACACTTACTTTAATATTAATTAATTTTAAATCAAGTGGTTTTAGTTTTAAATTAAGTTTCACGCTGTCTCTTTATAAAACTTATTACAATTCCATCCATTACTTTAATTTCCAAACACGATTACTACAAAGTTTTATAAAGAGAGAGAGAGAGAAACTTTAGCCCCCCCCCCTCCTTAAAACTTTAAGTCCTTCCTACGCCTTGTACATACCAGTCTGCACGGCGATACTGGATATGGCCGGACAGGATCTTGCATGTTCTGGTTTCTCGTTCTGATGAACTCTGCTTGTCACGTCCTCAAGAGATCTGAAACGGTGGACGTTAATTATTCAATTAAAAACTAATAATTATATTTCATATATAACACATTAATACTATTTTTTATGTGTATTTATCAATGAAAACACGATGTGGCAGCTTATAACTGCTTAATTATTCTGGCGATTATTTACATAGATTCCTTTTTTTGAAACATATATCAGAATAACCGTTAAACTTAGACCTGTAACTAAGCCTAAACATACAATATTATTTAAATATTTACACTCACTTAAATGCCTTCACTCAATAAATGCAGACACACACATTCAATAATAACTTAATTTACAATGGATTGTCATTCACTAAATTAATAGGGCGGTTCAATATGAGGTAATAAATGTTGAATTCTTTTAAACTGCTATCATTCTCTTCAGAGATGGGTCATTCCATGTCAAATCAACACACCTTTTTACCTCACCCTTTCAGGATTAATTTTACGTATTTTTATATATAAAAGCTTTTTGATACATAATTGTAAAATTTAATCTAAACTTTACTGTTGCATATACTTTATACACACTTGAACTTCATTATCTAGGTTCAACACCTGCATCAGATAAATACAGGGAATTAAATGCTCTTCGCTTTAGATGCGGAGCATCATCAACAATAAATAATAAAATGAATATCCTAAACAAAATATAAAGCCATATTTTTTTTGTTTTTGTTTTAATATGATGGACATCTAGGCCATTAGCCATTAGCGCCGCCATCCAGCTAGGAATTTCCTCAACGAGCCATGAGATGAGAAAATTCCTGCCACCATCTCCCGCATAAGGTATCAGTCACGAGACCCCATAAAGCCATAAATCTCGGTACTTGAAGTTTCAGGTCATAAGGTTTCACTTTATTTTTGTAATTTCTTATGTTGGGAAAATTTTGTGTGTAAAACAGGATATGAAAAATGAGACCAATTTTCTGTTGCTAGAAATAATGTAAATTTTGGGAACTTTCATTAATATCTCGAAAACGGTTGAAAATCTTGGTAAACGGAAGAATACCATTAGAAAGCTTATTAAATGCTCTACATAAAAGGCTCTAATGAAAGTTTTGATTAGGCGATGACAATCGGAGAAATAAGAGCTTAAAGCTTTAAAGTAATTGATTTCGCTTATTCGAACTGTTCTTTTTGTCTGTTTTTTATTTCTTGTTATTTTTTAATTGCTTATAGTTGGATAATGTATTCGAAAATAAAACAGGTTTAGTAAAATAACAAAAACAATTTATTGTTAGAAATATAGAGTTCCAAGATTCCAAGACCTTGTAACTAGCGGGAATGTTTCTAGTGATGCCGACCCTTCCAGGTAAGATTGTAAATCCTACCTTTCAAGATTGTTGGAACCAAAACAATAACTTTCGGGGTTCGGTTACTGCTACTTTTATCGTAAAAATGGTTTTATTGTGCCGACGTTTCGGCTTGAACTTCAAGCCTTCATCAGGGTCATTCCATGTCAAATCAACACACCTTTTTACCTCACCCTTTCAGGTATTAATGAAACTTGGTCCACCCAAATAAAAATTACAATACAAATAAAAATACCAAATTTCAAATTTTTATATAAAACGGTTTTCGAAATACGGCCATGTAAAGTTTTCAAAAAGCGGTCAAAATCTCGCTTTTACAAAACATTTAAATAGTCATAACTCCTCTCCTGTTTACGTTACAACATGGGGAAGGTGTCAATGTTTAGCTCAGTATATGACCTTTCAAACGACATGCAACACATGATAGGTTATGAGAACATAATTTTTTTCAAAATCAAAAATAAACTTTTGAATCTAAATATTTTCAAAAAAGCATCTTTAAAAATTTTGAAAAAATTATGTATAATAAGTAATATTATTACTAATTTGTATAGCAAATTTGGTTATGGGATTGAAATGGGTTCTTAGTCAAAATAATTTAAATCCGGAGGTGGCTTTGGATTAATTTTTCGTATTTTTATATATAAAAGCTTTTTGATACATAATTGTAAAATTTAATCCAAACTTTACTGTTGCATATACTTTATACACACTTGAACTTCATTATCTAGGTTCAACACCTGCATCAGATAAATACAGGGAATTAAATGCTCTTCGCTTTAGATGCGGAGCATCATCAACAAGAAATAATAATAATAATATTTTTTTTGTTTTTGTTTTAATATGATGGACATCTAGGCCATTAGCCATTAGCGCCGCCATCCAGCTAGGAATTTCCTCAACGAGCCATGAGATGAGAAAATTCCTGCCACCATCTCCCGCATAAGGCATCAGTCACGAGACCCCATAAAGCCATAAATCTCGGTACTTGAAGTTTCAGGTGCGTTGATTTCTTCCATTAGGTTTTCTAATCAAAACTTTTGGAATCTCACCTGTTATTATCCCCCCCCCCCCAAAAAAAAAAACTAATGTTGTAGAAAAGAGACCAAGTTCCAGACCCCCTCCCAAAAACAGTTTGCCTATGAAAGTTACGATATCATAGTATCGGTTCAAGTTTTAGCTCAACAATGTCATGACAAGAACCTAATAATACCCTCTCACTTATTTGTGCGTTTCCAACTTTCAGGGTTATTATAAACTCTTTGATAACTTAAAACGATAGAAGTTGTATGAACTTTCCGTAAGTTCAAACGGGCATCATTTAACGAAAACTGGCCTAGTGGGAAATCCACAAATACGTCAGAGGGTATTATTAGGTTGTTGAAAAGGTATTAACGTACTAAAACTTGGCCCGAGTTTTGACATCATAACTTTCATAGGGAAACTATTTTTGGGAGGGTCTGAAACTAGGCCTATTCATTTCAACGTTAGTTTCTTTGGGGGGACTGTAAATATTTTTTGTAAGTGAATTTTGAGTTGGCGCCTTCGATGTTTGGCTTGAGGAGGATGACGCGGGGAGGTGATACTTGATAGAGAGTCGAACTGTTTGTCGGGCATATTTGCGTGTATACGAAAAGCCCTGGGGAAAAGCCACAACTCAACTTTTCTCTATATTCTCGTTAGTTTTAGGTTCTCCTTGCCGAGACGATTCATTTGATGGGTTTCGGAAGGAATGATGGGTTTCTGAATGAAAAAGTACAACACTGGCACGAAGTCGAACACATATTTTCTGGATTTTTTCGATTGTTGCCTAATGTCTATCATCCTATACAATTTAAAGTCTTAAGCTATTCTGGAAGAGCCTGGTAATTTTGATGAGTTAGTGAGTGAGTCGTATAAATTCCGACGTCGTCTATTTTTTTTATTTAACGGTTTATTTGATAATTAAAAACAAAACATAATATTTACATTGTGTACCTACAGACCACAAGGTTAAATTTATAATTTAAAACAAATTAACTATAATGTCAAAGACAATTACTTTAATGCAAGGAATGTATCTTCTTCATTTCCTTGCTCTATTACATTGTGAAAGTGAATATAAAATTCATTAATTTAAATGAAAATAGTTAGTGATAATAAGTACTATAGTGTAGATGGAGATAGTTAGCCGCTGCAGAGATACGAAGACAGGTATAGTTGGGATTCGGCTAGGAGAAAAACGTCAGACTTTCAAAAAGAAATCTGTATTTTGGACATTTCGACTGCAACAATGGCAGCCTTCTTCAGCTAAAAAATATATACAATTTATAAGTAAAGAAAATGTACAACTAGTAAGTAAAAGACAGGCAGAATTCCGTCTTCCATAAATTGTCCTGACCTCCTTTTTTATCTTTGTTCCCAGGCTCCAGACAATTTTTCTACTTGTGTGTTCCAAAGCTCTTAATACCTTTTACAACCCCCTTTACAACCCGCTTTTACAACCCAGCAATTGTACCTCTTTCATCTTCACCGACTTACCGCCTCATCCCCACCCCCTTTCATAACTATAAAGACCCCCTGTGCAGTTGCCGTCGTTCATACTTCCAACCATGGTTACCTAAGTTGTCCTCGAGGTCTTCCTCCCTCCCCCCTAGGCATTCTCTAGTGGTATGTATCTCTAGATATTAATTGTTATAAATTGTATTCACTTATAAAATAGATTTGGTTTTTCACTACATAAAAAATGTGCGTTGTTTTTACTGTTTAATTTTTTTTTGTACTGTTTTTACTAACACTTTCTACATGCTGTTTACTTTCCAACTACCGTTTTTTCATTGTTTTAAAAATAAGATTGGTTAAAATTTATTGTATTGATATATATACTCCGCTCATTTCTGCCTGTCTTTTACTTACTAGTTGTACATTTTCTTTACTTATAAATTGTATATATTTTTTAGCTGAAGAAGGCTGCCATTGTTGCAGTCGAAACGTCCAAAATACAGATTTCTTTTTGAAAGTCTGACGTTTTTCTCCTAGCCGAATCCCAACTATACCTGTCTTCGAATAAGTGCTATGGATATATACAATAGAATATACAGTTAGTGATTAATGTGTTAATGTTTAAGTTTAGTTATCACTAGAGCCCGGAAGCTAGGCAAAATGCCTTTTTTATCTGAATGGATATATTGAAGAATCAGATAGAAATAAATATGTTTCCGTGCATTTAGGAAGTGTAGAGACAATTTTTATTTTGCCTTTTTTGCCTATTTTAAGCTTTAAAGCCTTTTTTTGCCCTTTTTGCTCGTTTTGCATTTTTTTCTGCGATTTAAACATTTTAAAAAGCACATAAAGAATTTCGAATTTCAGTTCGACGAAAACAAAAAAAGGTTTGACAAATTAAAGTACACATTGCCATCATAAATATCAATTCGAAAGCTTATTTTCCCAACCCGTGGATTGACCCTCTGTAAATAACAGAGCCTTCCTTGGTAGAAGGAATGCACAAGCATAATGAATAGCAGGAAAGAGAGAGGATGAGAGAAGTACGTCTCCTCTCCTTCCTCTCAACCCTTTCGCTGTGACAATGGTGTAGTTTCCTGGGATTCCGGATTTAGAAATGATAAGATAATGCAGAGGAAGTTTTTCCATAATGAAAAACATTTTTTCTTAGATGGTCTATGAGAGTTGATACTTTGAAAAAGCATCTTGTTGTTGCTTGTAAGAAGGGAAAGTAAGAGTAAGTACAATAATTCTGTGATAAATTGGTAATAAAGAAATGAATGAGTATTTAAAATACATATTTTCATTAATAATGAGTGAGATTCCTCTTTGCCTTCACTCCTAATAAATGCCTATTTTAATTACAATACTGCCTATTTTTAGTATTTCAAGTGCCTTTTTGCCTGCCTATTTTAACCAAAAATAAATGCCTATCTTCCGGGCTCTAGTTATCACACTGCTGATAGTATAATCCAGTTATTAGCATGGGCATCGTCTATGTCTCGGACACCCTTCATTCAGTCCAGTCAACGAACGGTTATAGATGGAAATTTTTGGGACAAAATTTTTGTTTTGTAAAAAGCTGTTTTTAAGCATCCCTTGCCTGGACTAATTGTAGAAAATGATACTTTCCTATTTTATTCACATCTATTAGTATAATAATAGCCTGTGTAAAATTTTTATAAATTTATCTTTAACTGGTTCAAAGTTATGAGAGTGTGAATATCGGCTGTAATACTTCGTGTAATATATACACAGTATGCTTAGGCCGGAAATTAGCCTGGCGCACTGTCGTTCGCATGTGAAGATGACGCAGTTCCTGCGAGAATGTCACAGGGAATCGTGAAGACACTTACAAATCATTTCTTAAAGTGATATCGTTTCGTGTTGACATGTTACTAGAAGAAGGTAGATTTCTTAAAGTGATATCGTTTCGTGTTGACATGTTACTAGAAGAAGGTAGATTTGAACTTGTGAGAAGTTTCATTACCAAAATTACTAATATAGCAAACAAGGAATAATATCGCCTTGAGAGATTGTTAGCTACGATTGTTTCCTACGAAAAAAGATGATGCATATTCTTAAGTTGAGTGTATTGTGATTCACATATGTGGATAATATTCTGGAATTCACAGTTCCTTGCCAGACTACTACCTGACATGCACTGCTTCATCTGTGGAGCACTGTGATTTGCCAGGAAGAAACACAGACAGCTGGAAGGAAAATGTCCTCTAATTATTCTAAAAGTAATTGTGCTGGGTATTTTCAGGAGCTTAGTAAATTCCATTAGCGATAGTAATCGGAGCAGTTGTAAAGAGGTCTATTTTAGTGGCAAATAGAGATGGGCGATCTGAATCGGTCTTTTAAAAGATCGATCATTTTAAGACGATGTATCGATTTTTTGAATCGATCTCCGTTGGCCGATCTTTTTAAAGAATCGATCTCTAAGGGCCGATTTTATAATGAATCAATCTTCAAGGGCCGATCTTATAATGAATCGATCGTCAAGGGCCGATCTTATAATGAATTGATCTTCAAGGGCCGATCTTATTATGAATCGATCGTCAAGGGCCGATCATATAATGAATCGATCTTCAAGGGCCGATCTTATAATGAATCGATCGTCAAGGGCCGATCTTATAATGAATTGATCTTCAAGGGCCGATCTTATAATGAATCGATCTTCAAGGGCCGATCTCATAATGAATCGATCGTCAAGGGACGATCTTATAATGAATCGATCTTCAAGAGCCGATCTTATAATGAATCGATCTTCAAGGGCCGATCTTATAATGAATCGATCTTCAAGAGCCGATCTTATAATGAATCGATCACCTAGGGCCGCTCTTATTATGAATCGATCTTCAAGGGTCGATCATTTAAAGAATCGATCTGCCAAGTAATCTGCTGGAGTAAACCAGGCATTAGACTGCTTTGGAAACAGATGTAAAAAATAAGTTAACACGGTGGAACTACGTCAGATTAGCGTGTTTCCATACAATTTTCACATCTGCTATATTTATTTATTTATACATTCGGAGAGCTCCACATCAAAGGTGATCTGCTCAAATGAATAACAAACAAAAAATGAAAATAATTAATAATAAGAAATATTATTAAGTAATAGTTTATGAATTAATTGTCCATGATCTAAAAATTAAATAGAATCCGATGATAGCTGATGAAATAGGGCTTTAATTATAATAATAATCGATCTAATAACATAATGGCCAACCAAATTATTTATTTATAATGCTTAGAATAAAAACTCTTGCCAACGGCCATAGCCACGTTGAATGCACCGGTTCCCGTAGATCACCGAAGTTAAGCAACGTCGGGCGTGGTCGGTACCTGAATGGGTGACCGACCACGTGCTGTTGGCATTATAAAAGGGTGGTAAACCTGTAGATAGCCCGGCGCTAATAGCCAAACAGTTGATGCGCCGTTAAAAAAAAAAAAAAGAAAAAAAAAATTCTTAATACTTGGCCCTAAAATGATAAAAACCAACAATAACGAAACGTCAAGTCCTTTTTTCTCAGGCTGAGTTGGTAACTTCAATATTTAAACCTCAATATTTTTGTGTAGGAAATTTATTAGACTATCGGATTACCACGAAAGCGATTGAGTTTCAAAATAATTAGAATAATAGAGTATATTCTTAGAAGTTTCACAATTATAATTGGACTCTTAATATTAAAGGTTGACCTTAAAACATGCTGCCAATAAATAAAAGGTCTGGATTGGTCTGTAGTTATGATCAGTGCTGCCAACCTTGGAATGTAGAAGTAAGTGGCTGATTTCTACTCGCTCATGGGAGAAATCAAGGGCACCTCCTGTTGCAATTACTTACAATCTTAGCTGCAGAGATCTCTATAGCTCTACATAATACAATATTTTTTTTTTTTTTACGTTATACTACCATATCACATCCAATACGTCTGTTCGCGTACAACCGTAGTTACGCTTACGCAGACTGGTAGAAATAGTACATATTACAGTTATACTTCGTTAGCCACTATTTAGATTTTCCTATAAACAAGATAACTCGCGTGTTACAAATTTTACAGATAATTATTTCCTGGGGTCTCCCGTGGTCTAATGGCTAGCGCCTTGGATTCATAAGCGGGAGATGGTGGGTTCGATTCCCTACCTCCGGCAGGAATTTTATCATCCCACGGCTCGCTGGTGAAATTCCTCGCTACACCCTGGATGTCGGCGCTAATGACCTAGATGTAGATGCACCGTAAAAAAAAAAAAAAATTATTTCCTTCTGTTTTTCTTTGGTGTGCTTAAATAATTGCCAAGTTATATTCTGTAAAGTAAAGAACCATAAAAAATATCTTTATAATGGTGGTAAGCGACTTTATGCCACGCCACCCAATGCTACACCACGTGTTGTCATGCCACGCCGCTTTATGCTACGCAAATTCACGGCATGAATTCGCGTAGCATAAAGTTGCGTGGCATGAAGTGGCTTGGAATAAAATCGCATGAAATGAAGTGGCGTAGCATGAAGTCCCGTAACATAAAGTGACGTTGCAGGAAGTCGCGTGGCACAACGTCTTGCACTTTGACAATAGGGGAGTGAGGGTGTGTGTCAAGGAAGGGAAAAATAAAAAAATGAAAAGAAAGAAAAAGGAAAAAAAATCCCCTAAATGAATAATAGTAAAATATATCGAAAAAGTATATATACAGTGCAAGGTTTAATAAAAAAGAAAAAAATATATATAAACATAATACAAGGGGGGGGGGAAATCCTAAATTACATTATGTAAAAAAATAAAAATTATAAAACACTTAAAATTATTTTAATAGTCACTACAAAATCACAATGAAAATTACAATTTCAGATTTCTTATTATGATACCTACTTATTATATTTCATTTTATTTTTACATACCTATTCTAAATTAAGTTTCATTTTTATTGTAGTACATTATGGTACACGATATTTTTATGTTTGATTACTTGGCGCGTAAACAGTGCAGATGATTTTCAACACGGGGACAGGCAACATACAATTGGCCATGCGAGAAACATGGGTTTTCTAAATTAATACTACAAACACTTAAGGACTGCCCCTGGGATTTGTTTATAGTCGAACTGAGTTCGTACATCCAATAGCAACACCTAAAGGTGACTTCCTAAAGAAAGCACGCCCTTCGCCAGGAGCATAGGATGTGTTGTTGCGCATTACAATAACATAGTAGGGCGCTGACGACCGTGAGGTTTTCGCCCCATATTATCCAAACAAACAAACAACGTGAAGTGGAGTGGCATCTAGTCGCATGGCCCAAAGTAGTGTTAACGTAAAGTTATGTGGCATGACATAAAGTCACGTGGCATAAAATGGCGTGGTTTGAAGTGAAAAGTCTTAGATTGTGCGGTATGACATGAACTGGCGTCTCATGAACTCTTGTGTAATGACCGAAAATAAATATCTCGTTTTTTTCTTAATGAAATTGTTTTGTTCCCTTCCAAAGCTACATTCGCTTAACGAGTGAGAAACCTTGGGTATAGTTATATATGAACGAGTTAAGCAGGACAGTCGCGTTCCGATTTGCAGTACGACTTGGGGTCCAACTTCCGAAATTGGAACATAAGTTGGTTCGTGGATGGTCTTGTTGGAAGTGCAGTTGGACTAGTCGGAACATTTAGAGGGACGACTCGAAGGTCCGACATCCGACTGGCGACGGAGTTGGAGCGTGAGTGGGGGAGTCGGATCAAAGTGTTCCAACTTACCTCAGTCAGTGCTTCAACTTCGGGCAACATCGAGCTGCACTCGATACATTTTTCGGCTCATGAGCCTAATTCTGTAGGTAAGAAAAATGTTATTAAACAATAATAGCATTGGTCACTAAGTGGTTAAAATCAAATTTGAATGAGGTTAAATAATAACTGAGCTTCTGTTGATAAATGCCAGCCAAAACTGGTATTGAAGACTTCCTAAGAACTAGGATTCACCTGTTGTTCGGTAAGAAAATAAAGATCTTAAGAGTCAATGTGTCGAGATCCTCCCTAAGGAATCTATCGAGAAGCTCTAGAACAGCACCTGTTGCTTTGTCCGGCAACTTGAAGCAAAGTCCTTTAAGGCTTTAGCTAAATCTAACAAAGCCTTTAACGGCAACAAGCTAACTAGGAGTAGAAACTAAATCACCCCTTCAGTTAGATTCTGACGGAGATATCTTCGATTTTCTAAATTCCAACTCAATGAACAAAACGGTATGTGAAACTCAATAAGAACTGATTATGTCTCGTTTAGAACCAGGGAGAGCATTGAGTGGTCCGGCAAGGGAGGTAGTGTTTAATGTTAATTAATACTCAGCCAATGTTGCCCCGGAGGTATAGGACACAATGTCGCATATTTGTAATTGTCCAGGAGAGCCAATTTTCTAGCCAACTTTGAAATATTAAAATTTGCTTGAGGAACTATAGAAATAGTTTAAAGAAAATGTTTCACATTGTTATTAGCATTGATAGGTTATTGTAAGTATTGATCATAGTCAAACAAAACCAAGTCCTCCACATGGTGTCTTTTATCTCTAATGAAAACGTACATGATTTTATTTTTCCCTGCCTTATCTTCATTATTTATGTGAACAAGGCATGGAGCCTTATACCATTATATGGATCGAAAAATACACATTATGAACATGCTGTTAAGTCAATTTCATACAAAAATGGACATGGTATCCTTTACCTTCGGGGTAATATAAAAATGAATCGCTAAATGTGTTGGTAAGCGCAAATCTCGAGAGCAGCTCAACCGATTTCGCTAATTCTTTTTTTATAATATTCCTTGAAGTACGAGGATGGTTCTTACGGAGTGAAAAATTAAAAAAATTGCCTGAAAAAGTCTAAAAACAACACATTTCGGGTCTTTTTTACAACGTTAACACAAATTCATTTTTTAATAAAAACATATGTTCTCAATTATGATATTTATAAACAGTTAATGTATTAGGTTATTTGAGTATAAGCAAAAATTCACTGTTTGTTTATATTGTTTTAAAATAAATACGTTTTTATTTAAGTTTATAACTATAACAGTAATAATAAGAACGTGTAGAAGCCCGGTGGCCGTGAGTGTTAAGACTTGAGCACTAAACACTCCGCGCCAAGGGTTGTGGGTTCAATTCCCACTAAGGGGTGGTGGCTTTTCTTTAGAAAAAAGAAAAGGCATCAGCCCTATCCTGGCTAGAACCGGGTGGTAACCTAAAGATAACCCGTCCTAAAGTACGCAGTTAATAATAATGGACGTTAAAATTTAAATAAATAAGAACATGTAATCACTAGGTGACAATAGAACCAAAGGTTAATAATGCAACTTAAATTAATTTATATTTGCGTAAACGAAGTAAAAAATACACCACTTTTTTATATTCCCATACAAAAGATTCGTAATAATACTTAAAGGTCAATTTGAACTTTAATACCATACCATAAAGTTTAAGTGTTAGTGGAGGGGTTCCGGGAAGGCAAAACAATTGAGTGACATTAGTATCGTATAAATATTAAGGTCAATATTTGTCAATATTTATATGATGGTAACATTACTCAAAAACAAATTGTCTTTGGTAAAATGTAAATTGTTAATGGTAAAATGTCACTTGAAATTTAAACATATCTTTGCTGTGCATCTATAATATTACTAAATCTAAAAGCCACAAATTTCTATAAAATTACTAAAGTGTTGTGTGTTTGTGACTTACTAAATATGCCTCCTATAAGGCGGCGGACAAATTTAGGCAGAAGAACCCGAAATGCAACGAATCAAATTAATTATCAATCTAATCGTCCTGCCCAGGAACGTGAAGATCGCAATGAACGTGAAAGAATTCGGTTAAGACAAACCCGCGAAGCGCGACATGCGACTAATAATGGTGCAAGTGCCTGCTGCTGTGTTGCTATTGGACCTATGAACTCAGTTCGACTATAAACAAATCCCAGGGGCAGTCATTATGTGTTTGTGGTATTAATCTAGAAAACCCATGTTTCTCGCATGGCCAATTGTATGTTGCCTGTTCCCGTGTTGGAAAATCATCTCTGTTTACGCGCCAGGTAATCAAACAAAAAATATCGTGTACCATAGTGTAATACAATAAAAATGAAACTTAATTTAGAATAGGTATGTAAAAATAAAATGAAATATAATAAGTAGGTATCATAATAAGAAATCTGAAATTGTAATTTTCATTGTGATTTTGTAGGGACTATTAAAAGAATTTTGAGTGTTTTATAATTTTTATTTTTTGACATAATGTAATTGTTGACTTATCATCTTTCTTTTTTTTTTTTATCTTACCAGCTGACCTGGTGTCCCGAATACAGTAGAACTTGGATAATTCGAACCCCTAGGGACAGATAAAAAAGTTCGAATTATCCAAACTTCGAATTACAAAAGTTTTTGAAAATAAAGGGGTAAAAATCGAATTTCATATTTTCACATTTTTTAATTTAAAAAAATACATATATTTTATTTAGACAATAACAAACATTTCATAAATTTATGATTACGTACATAAGTAATAAATAATTTATCAAAAAAGTAAAAAAAAGAGTCTATTTTTTTGAAAAAAAAAGGTCATTATCATGGGCAAGAACCTTTTTCTTTATTTTTCAGGTAAGTTGATAAAGTGTTAGGAGGAATTCCTTGGTATTTTTAGATTTGTTCTTTATTCCTTTTTCAACTTCTTTAATCGCAGCTATTTTCTCTGACAACGTTAAAGTTTTATAACTTCTAGGCTTCGACATCTTTAATCAACAACTCCACTGTAGACCAGAAATTCAAGGCACAAACAATACAACAGATCTAGGCAATGACTGACATAACTGAATAAGAAATGCAGATGGGAGGGATGATAGGAGGGAATTCTAGGATAAAACGACAGGATGGTGTATGTAACTACAACCCCTGGAAGATAGGAAGCCAAAACAATCCCCGGGTCCGTGACCCTCCACTTTGCAGAACTCCTAGAGTCCAAGAATTTGACTATGAGACCGCCGCACAGTGGGACAGAATCCCGTTTTCGGGGCCAAAAATCTTAAATTACCTGCACCAGGGTTTTCGAGGTTGCTGATTACGAATCTGAGATCAGATTTTCAAAATTCAAAATGGCGGATCCAAAATGTCGGCCAAAACTGTTTTTACATTGAAAATATGAAGTGAAATCTTATCTAATTTGGTTTTTGAAGTGATTGCTTACGATTCAAGAGTTAAATTACAGCAAAAACATCAGTAAAAGTATTGTAAAATTAATATTATAAAAAAATCTCAGATGTTGATGCAGTGCATTCAGTATTGGATAATTTTGAAAATTGTATGGTGCTCTTCAACCATTCTTCATTTTGTTTCAAAAACTTTTCTTGGATTCTATTAGCTGCTGTCCATTTCGATCGAAAATTTCCAAATAACAGTCCTTATGACTTTTAATCCTCGTCTATTTGAGAGAGAGAGACCATTCTGAAAGGTAGCTGACCACTTTGGGCCTCAGCATTCTTCGAAAACCAATAATAGGCAATGATTTAAAATAATAATAATAATTTTTATTTATTATTATTAATTCTTCTTTATCTTTATTATTGGTCGAGGAAGAAAGCACGCCTTAGTCGTTACCGCCTCAGTAGTCTGTTAATTTTAACTACATTTAAAAATCATTTTCTGTTTTTAACGTCCTTCTTCTCAGCCGTAAAGGTAATAATTCACTATCTGAATTGAGTCCTTCAGGACAGTTCTGCTGATTCGCAGTAGGGCCTCTTGCTTGATTTGGAATTTTGTGGCAAATCTTTGGATAAATTCCGTGATGGTGCCGCGAGCTCCAAACATAAGACCTATCACCTCCCACTTGTTAACCTTATATTTTTCTTGAAAATATGGGATGCAATCTTCATAGATGTTCTTCTTCTCCATATCGACTGCTTGAGGTTGGTCCTCGTCTAATTCGAACCGAATTGTCGGGTCTAGTATAGTGCCTGAAGATGTTTTCTGGTTAATTATGACTATGTCGGCCCTTCGATTAGATCCATGATCGGCGACACAGTGTACCTCTTCGAACACTTCTAATCCCTCTTTTGATCTAAACACTTCGGCTATAATGGTACGATTTTTATGGTGCCTGTTTATCCTCATCAGTCTTCCGGCAGGCACCCAGGATGTGCGGAAGGGTTTCAGGCTCGTTGCAGGCTCTGCAACGGAATCCTGAGCTCCTACCAGGAAGAGTTCTTACGGGGATCGAATTGCAATTTAGTTTAATAGCCGTGGACCACTCACTACTTGAAAATCCTGATTTGGAGGACATCAAGGAGTTTCCTTTTTTGAACTGCGAGAAGAGGATTACGCATTTCCCTTTTGAAGGAAGTGAAGCCCACTTGTCGAAACTCTTTTCTCTCAGGGTGCGTCTCGTATTCCTAACATTCCTGAGATCATCGACGCCTAGCTTTCCACCACATTCCCTGATCTCTGCTTCGAGTTTTCGAGCCCTTAAGATAATTTCGTTGTTGTTCTCAAGTAACTTATGGGCTATGTTGGCATGCTGGAGAAATGCTTCCCACTTTGCTCTTATTAGGCCTAACCCTCTTTTATTTCGGGGAGCATAGAGCATTTCGATGGGACAATCAGTTGGCAGTGATAGAATTTCCTTGATTGAAAATCTTATCATTTTATCAACATCCTCCAGAAAGGCAGACTTAAGATACTGTCTTTCACCATAAAGAAAACATCTTTTCTTGACAATTCCAGGTTTGAAGATTTAGAAAACTCTGTAAAATACCAATATAAACATGTTCAAAATTTAATGGCATTATTCAGAAATTATTTTTATACTTAACAAAACTATATACTATGCATTAAAACATGCATGCATTGGATATTACCTTATAGTGTATTGGTATGTTTTGTATCTATTACATTACATTCACACGCCCGTTAATGTCGCGCCACGCGTTCCTCTATTAAAATTAGCCTCACGATTAAAGTTGCACTTTGTAGCAGCCAGTTTTTTAATATGTTATATTTAAGACTATACACTATCAGTTCCTTGTCGAAAGAAGACCGAGACTCGCAAAGAAAATGTTAAAACTCTATTAGAAAATCGATTTTAGATAAAAAATGTAAATCTTTTTATGTTTACTTGTCACCAGATTTAAATATTTCCCACGTTAAATTAGCAATAATTGTGCATAACCTTATATTCTACATACCTCCAGAAAGTGGTTCCATTTTGCCGAATTCCAATTGAATAAGTTTCTCCAGTTTCACAGCACTTCAAAGCAGGCAAGAATTTCTCGACTCGTCTACTTGTTTCGTGCGTACCGAACAAAGGCTGATTGTCGACTGATGTCAAGGCGACCCTAAAGCAGGTATCTACCTGTCTGGTCTGGAATTTTGTTCTAGGACTATCCCTAAACAAGATCTGAGCGTATAGAGACGAAAATATACAACTCGAAAATTTGATTTTTGGCCACGAAAACGGGATTCTGTCCCACTGTGCGCCGCGCTTCATGTCCCGGAACCCCTACGTCCGTATCTTGATATCCTTCTTAACATTTAAGATCGACCACTTCCCATTGGAGGTAAAAAATTCGAATTAACCACGATTTTTTTACATCGTTTATGCCCTAAATTCTAGGGACCTAGAGAAATATTCGAATTAACCACGATTTCGAATTATCGAAGTTCGAATTATCCATATTCTACTGTAGTAGAATAAATATTATACAAAATAAAATAAAAATGAAAGAATCGACTGTTAGGCGGTACGAAGTTCGCCGAGTAAGCTAGTAAGTATATAAAAATATATATACACATATCTACACAGACAGACTTGAACCACCGTTATTTTCTTCATTTATGAGTTCTAAAACATGGAATTTTCTAGTAGGAACTTTTGGACGGATTGCAACTAAATTGTTAGCTGAATGGTTTATAAATAACTAAATGATTTTGTTTAAGTAGTTTATTGGATCCGATTTTTGCTCAACATTGTCATGAAGCGCATGTTGGTCTGCATGCAAGAAGCTGTAGTACCCAATTTATGCAACGCGGGTTGTATACTTCCTAGATTCGAAGGAATTAGTCTTCAAGGGCGAATGCATTATATTTTCCCGCTATCATTTGGAGCAATCCACTTCGCTAAATAATGCAGGATACTCAATTATTTAAGAAAAAAAAAAAAAAAAAAAAGAAAAAAAAAAAAAAAAAAAAGAAAAAAAAAAAGGGTTATTATTGTCCGCAATTTAGTTAGCCTTCAGTACAAGCTTTATTTTTTTAATTTTTTTTGGACTACGGCGAATCGACATATAGGCCATCATCGCTAAATTGTAGTCTTGTTATAAACAACTATACAATTTTACTGTTTTACTTTTTTCTTTGAATTATTTTATCATTATGGATATTTATTAATTTCCTTTGTTTTCGTTTTTAGTAGGGAGAAAACCCGCTTAAAATGTGGACCACTTGAAGTGCCTACTAGAACATTTCACGTTTCAGAACTTATAGATCACGAAAATAACAGCGGTTCACATTTTTATAAATATAAATGCACTTTTTCGCTCACTAGCTACTTTTTTTTATTTGAAAGATCAAGTTCGTTAACCAGCAGGCTTTCTCGGCGAAATTCGTGCAAAAAATATCGTAACTTTTACGTTTTTCTTTAATAGGCATACAGAAGTACGTTTCGTAAGTAGTACGGCGTGGGGAATATAATGCTAGGATCGCAATTAAGGTAAATGAGACCAACTAGATTTTTCTTGGAATTTTAGGATATATTCTTATTAGAAAGCTTATTACATATCCTACAAATACGCCTCCTATGAGATCATCTCATGCGGAGAAGTCGATACATCAAGTCGCGTGGCGTGGCATGACATGAGGTGGCGTGTCATGAAGTAGCTTTGAAACGCATTCAGTGGCGTGGCATGAATACACGGCTCGAAAAGTCACGTGGCATAAAGTGGCGTGTCTGGCAAACGACCTCTTGCCACGCGACTTTACGTCATGCGACAAAATTTCACGCCATGCGATTTCATGCAATGTCACGGGACTTCATTTCATGCCACGCAATACGACGTCATGACAAGCCACCGACTTCATGCCATGCCACGTGACGTTAGTCCACGCCACACCTCCGTTAGCCAAGCTACTTTATGTTATACAACTAGATGCCACTCCAAGAGACTCCAAGGAAAGCTATTTTATGCGACACGACTTGATCCTATGCCACTTCATGCCACATCACTATATGTTAAGCAACTTTATTCTACGCCAGTCTCCATTTTTTCCTCGCCACTTTATGTCATGCCAAACCACTTTCTGTCACACAACGCCACTCTATGCCACGCGACTTCATCCTACTGTGACTTAATGCCACGCCACTTCATTCCACGTGACCTCTTCCAACGCCACTTTGTGCAATGCCACTTCATGCAACGTGACCTCTTCCAAAGTCACTTTGTGCAATGCCACTTCATGCCACGTGACATCTTCCAACGTCATGGCCACTTGGTCATCATGGTATGCCTCTCCACGTAAAAAAAGAGTCGATTTTTTTTTTAATGCCCTTAGGCCCGGCTATTTACTTGATAAATTTTCTAAACATCCTTGTTGATTTAGAAATCTGTTTAAAAGGGGAACAGCCTCAGGCTGGGTGCGAACATGCCTAATGAAGCCTGTGTCCATTGATATAACTACTGTGCCAAACCATCACTCTTAATAGATATAAACTCTTAAAAAAATAAAAAAAATAAAAATATAAACACTAAATACTAAATAATTATATGAAACTAATTTAATTAAAATGATCACTAAATATGTCTAGTATTGATACCGCATATAGATCCTTACTAACTTAGGCAAACCTGCATCGTGCAATGTCTGTGTTGTCCTGTGCACCTTGTCCAAGTTGCACCGAACTGCAGTAGTTTCATGGAAGGTGAATTTCTGCAAGAAAGGCATGAACCAAAATTATTACCTCATCAAATAAATGTTATCACACAAATTATTGTAGTCTTGTAGTATTTTGTGAGTTTTTAAGAAAGTTTTTGTATGAATGTATTTTTCTATGAGCAAGAAAAAGGAATTTCCTTCTGTCAAATGAGAATTTATGTAAAAATAAATGTTTTTTCGAAACTAACAACTTATTTGTTTATGTTTAATTGTGAGTTCCTGGATGTTGGTGGTTAACTCATTATAACGGCAGAAAATGGCTTGATTTTGATTGGATTTATTGTTTATTAAAAAAAAAAAAAAAAAAAAATTATTATATACATAAAAATCAAATATAATAAAATATTTACAATAAAAAATACATGTAATTATACATTTGAATAAATGTGTGTATAAAGAGTATTTGCCGTTAAAAGAGTATTTGAATGCATAGACTGTGTCATGTAAGTGGTAAGCAATTATTAAGTCGTGGCGTTTTCTTGGCAGTCAGTATATCGCAGTTGTATTTCTAAAGTGATACAACTCAAAAATCGGTGTTTTTTAGTTATGATTATGAAAGACGAGGTAAACTTCTCTTTGCCAACTATCAAAACTATATGTACCTAGTTTCAGAGCTTGTACACCAGTTGGCGCTTGTGTCACTCTTCCTGTCTCAATGCTGTTCCCCCTACATAGGCAAGAGCGCCAGGTTTTCAGGAGAGTTTTATTTTGAGTCGTGTCACTATAGAACTACTTGTGCGATATGTTTGACAATTAGAGTTCCGTTGCATTGTCTACAAGTGCAGACCTTAGTGAATATTTTTCTGTCTAAGAGGTTCGAATGAGAAAGAATAGTGTGCCAGGATAACATTTTTCTATTATTATATATTATATTTATATCCATTTTTCTATTATTATATATTATATTTATATCCATTTTTCTATTATTATTTATTATATTTATATCCATTTTTCTATTATTATATATTATATTTATATCCATTTTTCTATTATTATATATTATATTTATATCCATTTTTTTACCATTTTCATTCAACATTTGGTAAATGTGAAGAAGCGCGGTCTCCACACCGATCCTTTTGAAATGTTGCACTATTACGTATTTTGATGCACTAAACACGAATCCGTAAAAAAAAAAAAGCTCGCTTTTCACTAGGAAAGAAGTTATGAAGCACTAAAGTACACTGTTATGGAGGTTATAAAAGACGGCGTATTTGTAAACACGCGCATCCGCAATAGTCCTTAATGACGAAGTGTAATTGAAATTTAGACTCACCTTGTGGTAGCTGACTTGGCCGTAAATTGTCGCTTTTGGGCATACGTGCTATGCGTTTCCGCTCGCTCCGCTACGCTCCGTTCGCTCAAGAAGATATCAAAACCCCTAGCCAATCCAACTCGCTAAAATTAATAGAATTCTATTAATTTTAGTGAGTTGGATTGACTAGAGTTTTGATATCTTCTTAAAATTAAAAAAAAAAATTAAAGAATTAAAAAAAATATTTTTTAATAACTAACTGGAGATAAATTGATAAATAATTGATGATAAATTTCAATTAGACATCCTTATTACGAACTTTTCCATACCCGCGCATGCGCATGTTGACAAACATAGTAGGTTACATTACCTTTCAGAACCCGCACAACAGTGAACTTTATTTTTTCATAACTTCTTTCCTAGTGAAAAGCGAGCTTTTTTTTTTTTAACGGATTCGTGTTTAGTGCATCAAAATATGTTATAGTGCAACATTTCAAAAGGATCGGTGTGGAGACCGCGCTTCTTCACATTTGCCCAACATTTTTCTCAGATGAATGACAATTTTATCAGTAAGAATGTTTTATGAAATTTCAAATTTTCAAAAAAGTGAATTTCCTTAGGATACTTAATGTGAAAGTTATTCATGAAACCGGTGTCATGAAACCTATTTTATTAAAGCCTGTACACAGAATAAAATGTTTTCCATCGGTTTCGTATTTGATTCAGACGACGATGCACTTGTGTTGTGGTGGTGGCTAAAAACTAAAAATAAAAAGCCGCAAGTTTTCGGTTCACCCGATGATTAAGGATCGGCAACACAGCTTTATTGTTGTAGCCCGCGAACTAAAACAGAGATCCTGATAAATTTATTAAGGATTATTTTAGGATGTCGAAGCCAGTTTTTGATCGCTTATTAGACCTAGTAGATCCACTGATGAAACGTGAAACTGAAGCAATAGAAAACAGATTTAACGAATCTCATGAAACGAAGTTTCATGAAATCAGTTTCAAGAAACTAAAGTTTCATGAAACCAGTTTCTTCAGTGTGCACCGGGCCTTAGACTTTCAAAGCATTGTACCAAAATATATAATTTTATTATATGAATTTTACACTTTTTCTTATGGCTTATTCTCAGATAATGTCAGAATAAATAAAAAGAATTGTAGATATTATTAAAATAAAGATGTTTATCAACAGGAATCATGGATAAGCGCAAAATAAATCTTGTTGATATCACATTAATGACCGTAAATGACTCTATTTGGAGATATTTTTTAGGAATGACCAGTAAAGACCTACCATTATTTATAAGCGGGCACTTGTTGAATTTCCGAATATGTTCTGGCCATCTTCCAACTCCCCAACCCCTTCATGAACAATAGTATTAAGCTTTTCATAAACACCCCAGATCGAACAGGGTTACTCCGACATGACGCGTTTGTGCAGAAACAGAAGTAAAACATTATAATGTCTCGAGGCATTTCCGTGAGCCGCGGTTCGTACGGCAAAGTTTCTAGGGTTTGCGTTTCTAAAGGCATTGCAGAAGTGCTACAATATCCATTTAAATCCGGGATGCAAATTTTCACCTCCGAGAAGACAACGATAGCCCCTTCAGTTAAATGGAATAGTTCTAACCTCGCATGCGCAAAAAAACTGATTATGTCTCGTTTAGGTCCAGGGAAGGCTTTGAGATGACAGGCAAGGAAGATAGTGTTTAATATTTATCAATACTTAGCCAAAGCTATGGCTAAACACAATTTAAGCTATAGCCTGCTCAAATAAGTGGTTTAGTTTGAGGGAAAGGGCGTGGTCTATATTCTCCGTGCAAGGAATTACCAGTAACAATTCTCTCTGTTATAACCTTATCACTAGGAGGTTTAAAACGTTTTTAGTCTTAACTTTGTGTAAGTATTCATAAATATTGGACACTATTTCCTTTGTCTGGCTTTTTAATGCCTTCTCTAGTCTTAAAAGAGACATGATCAGTTTCTATAATGTTCCACGTGTCGTGTTGTTCCTTCAAACGGGAGTTTGCAAATTGTGGAACTGTCGGGAATATATCCCTCAAAATTTCGCGCATGCGGAATTGAACTTTTCTGTCTATCTGAACAGGCTATAGTGGGATTCGATTTTAAGCCTATATTCGCTTTAAGCCAATGATTGATTTAAGCTAATTTTCAATTTATGCCTATTTTCAATTTATGTGAATATTCAAAAATTCGATTTAAGCTTATTGCCTCTATCTTGTGCTGAAGCCATCCAGTTTCTGACACCCAGGATAGACCTACCATCCTCTGCCACACGGTCGCACCTCAGTCTTGGTCTTCCTTTTCTTCGGCTCCCATAGAGAGGTTCAGTGAGGAGTTCTTTGAGGATTTCAAACTATTCCATTCTGGCAATAGGCTCAGAAAAAAAGAAACAAAAAAACATACCACAAGTGCCCAGGAGGAAGATACTGCAATCCTTACTGTACTTTATGATTAGTATGAATTATGCTCCGGCCGCCTGATTTTCCACTTGGCAGGTTGGGAATGTCTGAGACACTTATTCCGACCCACGTAGTAAATGGAAGATGAAATCCTTTAGTACACGGCGAGTTTTGAACTCATCTCCTCCGGAACATGAGTCGAGTTCTATACCACTGAGTTAAACTGAAGTATTACTGTTACATACATATCTCAGATTAATGCAGTTTTAAACGAGCCATCTGATTTAATGATAATTAGAATGTGTGTAATGTTTGAACGTGTAAAGCGATTGTGCTTGGAAAAGGTCGCCGAGTTCTGAAACTGGCGATAGAAAGGTCGCCGAGTTCTGAAACTGGCGATAGAAAGGTTTGCTTTTCATTGAGTTGTTTGAAGAGATCGACACCTGATACTAGGTTCATTCATAGCTGGGCATTCACCTTTCCATAATGTCATTCGGTTATAAAGGTCAGTCAAACAATACTACTTCCAATCAAAGTATTTTTAATATAAAACAAAGATAAAAACCTTTATTATAATACATTTATTAAAACTCTCTTTATTGAATATAACGTAGTCTATGCATGTATCGTAAGCTCATGGATTTAGGGGGTTTTATGAGCTCAAGACGTTCAAATTTTATCCTTGACGAACATCAGAAGAAGTCAAGCGATGCACATCCAGACAAAACAGAAAAATAAAGAATTACACAGGTTAACATTTGATCTAAAAAAAAACCACTCAGAGTGGTATGGTCCTTATGGTGTTGTGGGAGACACTGATTACGATGAGTGGGTTGGTTAACCATCATAAAATCAGACTCAAGGTCATTTGAAGGTCAAATAGAGAAACAATCGTAGGAAAAAATCATGCGTATGTTTTTGAGGTCCCTGAGTCCGAATTCGTAGTTTATTTGACCTCTACGCCTTTTCCTAGAGGTCATTTGGAGGTAATTTGAAGGTCAAATAAATAAAAAAACTAAGAAAAAAGTTGAAAAAAAAATCATTCAAATATTCATTTTCTGGGAGGCAGTGCGAGTCACA
Organism: Gonocerus acuteangulatus; assembly: GCA_946811695.1. Lineage (NCBI taxonomy): Eukaryota > Metazoa > Arthropoda > Insecta > Hemiptera > Coreidae > Gonocerus > Gonocerus acuteangulatus. The sequence continues at coordinate 82,435,399 of OX328128.1, read as the reverse complement.
AAAACTACGAGTTCGGACTCAGGGATCTCAAAAACATATGCATGAATTTTTTTCAGATTTTTCCTACGGTTTTTTCTCTATTTCATAGGCGTATATAGAAAATAATTCCGGAGGGGTCTGGGAAAATTTCTGGGGAAGGGCTGAGTCCATTTCCGGTGTATGGAGTACTAACAATTTTGATCTTGGAAGAATTTTAGCCAACTTAAACGCTATTACACCCAAAATAGAATATGTTTTATGAAATAAATGATCTTATTTAATTTATTTTTAAGGGTTTCATGAAATTTTTACCGATAAAATCAACATATATATATAATAATATACTACCATGCTCTATTTGATCTTCAAATGACATTGAATCTTACGTGAGAAGCCATAAATACTTATGTTATGCCAGTCCTTACTTATTTGCCATTGTCAAGTTCAAATATCTACCTAAAATATCTCTTGCTAAAATAAAAAAAAATCTGGTAGGAGATTTCCACATGATGGACTAAAACTCTGAAATATAAAGAGTAGTGTGGCGGTTCGTCATAGGCTAATAACTGCGCCTATAGATCCTACCTCTATGGTAGACTATATGGCTGGAAGGTTCCTGCCTAGGAGGTTAACCAGTTAGTCAGTTTCCGAATATAGGACGCTCACCTGTGTTTTTGTGAATACTTACGCTTGGTTGTGTTATGTTATAATAACGTATCAGTATGGCCATACTTAGGTGTAATGAAGAGTTGCGATGGATATCCGCAAGTAGCATTTGTATTAATTGTATATATATGTAGGATAAGATAGATTATAGTATGTTCAAAGTAGTTCCTAGGTTAGCGTATAATTTTAATATTTTATTAGTCATTTTAATGTTATTAGTTGTTTTATTTAATTATTTGATTAAATTATTAATATATTAAAATAAACACGTGTTTTATATAACCAAAACCAGAGTGACGTCACAATTACCCCCAAAGAGGTAATAGGTAGCATTGGCCCAAAAAGAAAGGGGGATATCAATTAATTGATCTAAAAGAGTTTTGCTTGAACCAATGTCACAATCTGCTCGAAAGTAATTGATTATCTAATAAAAGCTCAAAGAAACAATTAAAGAGAATGCCCATTTAATGCCAATGGGATTTGATTAACAGAGACACGCAAATAACACTGGACAAAAAAAAAAATATTTTTGGAATGTTTCCTTCACTTCATGAGTCAAATCTTACTAATTTTGGGTTGAAAATGACAAAGAAAAAATGTTATTAGCTCTAGTTTCTGTGATACACCATGGGCCAAAATATATAACGTTAACAAATTGAGACAAATCTGTAAATTTTAAACCATAAGTTTATCAACATTATAAATTAATTTGGATTTATTAAATAGTAGTTAATTTTTTTTAAGAGTTGAAAATTAATGGGAGAATACTTGGTAGGTTGGATATTATTACCATGATGTGGATTTCATGGCTGTCTCTTGTAGGTGAGTTGTGGAGCATCCCTACACACTCACCAATAGTAATCTGCAAGCATTCATTCATTCCAATGGCCCTGATATCTTTGTTCCACTACAGAAATATCCTGATGGAATCTCTCACCATGTTCGTCACTCACCGCACCACAACTAGGAGGGAAAAAGTCTAGAGGAGAGCGGAGAAAATGAATTTTGAGAGACATGTTGCAGCCAAGTTCATGATATTTTTGTAGAAGTATCCTCACCAACTGAACATAGTTATCTTCTCATTTGTTCCCCAAGAAACCTTTAATAACTCTCTTGAACGCATTCCAAGCTTTCTTTTCTTTGCCCTCCAAGACTCTGTTAAACGCAAGATCCTTCACAAGCTCCCGAATTTTTGGCCCAACAAAAACACCTTCCTTAACTTTTGCATCACTTAAGAAAGCAAATTTTTCTCTCAAATATCTAAAGGCCTCTTTTTCTTTGGTAATGCCTTTGACAAAGTTTTTCATCAAACCCAGTTTTATATGTAGTGGTGGAAGAAATATATCTTTCGGGTCAACGAGAGGCAGGGCAACAACATTTTTTTCACTAAGGCCAAGATTTCTTGCAGGCCAGTCTGTTTGAATATAATGTAATTTCTTATCCCTACTGTCCCACATACATAAAAAAAATGCAGTATTTAGTATACCCCAGTTGCATTCCTAAAAGTATAGTGATGACCATAGATTTTCCTCTTGTGTTCAGCATATTTGATTGAGTGGAGGAGGGCTTTCATGTTTTCATGAGTCTCTTTCATGTATATAACCTCAAAATAGCTGTACAATGTTTGCTTTTGTCAGTTAACAGGTGGGCCAACATCCAAAAACTAAATTTCTCAACAAGTGAAAATTGAGCATGTAAAAAGTGACATGTTACTGTATCTTGAAAACCAGAGCTAATCGGTCATTTTCGAGGTGATTTTTGAACTCAGGGGGTAGAAATACATAATAATTGGCTATTTTTAAGCCCGAAACAAATTCATTGTTGTTCAGTGTAATTATTGCAAGTACATGCATTAATGATAGCTGACATTCCGGTCAGTAAAGAAACAACATGTTAAGCACTGCCATATTCTCAACAAAAACAATGTATTTCCTCAGGTTCCCATGTTCCGGCGTCTCTCTCCAGCGGTGTCCTGGTTATGGCAGTTATATTTCGCCCAAATCCCATCGAGCTTCATCAGACTTGGTTGACACTTCTTGTAGGTAGGTAGGAGCTATTTAGCTATACAGCCAAATTGACAACAACAATCCAGAACATAAAAAGAAATGAAGCAACTTACATCAATGACAACGATCAAACAACATATTACACTAATAACATTTTAATTCTATACGGATTCTATGTACACAAAGGCTCCAGTCAGTTCAGATCACAAAATATCTATGACATTTATAAAACTTTGAACATAGTCTTCCTTTCTCACAAACATTTTCATCTTAAATTCTGTTTTAACAACCTCGCAATCATAGTGTGGCATTCAATTATTTTTTTAAATTACATTAATTCATGTTTCGTGTTTTGATATGTTTATTTGAAGGTTTGAAACTGAATTCCATTATTAAGGATTATATATTACGTTCTATAAAAAAAAAACCTATTTACACACTCTCCGAAAAGGTAAATGTGAAGGTTTAAAAAAAAAAAAATAAATAAAAAATTAGAAACAAGATACACTATATGTTGAGTTTTAACAGATACAAATTACAGAATAATAACGTACACACACACATACACACAAAAAGAAACTTATGTGCTTTTTATATACATAATGTATATAAGGGGTGGCAATTACTAACTGAATTCATACTTAGACAAAAATTGACCTACCGGAAAGCTTGACTACCTTACTCTGCGACAGGAGCCAATATTTAGAAAGAACTCTACAATAATTAAAACAAAACAAACACTATGAGAACATTTAAATACATATTAAAACTTAAAATTAACCAAAATCACAATTCAATTCAGTAAGACTTTACAAAACCAATATGTATACCATTAAGTGAATGTTAAACTAAAAGTTTTTATATTTTTAGCTTATACTAGGACACAAAAACGTTATGACCAAATAACGTTAAAAGAACAATAACTCCTGACAAATAACTGTTTTGATTGAACTCACTACCAAAATGAATAGCAGTTATATCTACTTGACATCTGACTATTTGAACTGAAACATACAATAGTGAAACCAGCTGGACAAATATATATATTGTTATGAAATCTCACAACATATATTTTTCACATCAGACATAACGTTAAATTAAATTCCGGGAATTGAAAATAAATGAGATGGGAAAAGATAAATTTAAACTTAAAACTATATTTAATCTGAACCAATTGAAAATTAAACATTTTATATTCATAGACCATTCAAAAACGTATAATTGTTTCATGCAAAAATATATTTTTGAAAGAAAAACAGTATAAATAATAGATAAAGCAGTTTTATACGAAGAGTTACTGCTTTAGTGACCCCAAGGTTCCAAAGAACTGAATACAATTTAGAAATATTTTGGATAATCCTCAAGAATAAATAAATTAAAAATATATATACACACACACATATGTATATATATATATATATATATATATATATATATATATATATATGGGAGTATCACAAAATAAAAATTGTAGACATCTCAATATTTTACTACCTTAAATTAAATCATAAAGGGTCAATATGTATTCATTTTACTAAATGTAAACATTATTTAATTTTCTAATTATTCGTACAGGTTTACTAATGTTTGTGTTTGTTCTTAATGTTTGTTGAAGTAATTGTTTTGCCTTCCCATGTTACATCTGCTCACATTGCTAAAACGTAGCATCAGCTATTTCTTCCTGTGTTCTGACAGCCCTACCAAAATATATAAGCCTTCTGTATGCTAATTCCTCATTTTCACCCGTCAAAGTATAATTTGTAAATTTGTCAATATTTATAGATAATCACTATTTCAATTAAAAATTTAATCCGTTTCTGCCTGATTGAATCCAATCCATACTCACCAATGAAGCTAGTACTGCTTGGCTGTGGCTGATTTGGGACTGCAACGCTTCCAGCTCTTTCTGCACTATTGAAAATTCTTTCTCCTTCTGAAAAATAAGATATGATTATATTATCTGTTAAGTTAGCGAAATATATTCTTGGAAAAACAAAACTTTTTTAGGTTGTAATTTTAATATCTGTATCTATAATACAAAATGACTGCCACTATGGAAGAAATAATGGCCTACCTGATGAAGCTGTAGACAATTCCAGCGAATATATATATATATATATATATATATATATATATATATATATATATATATATATATATATATATATAGGGGAAGGTGTTGTACCTCTGACCGTCTTGTACCTTTGACCACCGAGGCTGTGGCGGCATGTAGCAACATTTTATAAATTTTGGTGTAATTAGTGTTTAGCTCCTTCCCTAGAGGAGATATGATATTTTTTTTATTAAGTCTTTCTAGATGGAAATCATTTGACAAAGTAGCTATTACAATAAGAAACATTGAGTAGCTTCTGAAATTAGTTTATCTTAACCCTACCATTTTTAGCATGCATTTCAATTTACACTACCAGGGTGTTGTACCTCTGACCACGACTAGTTGTTGTACCTTTGACCAGGACAAGTAAGTTAATTATAAATGGGCGTTAGAAATTAAATTAAAATTTATTTCTTTAAAATTTATCATCAAAATTTATTTTTGCAGCAATCTCAAAATTAATAAAAAGAAAGGAATATTCACAATTTGTATTTAATTATATATTAATTTTCTATTAGTTCACTTATTTTGTTTGTATAATCCTTCAAATTTCAAATCAACCAGGGCTTTAGTGCGATTTGTTGTTAATATTGTGCATTATACATCTATTACGCGCCTTTAAATTAATTTTTAAATACTAAATAAATTGAAACTTTTTTTAATGAAAATATTTAATTTTTGTTGTTGTTAATTCCATTAATTATTGATTGGATGGTATGCTGCCAGACCCGCATAACACTATGACAGCTTCCTCAGATATCCACTAGACAGCAGTAGAGTATGATTTGAAGGGTTCATTCTGTGATTATACAAGCCTGTGTAGATATAATTAAATCTCTATTATGCAGAGAGAGGAGTGAACCTCACTTAGATGACGTCATAACTTACTTCCCGCTCCACTCGGAGGATCTGCATTATCTTCAGGGTTTCCTTATCGTTCATAACCTTAAAGTCACTCTGATAGCAAATTACAGTAATACTTAATATTTTGTTTTCTAATAATACGAAATTTTTACAGAAATATCGCCATGATTAAAACATTTTACTGTTAAAAAGTGTAGTTATTCCAATAATATCTCATAGATATGAGAGAACTTTGTAAATCTAAAATTGCCCTAATACCTACTAATCAAATTGGATTAACATTTTCTCGTAAAAAGGCAGACTCGTAGAAACTGCGTTATTTTAGCCTGTTTCCATAAACACTTCCTGGGGGATTTCTGAAGCTTACAATAGAAAATCCTATTCTTTTAGCACTTTTGCTGGAAATTTTACATTGTATTTATATGTACATTTTAACTTTTTAATATTTCTTTATTTAATTTTTTTATGAGTTCCGCAAGAGTAGCATTTAACACAGTTAGCAGAATCAATGTACGTTAAAGTAGTTGTCAGTTTGTAATAAAAACAAAACATAAGAAAAATAAAATAAGACACAAGAAGAAAATGAGGCTATTAAAAAATTATGATAAAACTATGTTGTTTACATAGAATAAAACCAGAATAAAATAAAATATTTCAATTGAAGAATGTGTAAGAAGTAAGTCGATATATGGGCTACCCACTGTCAGTAAGTCGTAAGGAACTGTCAAGCCGCTGCGGTGTCTTCAAACTGTCAATATACGTTTTACAGTTAAGAGGGTAAACCTGAAGGAGAGCGTCCTCAACACCGATTTTCTTCAAAGTTTGCACTATAACGTATTTTCATGCACTAAACACGAATCCGTTGAAAAAAATTGTTGTTCTCAACCAGGAAAGAAGTTATTTAAAAAAAAAGTTCACTGTTAGCGGGTTACAAACGACCAAAGGTGCTGAGGACACTCTCCTCAGCACCGATTTTCTTCCAAATTTGCACTATAACGTATTTTGATGCACTAAACACGAATCCGTTGAAAAAAAAAGTTGCTCGCAACTAGGAAAGAAGTTATTAAGCACTAAAGTTCACTGTTATGGAGGTTATAAAAGACGGGGTAAACAACTTATATGTAAACACGCGCCTGCGCAATAGTCCTTAATGACGAAGTGTAATTGAAATTTAGACTCACCTTGTGGTAGCTGACTTGGTCGTAAACTGTCGCTTTTGGGCATACGTGCTATGCGTTTCCGCTCGCTCAAGAAAACATCAAAACCCCTAGTCAATCCAACTCGCAGAAATAAAAAGAATTCTATGCCCAAAAGTCGTCCAAGGCAGTCTTCCCTAACCTTCATAACAGTGAACTTTTTTTTTTAAATAACTTCTTTCCTGGTTGAGAACAACAATTTTTTTCAACGGATTCGTGTTTAGTGCATGAAAATACGTTATAGTGCAAACTTTGAAGAAAATCGGTGTTGAGGACGCTCTCCTTCAGGTTTACCGTTAAGAGTTCTGTTGCACTGTTCTAACCACCTGACTTAGTGGGTATTTCTGTTTTATCTGAGTTTAGTAAGTAAGAATAATTAAAGATGGAATGCTCTACCAGAAGTTAAAAAATTGAAATGTCGTCTGGAAAGTAATTTCAAGGAAATGTGATGTTTAAATGTGTTAATTAGCGGTCGCTTGAAAACGTAAATAATCCACTCAAAATTTCTTACTACTTCCGGCTCTTAAATAACGCTGTATTATAATGAAAAAACAAAAAAAGAACGTTAGTTATCCTGACAGATTCATTTTACAGATAAATGATTTTTTTTTTTTTTTTTTTTTTTTTTTTTTTTTTTTAAAGTAGTAATAATGATTAACTTGTTCAATGAAGCAAAACTAACAAAATTGTAATTTTCTACACAATTTTCTTTTGCTTAGTTCAGCCTTTCTAAATTTTCTTGATATCCTTCTAGTTTTGTTTATAAATAATTGTGTTTTACCTGCGGCGATGTGTCCTTCGGTGTCTGGAACAGCTTCCCGCCCGAGTAGCTGATGACCAATTCTCCTCCATTCTGCCCTGGACTTCTGAAAAACAAACAATAACACATTTTTCAATCAATCTATAATACAAGACTCACAAGAATTGTTTCATCTTAGTGTGTTTCCATAGGGGATGAGGATTAAACTCAATATCCAACACTTTTGCTGATATATCTGATGGAGATTCCATAGCACTCATGGTCTGTAAATTAAGTAATGAGACTGTTTTTTTGTTCTTAATTATTTTATTCAAATAGAATTGAGATAGATTTTTATTCCCAATGTAACTTCCTTCTGAAACCACACAGTCCTTTTTTTTTTTTTTTTTTCTTTTTTTCCCCACAATATAGTAACCCTATACTGTGGGACTTTATTCACATTCTGCAGGTGCCATCTGTCGATACTGCCTGCATTACAATCAAAGTAATACATCTTATTTTATAATTACATTTTTTCTGGATTTTAAAAGTATGACAATAATACAATTAAGGTAGAGAAATGTTAGCAACTATAATAATAATAAAAACAATAAAGAAACTAGTAACAAAGTCAAAATTATAAATAATAATAATAATATTAATAAAGAAAGTGTTAACAATTCATATTATAAATTAAGTAAATGAAATAAATAAATTAAAATAAATGAAAATGAATAAGTAAAGAAAGAAAGAAATCATTAAAAACGAAAAGAAAATGTCCGTTGAACTGGATTGAAGTTAATGAAGATGGTCGTATTGAATTCTCTCAACAAATCCATTAAAGTGTTCAAAATATTTCTTTATCAATTGGTGCTTATTAACTGGCCATATGTCCCCAGACAGAACGACATGTTTAATTAATTTTATTCTTGCACCATCTAGAAGTGGGCAGTTGTATATTATATGGTCATAGTCTTGTATTGTCTGTCCGTCACATTTGCATTTATTACCACACATTGCTTGAGATGGTCCTTCCACTCCTCATAGCAGGAATGGTCCTTCAACTCCAATACTGGAATATCCTTCATCTGGTAGGTTATAGCCTTTTGAATGTTTTCCACTATGCCAAGTTAGAAAAGCTCAGATAAATAAGGACCACTGCATGCGCTTAAATATGGCGCAAACTACCAAAAAAAACGTTTGCCAATAAAAAGAACAGTGGTCATTTTTGGCCTCTTCTTTATCAATTTCCACTATCCAGCAATTCCTACATTGACTGATGTAAAAGGAACTGGATAAAGAGGGCGGACTTTTGATCCGCCTATTGTTGCCTAGGCCTCTTTATCCCGCCGTTATAGACAACAAGAAGGAAATGTCAGGCCTGATAGAGGGACAAGAAATACAAACTAGCCACTAACTGGAAACAAGGGTTGCACAAATAGACGTCAAGACCAACACTGATACGAGACGCAGAATACAATCATAAGAAGATAGTGATAATGGATGACATTGCTATTTTACTAACAAGGATCTCAATTATCTTTACTGGTGGGCCTCTTGAAATCTTCAAGGGAGTTCATGAAGTAGATGCATTATCTCCTCTATAGCTTGTTCAGATAGACGGAAAAGTTCAATTCCGCATGCGCGAAATTTTGAGGGAAATATTCCCGACGGTTCTACCTTTTGCAAACTCCGTTTCAAGGAACAACACGATACGTGAAACATTATAATAACTGATTATGTCTCGTTTAAGACTAGGGAAGGCTTTGAGAGGTCAGGCAAAGGAAGTAGTGTCTAATATTTATCAATACTTAGCCAAAGCTAAGACCAAAAATGTCCGACACGCAGAAACTGCATCATCTTTTGTGCGGTTCCGTTCTTATCCCTAATGTCATTTGGAAAGGTTGAAATACAAACAGTTATACTTTTGGTTAGAGCTATCATGTAATAATTTATGGCCCCAAATAGGTCACGGTTGTAAGGGTGCATACCTCACTACCTGACATAGAAACATGACTCCCAGGCCTTGTCAAGGTTCGCTCTAGAAACACACTACTTACTGTTTCCTTTTTTCTTTTGCTATAATACTAATTTTACAGATAAATGCAATTAAAAAAATCAATTAAAAAGTGATTTAAACAAAGTCAAACACATTAGAAGTTTTAAGCCCTTCTTTCTCCGATTGAAATCGCCTAATCGAAAATTGTTTCGGGATCTTTTTTGTAGATCTCCTGAAGATAAGGTTATGATAGAGACATTTTTTACCACCAATTTCATGCACGGGTATAAACTCCAACCATCAACATGCTCTAGCTTAAATTGTTATTAGCTTTGGCTAATTATTGATAAATATTAACCACGCAGGCAACACAATGCAAATAACATGCAATATAAGTTGGGAAACATGCACAATAAGTTGGAACTCATGAAATATTCTGATCGGGGCTTACTGAATTCGTCGACATAAGCGCGTTTTTGCCCTATTAGTCCAAGCAATGAAGCGTTATTGAGGGAAATGTTTGGAACACAATTTTTGACTTCATAACATTGTTTGGGCTAGTTAGGAGGTGAACATATCAAAAGTCCCCGCCCGTAGCCTTTGTGCTGGGGGGAGGGGGGGGTTTAGAAGGTACCATTTTTCGCGTTTCCACTTATATCTCGGAAACCCTGCGTCCTAGCGTCATGACTATTTTATAACAAATGAAAGCTGATTAAATTTCCTACAAGTTCTATTTAATAAAGTTTTTCGAGATATCTTTAGTTTTCGCAATATTCGCTCTTGAAAGTCTGTCATTTTGGGAAAAAGTTATCCGGTCAAAACGAGGAAAAAATATGCGGCAAAACTGTTTTCCCCCAAAATGACAGACTTTCAAGAGCGGATATTTCGAAAACTAAAGAAAGCTCGTTTGCCGTCACGGCAATCCGTTTGCCTGGTCACGACAATCCCCTAATCAATAAGTTATCCTCATCCTCCATTCCCGGTAACCCTCACCGCCGCCTTAAGCGCAAATGGCCAAGAGACCTGTTGTAAACTAAGCCTGTAAAATGTAAATATTGTAAATAGCCATACAAAAAATCAAATGTAAATATCTCTGTAAATTTCTAGCTAATAGGTTTTGGCCTCTGGGCTTTTTTTTTCCCTACCGATACATCATGACTCTATCATGAACAAAAGAATTATAAAAAATATGTTATTGTATTGTATAATTTTCAAATAAAGATATATAAAAAAAAAGAAAAAGAAAGCTCGAAAAAAATTATTGAATAGAACTTGTAGGAAATTTAATCAACTTTCATTTGTTATAGAATAGTCATATCGCTAGGACGCAAAGTTTCCGAGAAATAAGAGGAAACCCGAAAATGGTACGTTTTAACCCCCCCCCCCCCCTCCCCCCGGCACAAAGCCTACGGGCGAGGACTTTTGATATGTTCACCTCCTATCCTGCGTAAACAAAGTTACGAAGTCCAAAATTGTGTTCCAAAAATGTCCACCTATAGCTGTTATTAAGCATTCGTTGCCTGGACTGAAATGAAAACTGATTATATTTGCTACAAGTTCTATTCAATCATGTTTTTCGAGATATCCGCTCTTGACATCCTGTCATTTTAGGGAAAAACACACTTTGTGCTCTTTTTGGATATCTCAACTAACAGCTAACCCAAAAAATAAATGCCGGTTATAGTGTTGTAGAGCATTACATTCCCTTTAATAATATATATTACTTTACTATTTTATGTATTTTCCATTAAATGTTAAAACAATTTCAGTGTTCATCTTGAAATCTGGCGACACGGCGTATCAACATTTGGGCTATTACGCCGGGAACTTTTGTTAGTCTAAACAAAATTATGCAGTCAAAAATGTGTTGCCATCTATAGCTGTTTAGCCTGTAAGGAGTGAGAAAATAAACCCGGTCATAAAAAAATATGACATTGTTAAATTTCGAGCCCCTTTCCGAATTCCTAAATAAAATATCGTGAGAGCCTTCTCCGCCCTTCTCAGTATCCTGCTTTTAGCAACACTGAACTTACCCATTTAAGTAGAAACTCTTTTGTCGCTCATTTTACACTTGGACACATCTAACCCGATAGCTTGGTCGGCTCTTTGAACTCGCCGCCAAGAGGAGCAATCGATTCGAAAAGCTCATCTTCTGGGATATAGAAGATGATAGGATTGAGAAGTAATCTATAGACACATCTAGAAGTAGGTTTGCTTTTAGGATTTCTTTAATTCGAAAAGCTCATCTTCTGGGATATAGAAGATGATAGGATTGAGAAGTAATCTATAGACAAATCTAGAAGTAGGTTTGCTTTTAGGATTTCTTTAATTCGAAAGGCTCATCTTCTGGGATATAGAAGATGATAGGATTGAGAAGTAATCTATAGACACATCTAGAAGTAGGTTTGCTTTTAGGATTTCTTTAATTCGAAAAAATAATTTTATAAACGTTACTGAATCTGTCAAACGAACCTGCAGACTTAATGGAGGACAGGATAAAACAGTTTTAAACCCAACTATTAAAAAAAGATACATACGGCTGGTGGAAAAATAGTGCGGGGTTTAATATCATGACCTTGGAAGAGAAAGGCCTTATCTGAAAAATCGTTGGTTTTTTTTTTCAGTCAGAAAGATGTAGGTAACACGACGCTTCGCCTTTTTTCTCTGGTTTGCCTTTAGTTCTCTCAGAGTTTCAAGTTAAAGTAACTAGCAGCATCATCTATGAAAAATACAATGTCCTATTTCAAGGGCGAATCCAGGGTCCGAAACTCCCCTCCTAGCATTTTGGTACCCATAAATCACTATAATAAATTATAATTAAAACATGGAATTTGAATTGCATACTTTTTCAATCAGTGTCAAGAATCAGCATTCCATAGATTAAACATTCGCCCTTGCTATCCTGAAGCACTTCTAGAACTTTGACTTTACCAACATCCGAATGTCGAGATTCGCACTTTCTCTTCCAAGGTCCTGTATGACCAATTATTGTTTAACATGACGAACAACGGTTGCGTAGTCAACACTAATTTCTCTCACATTGTTCCGACATGTTTTGAGATGGGTTCATTCTACCAAAGCCCTCAAATGGCCAGTCAGTTGGAGAACAGAAGAACTTTTGGTACGTTCTTTGCCTTCCAAATCAAAATCTCCAAGACGAACGTATGGAACCATGGCTGCACTGTACATTCACTTATGTTTCATTTACCTTAAACAATAATGATGTTAAGCGCGGTTTGAGCCCCACTTCGACAATGAGGAAAATCGTCTTTTTACATGGTGAATTTCAGAGGTCCTTACTTATAGAATGTAACACAAACTGAACTAACCTCTGAGTAAAAACAACATACATAAGCATTTAATAGAATTTAGGGGTCTTTTTGCGAAGACCACATCCAGTTACTTTTGAAGTAGCAGTAGTGATTTATAACAGTTACTCGTACTCGCTGATAAGCTTAATGATTAGCTTATAGGTTCTTTGCTGGTTATCTATTACTACTTGACTCGTTATCTCCGGTTATAATCCGTATTAGATAATAGCAAGCAATATTTATTAATAAAAAGGTTAATATGATCAAAATCAATTCTCTCAACTATGAAATAAGTTATTAAGCATTAAAGTTGACTGTTTTGCAGGTTATGAAGGATAACAAACAACGTTATTTGTGAACAAACATATTTTAATCGTTTTCTCTCTCTTTTTTGGACATTTTACATTTATAAGGCATTACATGCTATGCGTTTCCGCTCGCTCAAGAAGATAACAAAACCCTAGTCAATCCAACTCGCAATTAATAGAATTACATTAATTTTACCGACTCTAGTCTATCCAACTCGCTAAAATTAATAGGATTCTATTAATTTTTCCAAGTAAGAAACCAATCCCTTTTTCTTTGTCAGGAACATCGCGAACTAATTGTAAAAGACTCCTTTTTCTCACTAACATAAGCAGAGCTTTTTCATAAACAAAAGCTAATTCACTGTTTGAGGTTACTTTACTCCCAGCAAGAACCAAAGCAATTGGTCATCGGAATCCTCCAATAGGAAGGCAAAGGAGTTATGCGCATGCGCTGAATCACTGATACAATCACTACTGCTACTTCAAAAGTAACTGGATGTGGTCTTCGCAAAAAGACCCGAATTTAGATTATCTTTTAGCGCGGTTCCTCCCTCCCCCATAGGGAGGAACCCCGCTTATAAGGTTGTTACAATGAAACAATCCGGAAGAGCCGACTAGAAAATTTCGCGTTTCAGAACCCCTAGAGACCGAAAATAACGGTGGATAAAAATTTGTGTATATATATATATATATATATATATATATATATATATATATATATGTATGTATATATTTATATATATATATTTGTCTGTTCGCGGATTTCTGGCTTCCCTGATGGTCCGATTTTGATGAAATTTGGTACAAAAATCTGTCGTCCAATTTGAAAGGTCAAGTTCGTTAACCAGCAAAATCCGCCCACTGGAAGATGGCGTTTGGGGCGAAATTCGCGCAAAAAAAATCGTAACGCTTATGTTTTTGAGTTCATAAGCTTGTAAGTACTCGTTTTATATGCTTCCTGGGCTATGAAAACGAATGAAACCATTTTTAAGGCGATAGCTTTAACCGTTTTCGAGAAAATTGGAAAAAATGTTTTTGAATACCGTTTTTGGTTTGGGTACTTAGAATCATGGGATTCAGTTGAAACATATTCTGCATGTTCTACATTCATCAAAACTAATATGTTGAAATTTTGGTTAGGTTTGGAGTTAAGGAAGGGTTAGAATAAAATATGTTATTAACAGACATAAAACGTTTTAGTAACTTTGTTTACTTTCCTTAATATCTCGAAAAAGGTTGAGAATCTTGGCAAACAAAATAATACCATTAGAAAGCTTATTAAATGCTCTAAAAAAAAGGTTCTAATAAAAGTTTTGATTAGGCGATGTCAATCGGAGAAATAAGAGCTTAAAACTTTAAAGTAATTGATTTCGCTTTTTCGAACTCTTCTTTTTGTCTGTTTTTTATTCCTTGTTATTTTTTAATTGCTTATAGTTGGATAATGTATTTGAAAATAAAACAGGTTAGGAAAAATAAGAAAAACAATTTAATGTTAGAGATATGGATTTCCAAGATATAGCTTTTCAACTGCCTAGCGTCCCTCCGAGGGAGTGTTGTTTGTCTTTGATTTTGGCACTAAGAATTATGGGATAGAGTTGAAACATTTTCTGCATGTTCGAATTTCATTAACACTAATATGTTGAAATTTTTGTTACGTTTAGGGTATAGGAAGGGTTAGAATAAAATATTTTATTAACAGACAAAAATAGTTTTGGTAACTTTGCATACTTTCGTTAGTATCTCGAAAACCGTTGACAATCTTGTGAAGCGGAAGATTACCATTCGAAAGCTTACTAAATGTTCTACAAAAAAGGTTCTGAAGAAAGTTTTAATTAGGCGATGTCAATCGGAGAACTGTTCTTTTTGTCTTTGATTTTGGTACTTAGAATTATAGGATTCAGTTGAAACATGTTCTGCATGTTTAAATTTTATCAGAACTAATATGTTGAAAATTTGGTTACGTTTGGAGTAAAGGAAGGATTAAAATAAAATATTTCATTTTTAGACATGAAAAGTTTTGGGAACTTCGTATATTTTCATTGATATCACGAAACCGGTTTGGAATCTTGGCAAGCAAAAGATTACCATTCGAAAGGGTAATAAATTTTCTACAAAAACTGTTTAGAAGACATATGCGATGGGATGGTCATATTTGGAGAAATAAGTGCTTAAAACAAAGGTCATTTCGTTCATTTGAACGAATCTTTTTGTGTGTTTCCTACAGTGTTTTTCACTGCTCGTTATTTTTGTGATTGCTTATAGTAGTCAAATGTATTAGTCAATAAAACAGGATACGTATAAATAGAAACAATATTTTGTTTCAACGGCATCTTGGAATTCGAAGATGCCCTATGAATATCTAGATTACTGTACTGGTGTTGATTTCGTTCTTTAGAATTGTTTTTGGTATTCCCTATTTTCAGAAGTTTTTATCTATTTATTAATTTTTTTTTTAAATTAAATCATAGGAACAAAATCATATGAATTCGAAGGTGAGGAGCTAGGAGGCTTAGGGTGGAGGGCATTCCCAGTACAGGTATCGCCCAGTGTACCCTCGTCATCTATAAGTCCCTTTCTAGAGTCATAAAGATAAGCCTCCTAATAACTTTAGGAATGTAGGATTTCTAATTTTTGCCAGTATCAGAACAGCCGCTCTTTACATACCACAGTGGTACTGACGTACCGGTCTATACTAGTTGCACTCCACACGGTGGTAGTACTTGGTGTATGCCACAGCGGATTGCTCATTATAATCTTATTTTATACGTATAGGTAAATAAGTACCTAAAAAAAGTTTATTTGTGTATAAGTGTTGCGTTATTGGGATTAGAATAAAATATTTTATTAACAAACATGAAATGGTTCGGAATCTTCGTATATTGTCCTTAATTTTTTTTTCTTTTATGGTATTGTCTGTTTTATTCCTTGTTATTTTTTAATTGCTTATAGTTGGATAATGTATTTGACATAAAACTGGTTCAGTAAAATAACAAAAACAATTTATTGTTAGAAATATAGATTTCAAGGATTCCAAGACCTTGTCACTAGCGGGTCCGTTTTTAGTGTTAGCCGACCCTTCCAGGTAAGATTGTAAATCATGACCTTTCAAGACTACTACACACAGGAATGGCGTTAGTGACCTTAAGGGTTGACACGCCATTAAAATAATTAATTAAAAAAAAAAAGACTGGTGGAACCAAAATAATAACTGCTTCTATTTTAATCTTTCCAAATTAGACTGGGGATATGAACGGAACCGCGCTAAGATGATGCAGTTCCTGCGAGACGGACTTTGTTTACTTGGCAAGCGTTAGCCTAAACCACATGGATATTGAAAACCTGTATTATTTTAGCACCAATCCAATATATAGAGTTACCATTTTCGTGTTACCCAAAAATTATTCTATGCCAACGGTGATTTCAGCTGCTAATATGCGCTATTTGCAGCTGAGATCTACGCGCCATTCTTATTGGATTAACAACATTCTCAGGACAGACAGACGAGACGTGATTATATGCACTGACTCAGCAGACAGTACGCATCCAGTAATAATAGGCATCTACAAAACTATTTACTCACATAACAAACACATCACAATGTACTGACTGCCAGGCCAGGCTTTAGGAAGAAGCTCCCTAGCAGACTCACATGCTAAACTTGCTACAAGACAACTTGAGCTCGACCTATCAATCACACACCAAGACTTGACCAATGCAATCAAACAAAATATTTTAAATTATTGGCAAGACCCGACAAGAAAGATACGACTCAATCAAAACTACTACTCAGGAGTGGACATCCAGCTGCCGAGACAACAGACGAAAAGAAATTGTACTTGCTCGACTCCGAATTGGCCACACAAGACTAACACACGAATATCTCATGACAGGACTTAACAAACCAACCTGTAATATATGCAAGAGAGAATGTACCGTAACACACCTACTTACGGAATGCAGAAGACGACACAAAATAAATATTCCACACGACATGAAGGAATTGTTGAGGGACAGCAGCCAGAACATAAACACAATACTCTCTTACTTACACTACAATAAACTATATAATATCATTTGAAGACATTGCTGAATAACCATTGGCTTTCTGGCATATTACAGACATTTCCGTGCTTCTGTTTATAGGAATAAGGGAATCAAATTTCTTATCAAAATGGTGGTTCATTAGAACATACAAGTACCACCTTGACGAAGTGAAATCGCAGTGGTACGGATGACTTATTAATAATACATAAATATGTGCTATTTATTCCTATTTTTTTTTTAATAAAATAATGTCCTATCTTTTCGACAAGGCATGGGAACTAAAATGTTGACATCCAGTTTCATCACCGTTTAATAAAAGAAAACCAAGGAAAACAAACATTTATTTGAGTTTGATAAGGTATGAAAGGAAGGTCGGGAATGTTTGTGCTAGTTCGTGACTGGTGAGAAATTGCCCTGTCAGCTATATCCTGAGGTTATGAGGGAATGGGTGAAAAGGAGAGACAGGAAGAGGGAGATGGAGGGAGATGGAGAGGATGGGAGAGGGAGAGGGAGTTGGTAGGTAATAGGTTTAGGGCTTAACGGGATAATCGATATCCAAGGGAGAGGGTATATCCTAACCAGCTTCTGAATAAAGGGAAGTAAACACCAATATTGATAGGAATAATACCTGTCAAAGAATATCTCATCAATAAGGCATTATGAAAATAATAATTGTTCACTATTTTACGATACTTAAAATTAATTAATTTACTTATTAATATTAGATTTATGTTCCATAAATGATTACAAAACATATACCTACTCCAAAAATATTACAAAACAAAACTATTATATTTGATCCAATTCATAGCGTATTATGCACAAACATGTTTTTTTTTTCAGGTTAAATTTAAAGATTTAAAATATTCTTGTAAAGTTGGTTTTTTATTCGAGATGATTTTATTTGTCCCAGGTGATAAAAGATGGAAGAGTTTGATGGTATCTTCGCACTAGCTTTTCCATGTGAGTGAAAAATGGATCAATCTCTAATTCTCTATGGATCTGGCTGTTCCTTACGAACCAGGGAGCATTGGACACTATTCGGAGTACCTTGTTTTGAAATGTTTGTAAACGTTTTAAGTGTGTGTTACTGGCGCCAAACCAGACCTGCCATGCGTACGTTAGTATGGGTAGTACTGTCGATTTGTATATTAGTGTACCACAGGTGTATTAAGTGTGTGTTACTAGCACCAAGCCAGACGGGGCATGCGTAAGTTAGTATGGGTAGTACTGTCGATTTGTATATTAGTGTACCACAGGTGTATTAAGTGTGTGTTACTAGTACCAAACCAGACCGGCCATGCGTACGTTAGTATGGGTAGTACTGTCGATTTGTATATTAGTGTACCACACGAGTGTTTTAGGGGAGTTTATCTATTTATTAATGGATAAATTTGTAACAGTCGTGGGTGAGCTTCTCGTTATTTTTTGTGACTGTGATGTCGCCAAGTCAGTCTTGTGTCTATAGACCGAGAGCCAACAACGCACTTTTCATGAAGTGTTTTATGCACCCTGAAATTTTCCTATAATGTACCTCTGGGGTAGATACGAAGGTAAATATGTGTTTCCTGGACATACCTTCAAAACAATATTGCCTAAAAGTAGAGTTTTATTCAGAAGCCAACTATTATTAATGAAAAAAATTGTAAATTAAGGCAATTTTCAAATTAATAATAAATAAGGCAGGCACATTTAAGGGGGTTAAAATGATAATAATAAAAAAAAAACTAAGTACCTAGTTTTTATTTTTAATTAAAGTGCTTTATTCACGCCGGATTTAAACAGCGTCTTCAATAAACATATTTGAAAATAATTACAAAAGGGCAGACACTTTTGTGGGGTTTAATTATCAGGAAATATAAAACTAAATGTTGCTTATGATAGACTGCAATACACTGCGTGGAACCGTAACAGTGCTTGAGTCGACAGCGCAGTGTTGGTCGTTTTCTGTGCTCTCATTCTTCTTGCTCACATGATCTTGTACAGCTGTTCCGGTTTTAATGGCAGCGCGAATAAAACTCTCATTTATTATTAGAATAAAAACATTTTTTTTTTTTTTATGTGTTATAGCCCTTAAAAGTGTCTGCCATATTTATTATTCATTGTAAAATTGTCTTAATTTTACATTAAAGATAGTTGGCTTCTGAATAAAACTCTATTTTCGGTAAATATGTTTTTGTACCTTTCCCCTATGCGCAGTACCTGGTGTTCCAAGGTATGTCCAGGAAACACATATTTACCTTCTTATTTACCCAAGAGGTACATTATAGCAAAATTTCAAGATGCATAAAACACTTCATGAAAAGTGCGTTGCTGGCTCTCGGACTACTAGATATACTCCGAGATAGCGTTTACTCTGGTCTTTTTTAGTCCAAAGAATTGAGTGTTGCCCAATTTTCAACTGTGGCAAATCTTCATTTGGGAATTTTCTGAGTGAAAAAACATTAAATGAAGAATTAATCTTCGAAACCAGGATGATACCTCATTTGCCGCTACTTGTAAGTGAAGAATCGCTTCATTGAGGTTGGTGCTCTTCGTGAGGATGAGTGTGTCGTCTGCGAAGGTTGCGAGGGCTGAGTTCACTCAGGTTGCGAGTGAGTTGTCTGGTTCAGGCATATCACTGCAGTACAACATGTAGAGCAATGGGCTGAGTATCAAAAATCATAAATCCAAGGAAATATAAGGAGAGATTCATAATTTTCGAACTCACGGTAGACATGTAACACCATGGTGGATACGACAACTTAGGACTATGCAGGTCTGGGGTGTTCGCCGTCGAAGGTGGGAATGGCAAAGGGGTAGTTCCCAGCATTTGATAGCCCTATAACAGAATCCTGGCCTATCACCCCCTCCCTAGGCCATCAAGGTGAGGATACCCATGCTAGGGCAAGGGGTTTCGCGAGATGATCCTCGAGGTAGGGGGTTGCCAACTAAGCACATTTTCCATCCTGGAGCTGAGTCCTATGAGTCTAGCTGAGAGCTTGCTCGTTGCTTCCAACCATACGGCCACGACGCTACGACGGGCAACTACAACGTGGCATTGCCACCAACACCATCCGTAGTACCATTCTTGAGAACCCTTAGTGCTAAACACCCGAGGCGCTCAGCACCGGAAATGGTCACAGGTCCGGAGGTTATAAACCCCTAAAGGTTTCCCTCCAGAAGTAAACATGCGGAGACTTGCCAGAACTCCCTCCTCTGCCGTACGACTGTTGAACAACACGCTAAACTTATAATTGAAACACAAACTTACTAACGCTTTGGATTCCCGTGGAGGAGGCGCGGGATCATCATATTCCGTCTGCAGCAGGTCGAGTCTTTTATACAAATACAAATCAGGACCTTGGAAGAGAAAGGGCGAATCACGAATTTCGGATGTTGGGAAATGGAAGTCTAAGTTCTAGAAGTGCTTCAGGATAGCAAGGGCGAATGTTTTCTCTATGGAATGGTCTTTCATAAATCTGATTGAAAAAGTATGCAATTGAAATTCAATGTTTTAATTATAATTTTTACGGATGATTTATGAGTAACAAAATGCTAGGAGGGACATTTCTGACCCGGTAGTCACCCTTGATATAGGACATTGATTTTTCATGATGATGGTGCTATTCACATGCAATGTGCTGCTCACTGTTAAGTACATCTTGACTAATTGCCGGCCCTATGAGTAACTGAAAGAGCAATACCAACTGTCTGACTCCTTAGATGAAATTCTGGGTGATCATACCAACCAAGTGGAGCGGCTTTTTGACTTTTTAAGGGCCGACAACTTAATAGACAAAATCTAGATAGAAAATAAAGAACCGAAATGCTCGTTTGTTTGTTTTATTTATTTATAATTTTTATATCTTGTTTTACTAACATTACTTTTTTTCCATTTGTTTTTATTATTTTTATTACATTGATTATTATATTTTATTATTTTCCATTTTTTTTAATTTATTTATTTTATTTCTATTAATTCTTTCTTTGTTTAAAAGCAATTGAGCATTTCTCTTTTGTCGTTTGAATTAATATCTGCAAATAAAACCATTATTAATAACAATTTAATCAGAATGTATACATATTAATACTTATTACAAAATTATAATGAAAATTACCACACACAGGAATGGGTTAAGGGTTGACACGCCATTATAATAATTAATTAAACTCTTCCAAGGTCCTGAAATGACATAGATCTTTTGACAAAAAATACGTTAAAAGACTAGCATACAATAACATTTTCAACTACTGCCAGTAATATTGGCAAACAAGTACAGTATAAACAATTTAAAATAACAATACAAGTTCTTTAAAAAATAAAGGACTTTTTGATCCTTCTAAACAAATTTTGATTTCAGGGCTGATGAAAACATCCCCTGTTCTATCTAATCCTTGATGCTCCTTTTTATGTTTCTAATTCTACTATCCATCGAGACCTACAAATCCAACCGTACAAGAACTAGCCAAATCCCGATTCCTAACATTCCACACCAAACTCTCTGTTCATCCGAATCCTCTTGGAAATCTCCCCTCCCCTGATACAATCCCTGATCCCTGATGTTCCTCCACGTCACATAATTTCCATATACACTGATTTTTTTTTTCTTAATTTTTTTTTTTAATTTTATTTATTTATTTTTCTCTTGTAAATAGGATGTATGTATACATATGTTTGTATATGTTGTAAATATTGAAAATAAATTGTTTCTTAAACTAGTGAACAATTGTAAACACAGAAAAAGAGCCAAACATTATTACATCTTTTTCGTTTTTTTAGCGCGGTTCCTCCCTCCCCCATAGGGAGGAACCCACCAGGTGTACCAAATTTCATCAAAATCGGACCATTAGGGGGGCCGGAAATGAGCTAACAGACAAATATATATATATATATATATATATATATATATATATATATATATATATTTATATATATATATATATTTATATATATATATATATATATATTTGTCTGTTCGCGGCGTAGCTCAGAGAGCAATGGTCCGATTTTGATGAAATTTGGTACAAAAATCCATCGTCCAATTTGAAAGGTCAAATTCGTTAACCAGTAAAATCCGCCCACTGGAAGTAGCGATAGCTTTAACCGTTTTCGAGAAAATTGGAAAATTAGTTTGTGAATACCGTTTTTGGTTTGGGTACTTAAAATCACGGGATTCAGTTGAAACATTATCTGCATGTTCTACTTTCATTAAAACTAATATGTTGAAAGTTTTGTTACGTTTGGAGTTAAGGAAGGGTTAGAATAAAATATTTTATGAACAGACATGAAAAGTTTTGGGAACTTCGTATACTTTCATTAATATCTCGAAAAAGGTTGAGAATCTTGGTAAACGGAAGAATACCATTCGAAAGCTTACTAAATGGTCTACAAAAAAGGTTCTGAAGAAAGTTTTGAATAAGCGATGTCAATCGGAGAAATAAGTGCTTAAACTTTGAAGTAATTTTTTTTTTTTTTTTTTTTTTTTTTTTTTTTTTTTTTTAATTTCTTTATTCAATAAATATAAATATTACAATTGTAATTCAGTTACAATATAGTGTTCCTCTAGACCACATAACTTCGAAATTATTTATTATAAATGAACTTAGATATTATACATTTAATGAACAGTAATTGTAATGCGAGAGAAAAAAGAGCCTGGATTCTTCTCGCTATCTTATAGACTTTCTAATGATAACAATAAGTAGGGCTTATTGATTACATCTTTATGACTTAATCCAGTCTGTGTTTGTCTTTATTGGTAGGATGGTTTTGAAGTAATTGATTTCGTTTATTCGAACGGTTCTTTTTGTCTGTTTTTATTCCTATTTTTTCATTGCTTATAGTTGGATAATGTATTTGACAATAAAACAGATTAATTAAAATAAGAAAAACAATTCATTGTTAGAAATATATCAGGTTGTACCGTATGAAATGTCAGTTTTGGATTTGCCGATTTCCTTCAAATGTCTTGAAACTGTCGAGGCTCCTAATCCGAGTTCTTTGGCATATTCCCTATTGTTTGCAATTGCTTATAGTAGTCAAATGTATTTGCCAATAAAACAGGATACGCATAATTAGAATATTTTATTTTTGCGGAATCTTGGGATTCTCAGATCCCGTATGAATATTTATTAGGCCCCCTTCTTATTTTTTCCTTAATATCTCGAAAAGGGTTAGGAAATCGTGGCAAGTGAAATTTAACAGTTCGAAAGCTTACTAAAAATTCTACAAAAAATGTTTTGAAGAAATGTTTGATGGGGTCGACACATTAGGAGAAATAAGTGCTTAAAACTTAGTTAGTTTCGTTTATTTAAACGGATCTATTTGTGTGTTTCCCGCAGTTTTTTTTTCACTGCTCGTTATTTTTGTAATTTCTTATAGCAGTCAAATGTATTTGTCAGTAAACAGGATACGTATAATTAGAAGCAATATTTTGTTTGTTAGAATTCGAAGATGCCTTATGAATATCTAGATTACAGTACTGGTGTTGATTTCGTTCTTTAGAATTGTTCTTGGTATTCCCTATTTTCATCTGTTACCCATAGTTTTTTATTGCTAGTAGTTTTTTCTTATTGATTATAGAATATAAATCTATTTGGTTATAAAGCAGGATACGTAAAATTAGTAAGAATATTTCGGAGATTTCTGAGCGAAATGCCTTGTAAGATTTTCTACCACCACGAACGGCTTTTTTCCTCTATTTTTATTCACTAGATAGGCTTTATTTGGCATATTATTCTATATATGTTTTATTAAGCAGGGGATTCTGATGAAATGTCGTGTTTTTGCTGTGGATTTTAATTACGATGTATCTAAGATTGGGTAACATTAGCGAGTCTACATAGTTAAGAACCGACGGCCGAGCTTGACTTCTTGCTATGATTTAGTCTACATATGTATATTAAGTCCTAAATCCAAAAAATAAACTTCACAATGGTTAGATACTATGAGTGAATAGAGAGTCGGTTCAGTGCCCGTAGACAGAAGGTCCATAAGAAATGTACCTTCTAGGAGTTAATCCTCAAGAGTTGTAAATATACCCCAGGTATCTGCCGACACAAATACAAAGCCTAGCTACGGTACAGAGAGCAATTTAATGATATCATTCACCAAAATTTCTTAAACTATACTAGATTCTGAAATAACAAGTTCCAAACATAGGTTATATACTAAATATTCATAAAGATTACTTAGTTGAAACCCGAGTCATCAATTAGCAATCAATAGTTTTCAACACAGGTTATATACTAAATATTGATAAAAAGTATTTAATTAGAAAAAAAAACAAGATTCCTCAAGACTTGTTTTTGGTCCATTTGTATCTACTCCTTAGACTTAATTAGGTATATTATTCTATATCTTGACTTGTTATTCGTCAAGACTTGTTATTTGTCCTTCTGTATCTACTAGATAGGCTTTATTCGGCATATTATTCTATATAGGCTATATTAGACAAGGTATTCTACTCAATCTTTCTTGTACTTCATCTTGATCCTTTTGTATCCACTAGAAAGGCTTTATTAGGCATATTTTGTATTGACTTATAGAGCTTTGCTTTAGAATTAGAGCCGGATTGTGTAATTTCCGCTTCTGTGTATATGTTAGCTACTGTCGGTGTCCCTGACGTCTTAATATCACTTTTATTCGAGATGTTCGAGAGGATTTCGACAATTTTCACGAGATATATATAAAAAAATAAGTTTATTTCTATTCTAAGCTTTTCAAATGACACTAGGGATATGAACGGAACCGCGCTAAGATGATGCAGTTCCTGCGTGTCGGAATTTATATGTATACATATATATATATATATATATATATATATATATATATATATATATATATATATATACATATCTAATAGGGAGTTCAACAATGGCTGTATTCTCCCCTCCTATGTATCCATGAGTTATTACAGTACTATTTACATGTTGTTCTCTGTACAGGTTGTAAATTTCAATAAAAAAAAAAAATATATTAAATAAAATAATTAAATATTATTTTTATTTTAACTTACTGCCTCTACTCGAGAAGAGTCATTGGCAGGTCAATGAATTATTTACACTTGTAATTTTATAATTTTACAAAAGTCAATTATTATTTGTGTAATGTTGAGGTTGTCCATTAGTGCCTCTTTCAGGGTCTTCGGTATTCCTTGGGCTTCTCTTTCTTTATGGAAAACAGGACAGTGGAGGAGAATATGTTCGACAGCTATGATGTCCTGGCAGGTGTCGCATGACGGTGGATGCAAGCCTTGTAGTAAGTGCGTGTGGGTCAATTTAATGCGCCCAATTCGCAGTCTTGTTAGCAGCACTTCATTTTTCCTGTTTTGTCGGTGTGACGTTGTTTATTCCTTTACATATTCTTTAATTCTCCTTAGGTGGTTATTTTGTTTTAACCAATCTTCAGTCCACTGGGATAGTAATTTCTTCTTGACATAATATTTTATGTCCGTAGCGGGCTTCTTATATTTTATGGCCGGGGGGGGGGCTTCTTCAATAAAAATTACTCCTTCGACCTGTTCTCGAGCTGAGTTTGCCTCCTCATCTGCCTTCTGGTTTAGACCAATATCGCGGTGAGAAGGGACCCAGATGAGAGCAAGTGTCTTATTTGGCATTTGATATATGGATTCTTCTATTTTTTGGGCTATTGGGTTCTTTGAGGTTCTGTCTTCAATCGATTTTAATGACTCATCGAGTCCGTTAAGATTAAAATTTTAGATTTTTCTGAGTATTTGACTAATTGCCTGCCAAATAGCAAAAGCTGCTACCCGTAAATATACTATTGGCTTCATGGAGGTTGTACTTGAGTATTTGACTAATTGCAGTGCCTGCCAAATAGCAAAAGCTGCACCCGTAAATATACTATTGGCTTCATGGAGGTTGTACTTGAGTATTTGACTAATTGCAGTGCCTGCCAAATAGCAAAAGCTGCACCCGAAAATATACTATTGGCTTCATGGAGGTTGTACTTGAGTATTTGACTAATTGCAGTGCCTGCCAAATAGCAAAAGCTGCACCCGTAAATATACTATTGGCTTCATGGAGGTTGTACTTGAGTATTTGACTAATTGCAGTGCCTGCCAAATAGCAAAAGCTGCTACCCGTAAATATACTATTGGCTTCATGGAGGTTGTACTTGAGTATTTGACTAATTGCCTGCCAAATAGCAAAAGCTGCACCCGTAAATATACTATTGGCTTCATGGAGGTTGTACTTGAGTATTTGACTAATTGCCTGCCAAATAGCAAAAGCTGCTACCCGTAAATATACTATTGGCTTCATGGAGGTTGTACTTGAGTATTTGACTAATTGCCTGCCAAATAGCAAAAGCTGCTACCCGTAAATATACTATTGGCTTCATGGAGGTTGTACTTGAGTATTTGACTAATTGCCTGCCAAATAGCAAAAGCTGCACCCGTAAATATACTATTGGCTTCATGGAGGTTGTACTTGAGTATTTGACTAATTGCAGTGCCTGCCAAATAGCAAAAGCTGCACCCGTAAATATACTATTGGCTTCATGGAGGTTGTACTTGAGTATTTGACTAATTGCAGTGCCTGCCAAATAGCAAAAGCTGCACCCGTAAATATACTATTGGCTTCATGGAGGTTGTACTTGAGTATTTGACTAATTGCAGTGCCTGCCAAATAGCAAAAGCTGCTACCCGTAAATATACTATTGGCTTCATGGAGGTTGTACTTGAGTATTTGACTAATTGCCTGCCAAATAGCAAAAGCTGCACCCGTAAATATACTATTGGCTTCATGGAGGTTGTACTTGAGTATTTGACTAATTGCAGTGCCTGCCAAATAGCAAAAGCTGCTACCCGTAAATATACTATTGGCTTCATGGAGGTTGTACTTGAGTATTTGACTAATTGCATTACCTGCTAAATAGCAAAAGCTGCTACCCCTAAATATACTATTGGCTTCATGGAGGTTGTACTTGAGTATTTGACTAATTGCAGTGCCTGCCAAATAGCAAAAGCTGCTACCCGTAAATATACTATTGGCTTCATGGAGGTTGTACTTGAGTATTTGACTAATTGCCTGCCAAATAGCAAAAGCTGCACCCGTAAATATACTATTGGCTTCATGGAGGTTGTACTTGAGTATTTGACTAATTGCAGTGCCTGCCAAATAGCAAAAGCTGCACCCGTAAATATACTATTGGCTTCATGGAGGTTGTACTTGAGTATTTGACTAATTGCAGTGCCTGCCAAATAGCAAAAGCTGCTACCCGTAAATATACTATTGGCTTCATGGAGGTTGTACTTGAGTATTTGACTAATTGCCTGCCAAATAGCAAAAGCTGCACCCGAAAATATACTATTGGCTTCATGGAGGTTGTACTTGAGTATTTGACTAATTGCAGTGCCTGCCAAATAGCAAAAGCTGCTACCCGTAAATATACTATTGGCTTCATGGAGGTTGTACTTGAGTATTTGACTAATTGCCTGCCAAATAGCAAAAGCTTCACCCGTAAATATACTATTGGCTTCATGGAGGTTGTACTTGAGTATTTGACTAATTGCCTGCCAAATAGCAAAAGCTGCTACCCGTAAATATACTATTGGCTTCATGGAGGTTGTACTTGAGTATTTGACTAATTGCAGTGCCTGCCAAATAGCAAAAGCTGCTACCCGTAAATATACTATTGGCTTCATGGAGGTTGTACTTGAGTATTTGACTAATTGCAGTGCCTGCCAAATAGCAAAAGCTGCTACCCGTAAATATACTATTGGCTTCATGGAGGTTGTACTTGAGTATTTGACTAATTGCCTGCCAAATAGCAAAAGCTGCACCCGTAAATATACTATTGGCTTCATGGAGGTTGTACTTGAGTATTTGACTAATTGCAGTGCCTGCCAAATAGCAAAAGCTGCTACCCGTAAATATACTATTGGCTTCATGGAGGTTGTACTTGAGTATTTGACTAATTGCCTGCCAAATAGCAAAAGCTGCACCCGAAAATATACTATTGGCTTCATGGAGGTTGTACTTGAGTATTTGACTAATTGCAGTGCCTGCCAAATAGCAAAAGCTGCTACCCGTAAATATACTATTGGCTTCATGGAGGTTGTACTTGAGTATTTGACTAATTGCAGTGCCTGCCAAATAGCAAAAGCTGCACCCGTAAATATACTATTGGCTTCATGGAGGTTGTACTTGAGTATTTGACTAATTGCAGTGCCTGCCAAATAGCAAAAGCTGCACCCGTAAATATACTATTGGCTTCATGGAGGTTGTACTTGAGTATTTGACTAATTGCAGTGCCTGCCAAATAGCAAAAGCTGCTACCCGTAAATATACTATTGGCTTCATGGAGGTTGTACTTGAGTATTTGACTAATTGCAGTGCCTGCCAAATAGCAAAAGCTGCTACCCGTAAATATACTATTGGCTTCATGGAGGTTGTACTTGAGTATTTGACTAATTGCAGTGCCTGCCAAATAGCAAAAGCTGCTACCCGTAAATATACTATTGGCTTCATGGAGGTTGTACTTGAGTATTTGACTAATTGCAGTGCCTGCCAAATAGCAAAAGCTGCACCCGAAAAT
This sequence comes from Gonocerus acuteangulatus, assembly GCA_946811695.1. Classification (NCBI taxonomy): domain Eukaryota; kingdom Metazoa; phylum Arthropoda; class Insecta; order Hemiptera; family Coreidae; genus Gonocerus; species Gonocerus acuteangulatus. Next base: position 82,406,629 of record OX328128.1, on the reverse strand, counting down.
ATACTATTGGCTTCATGGAGGTTGTACTTGAGTATTTGACTAATTGCCTGCCAAATAGCAAAAGCTGCTACCCGTAAATATACTATTGGCTTCATGGAGGTTGTACTTGAGTATTTGACTAATTGCCTGCCAAATAGCAAAAGCTGCTACCCGTAAATATACTATTGGCTTCATGGAGGTTGTACTTGAGTATTTGACTAATTGCAGTGCCTGCCAAATAGCAAAAGCTGCTACCCGTAAATATACTATTGGCTTCATGGAGGTTGTACTTGAGTATTTGACTAATTGCAGTGCCTGCCAAATAGCAAAAGCTGCTACCCGTAAATATACTATTGGCTTCATGGAGGTTGTACTTGAGTATTTGACTAATTGCAGTGCCTGCCAAATAGCAAAAGCTGCTACCCGTAAATATACTATTGGCTTCATGGAGGTTGTACTTGAGTATTTGACTAATTGCAGTGCCTGCCAAATAGCAAAAGCTGCTACCCGTAAATATACTATTGGCTTCATGGAGGTTGTACTTGAGTATTTGACTAATTGCAGTGCCTGCCAAATAGCAAAAGCTGCACCCGAAAATATACTATTGGCTTCATGGAGGTTGTACTTGAGTATTTGACTAATTGCCTGCCAAATAGCAAAAGCTGCTACCCGTAAATATACTATTGGCTTCATGGAGGTTGTACTTGAGTATTTGACTAATTGCCTGCCAAATAGCAAAAGCTGCACCCGTAAATATACTATTGGCTTCATGGAGGTTGTACTTGAGTATTTGACTAATTGCCTGCCAAATAGCAAAAGCTGCACCCGTAAATATACTATTGGCTTCATGGAGGTTGTACTTGAGTATTTGACTAATTGCAGTGCCTGCCAAATAGCAAAAGCTGCTACCCGTAAATATACTATTGGCTTCATGGAGGTTGTACTTGAGTATTTGACTAATTGCCTGCCAAATAGCAAAAGCTGCACCCGAAAATATACTATTGGCTTCATGGAGGTTGTACTTGAGTATTTGACTAATTGCCTGCCAAATAGCAAAAGCTGCTACCCGTAAATATACTATTGGCTTCATGGAGGTTGTACTTGAGTATTTGACTAATTGCCTGCCAAATAGCAAAAGCTGCACCCGTAAATATACTATTGGCTTCATGGAGGTTGTACTTGAGTATTTGACTAATTGCCTGCCAAATAGCAAAAGCTGCACCCGTAAATATACTATTGGCTTCATGGAGGTTGTACTTGAGTATTTGACTAATTGCCTGCCAAATAGCAAAAGCTGCTACCCGTAAATATACTATTGGCTTCATGGAGGTTGTACTTGAGTATTTGACTAATTGCCTGCCAAATAGCAAAAGCTGCACCCGTAAATATACTATTGGCTTCATGGAGGTTGTACTTGAGTATTTGACTAATTGCCTGCCAAATAGCAAAAGCTGCACCCGTAAATATACTATTGGCTTCATGGAGGTTGTACTTGAGTATTTGACTAATTGCAGTGCCTGCCAAATAGCAAAAGCTGCTACCCGTAAATATACTATTGGCTTCATGGAGGTTGTACTTGAGTATTTGACTAATTGCCTGCCAAATAGCAAAAGCTGCACCCGAAAATATACTATTGGCTTCATGGAGGTTGTACTTGAGTATTTGACTAATTGCCTGCCAAATAGCAAAAGCTGCTACCCGTAAATATACTATTGGCTTCATGGAGGTTGTACTTGAGTATTTGACTAATTGCCTGCCAAATAGCAAAAGCTGCACCCGTAAATATACTATTGGCTTCATGGAGGTTGTACTTGAGTATTTGACTAATTGCAGTGCCTGCCAAATAGCAAAAGCTGCACCCGTAAATATACTATTGGCTTCATGGAGGTTGTACTTGAGTATTTGACTAATTGCAGTGCCTGCCAAATAGCAAAAGCTGCACCCGAAAATATACTATTGGCTTCATGGAGGTTGTACTTGAGTATTTGACTAATTGCCTGCCAAATAGCAAAAGCTGCTACCCGTAAATATACTATTGGCTTCATGGAGGTTGTACTATAGTATTTGACTAATTGCCTGCCAAATAGCAAAAGCTGCACCCGAAAATATACTATTGGCTTCATGGAGGTTGTACTTGAGTATTTGACTAATTGCCTGCCAAATAGCAAAAGCTGCTACCCGTAAATATACTATTGGCTTCATGGAGGTTGTACTTGAGTATTTGACTAATTGCCTGCCAAATAGCAAAAGCTGCACCCGAAAATATACTATTGGCTTCATGGAGGTTGTACTTGAGTATTTGACTAATTGCCTGCCAAATAGCAAAAGCTGCACCCGTAAATATACTATTGGCTTCATGGAGGTTGTACTTGAGTATTTGACTAATTGCCTGCCAAATAGCAAAAGCTGCACCCGTAAATATACTATTGGCTTCATGGAGGTTGTACTTGAGTATTTGACTAATTGCCTGCCAAATAGCAAAAGCTGCACCCGTAAATATACTATTGGCTTCATGGAGGTTGTACTTGAGTATTTGACTAATTGCCTGCCAAATAGCAAAAGCTGCTACCCGTAAATATACTATTGGCTTCATGGAGGTTGTACTTGAGTATTTGACTAATTGCCTGCCAAATAGCAAAAGCTGCACCCGAAAATATACTATTGGCTTCATGGAGGTTGTACTTGAGTATTTGACTAATTGCCTGCCAAATAGCAAAAGCTGCTACCCGTAAATATACTATTGGCTTCATGGAGGTTGTACTTGAGTATTTGACTAATTGCCTGCCAAATAGCAAAAGCTGCACCCGAAAATATACTATTGGCTTCATGGAGGTTGTACTTGAGTATTTGACTAATTGCCTGCCAAATAGCAAAAGCTGCTACCCGTAAATATACTATTGGCTTCATGGAGGTTGTACTTGAGTATTTGACTAATTGCCTGCCAAATAGCAAAAGCTGCACCCGTAAATATACTATTGGCTTCATGGAGGTTGTACTTGAGTATTTGACTAATTGCCTGCCAAATAGCAAAAGCTGCTACCCGTAAATATACTATTGGCTTCATGGAGGTTGTACTTGAGTATTTGACTAATTGCAGTGCCTGCCAAATAGCAAAAGCTGCACCCGTAAATATACTATTGGCTTCATGGAGGTTGTACTTGAGTATTTGACTAATTGCCTGCCAAATAGCAAAAGCTGCTACCCGTAAATATACTATTGGCTTCATGGAGGTTGTACTTGAGTATTTGACTAATTGCCTGCCAAATAGCAAAAGCTGCACCCGAAAATATACTATTGGCTTCATGGAGGTTGTACTTGAGTATTTGACTAATTGCCTGCCAAATAGCAAAAGCTGCTACCCGTAAATATACTATTGGCTTCATGGAGGTTGTACTTGAGTATTTGACTAATTGCAGTGCCTGCCAAATAGCAAAAGCTGCACCCGTAAATATACTATTGGCTTCATGGAGGTTGTACTTGAGTATTTGACTAATTGCAGTGCCTGCCAAATAGCAAAAGCTGCACCCGTAAATATACTATTGGCTTCATGGAGGTTGTACTTGAGTATTTGACTAATTGCAGTGCCTGCCAAATAGCAAAAGCTGCACCCGTAAATATACTATTGGCTTCATGGAGGTTGTACTTGAGTATTTGACTAATTGCAGTGCCTGCCAAATAGCAAAAGCTGCACCCGAAAATATACTATTGGCTTCATGGAGGTTGTACTTGAGTATTTGACTAATTGCCTGCCAAATAGCAAAAGCTGCTACCCGTAAATATACTATTGGCTTCATGGAGGTTGTACTTGAGTATTTGACTAATTGCCTGCCAAATAGCAAAAGCTGCACCCGTAAATATACTATTGGCTTCATGGAGGTTGTACTTGAGTATTTGACTAATTGCCTGCCAAATAGCAAAAGCTGCTACCCGTAAATATACTATTGGCTTCATGGAGGTTGTACTTGAGTATTTGACTAATTGCCTGCCAAATAGCAAAAGCTGCACCCGAAAATATACTATTGGCTTCATGGAGGTTGTACTTGAGTATTTGACTAATTGCCTGCCAAATAGCAAAAGCTGCACCCGAAAATATACTATTGGCTTCATGGAGGTTGTACTTGAGTATTTGACTAATTGCCTGCCAAATAGCAAAAGCTGCTACCCGTAAATATACTATTGGCTTCATGGAGGTTGTACTTGAGTATTTGACTAATTGCAGTGCCTGCCAAATAGCAAAAGCTGCACCCGTAAATATACTATTGGCTTCATGGAGGTTGTACTTGAGTATTTGACTAATTGCAGTGCCTGCCAAATAGCAAAAGCTGCTACCCGTAAATATACTATTGGCTTCATGGAGGTTGTACTTGAGTATTTGACTAATTGCCTGCCAAATAGCAAAAGCTGCACCCGTAAATATACTATTGGCTTCATGGAGGTTGTACTTGAGTATTTGACTAATTGCAGTGCCTGCCAAATAGCAAAAGCTGCACCCGAAAATATACTATTGGCTTCATGGAGGTTGTACTTGAGTATTTGACTAATTGCAGTGCCTGCCAAATAGCAAAAGCTGCACCCGAAAATATACTATTGGCTTCATGGAGGTTGTACTTGAGTATTTGACTAATTGCAGTGCCTGCCAAATAGCAAAAGCTGCACCCGTAAATATACTATTGGCTTCATGGAGGTTGTACTTGAGTATTTGACTAATTGCAGTGCCTGCCAAATAGCAAAAGCTGCACCCGTAAATATACTATTGGCTTCATGGAGGTTGTACTTGAGTATTTGACTAATTGCAGTGCCTGCCAAATAGCAAAAGCTGCTACCCGTAAATATACTATTGGCTTCATGGAGGTTGTACTTGAGTATTTGACTAATTGCCTGCCAAATAGCAAAAGCTGCACCCGTAAATATACTATTGGCTTCATGGAGGTTGTACTTGAGTATTTGACTAATTGCAGTGCCTGCCAAATAGCAAAAGCTGCTACCCGTAAATATACTATTGGCTTCATGGAGGTTGTACTTGAGTATTTGACTAATTGCATTACCTGCTAAATAGCAAAAGCTGCTACCCCTAAATATACTATTGGCTTCATGGAGGTTGTACTTGAGTATTTGACTAATTGCAGTGCCTGCCAAATAGCAAAAGCTGCTACCCGTAAATATACTATTGGCTTCATGGAGGTTGTACTTGAGTATTTGACTAATTGCCTGCCAAATAGCAAAAGCTGCACCCGTAAATATACTATTGGCTTCATGGAGGTTGTACTTGAGTATTTGACTAATTGCAGTGCCTGCCAAATAGCAAAAGCTGCACCCGTAAATATACTATTGGCTTCATGGAGGTTGTACTTGAGTATTTGACTAATTGCAGTGCCTGCCAAATAGCAAAAGCTGCTACCCGTAAATATACTATTGGCTTCATGGAGGTTGTACTTGAGTATTTGACTAATTGCCTGCCAAATAGCAAAAGCTGCACCCGAAAATATACTATTGGCTTCATGGAGGTTGTACTTGAGTATTTGACTAATTGCAGTGCCTGCCAAATAGCAAAAGCTGCTACCCGTAAATATACTATTGGCTTCATGGAGGTTGTACTTGAGTATTTGACTAATTGCCTGCCAAATAGCAAAAGCTTCACCCGTAAATATACTATTGGCTTCATGGAGGTTGTACTTGAGTATTTGACTAATTGCCTGCCAAATAGCAAAAGCTGCTACCCGTAAATATACTATTGGCTTCATGGAGGTTGTACTTGAGTATTTGACTAATTGCAGTGCCTGCCAAATAGCAAAAGCTGCTACCCGTAAATATACTATTGGCTTCATGGAGGTTGTACTTGAGTATTTGACTAATTGCAGTGCCTGCCAAATAGCAAAAGCTGCTACCCGTAAATATACTATTGGCTTCATGGAGGTTGTACTTGAGTATTTGACTAATTGCCTGCCAAATAGCAAAAGCTGCACCCGTAAATATACTATTGGCTTCATGGAGGTTGTACTTGAGTATTTGACTAATTGCAGTGCCTGCCAAATAGCAAAAGCTGCTACCCGTAAATATACTATTGGCTTCATGGAGGTTGTACTTGAGTATTTGACTAATTGCCTGCCAAATAGCAAAAGCTGCACCCGAAAATATACTATTGGCTTCATGGAGGTTGTACTTGAGTATTTGACTAATTGCAGTGCCTGCCAAATAGCAAAAGCTGCTACCCGTAAATATACTATTGGCTTCATGGAGGTTGTACTTGAGTATTTGACTAATTGCAGTGCCTGCCAAATAGCAAAAGCTGCACCCGTAAATATACTATTGGCTTCATGGAGGTTGTACTTGAGTATTTGACTAATTGCAGTGCCTGCCAAATAGCAAAAGCTGCACCCGTAAATATACTATTGGCTTCATGGAGGTTGTACTTGAGTATTTGACTAATTGCAGTGCCTGCCAAATAGCAAAAGCTGCTACCCGTAAATATACTATTGGCTTCATGGAGGTTGTACTTGAGTATTTGACTAATTGCAGTGCCTGCCAAATAGCAAAAGCTGCTACCCGTAAATATACTATTGGCTTCATGGAGGTTGTACTTGAGTATTTGACTAATTGCAGTGCCTGCCAAATAGCAAAAGCTGCTACCCGTAAATATACTATTGGCTTCATGGAGGTTGTACTTGAGTATTTGACTAATTGCAGTGCCTGCCAAATAGCAAAAGCTGCACCCGAAAATATACTATTGGCTTCATGGAGGTTGTACTTGAGTATTTGACTAATTGCCTGCCAAATAGCAAAAGCTGCTACCCGTAAATATACTATTGGCTTCATGGAGGTTGTACTTGAGTATTTGACTAATTGCCTGCCAAATAGCAAAAGCTGCTACCCGTAAATATACTATTGGCTTCATGGAGGTTGTACTTGAGTATTTGACTAATTGCAGTGCCTGCCAAATAGCAAAAGCTGCTACCCGTAAATATACTATTGGCTTCATGGAGGTTGTACTTGAGTATTTGACTAATTGCAGTGCCTGCCAAATAGCAAAAGCTGCTACCCGTAAATATACTATTGGCTTCATGGAGGTTGTACTTGAGTATTTGACTAATTGCAGTGCCTGCCAAATAGCAAAAGCTGCTACCCGTAAATATACTATTGGCTTCATGGAGGTTGTACTTGAGTATTTGACTAATTGCAGTGCCTGCCAAATAGCAAAAGCTGCTACCCGTAAATATACTATTGGCTTCATGGAGGTTGTACTTGAGTATTTGACTAATTGCAGTGCCTGCCAAATAGCAAAAGCTGCACCCGAAAATATACTATTGGCTTCATGGAGGTTGTACTTGAGTATTTGACTAATTGCCTGCCAAATAGCAAAGGCTGCTACCCGTAAATATACTATTGGCTTCATGGAGGTTGTACTTGAGTATTTGACTAATTGCCTGCCAAATAGCAAAAGCTGCACCCGTAAATATACTATTGGCTTCATGGAGGTTGTACTTGAGTATTTGACTAATTGCCTGCCAAATAGCAAAAGCTGCACCCGTAAATATACTATTGGCTTCATGGAGGTTGTACTTGAGTATTTGACTAATTGCAGTGCCTGCCAAATAGCAAAAGCTGCTACCCGTAAATATACTATTGGCTTCATGGAGGTTGTACTTGAGTATTTGACTAATTGCCTGCCAAATAGCAAAAGCTGCACCCGAAAATATACTATTGGCTTCATGGAGGTTGTACTTGAGTATTTGACTAATTGCCTGCCAAATAGCAAAAGCTGCTACCCGTAAATATACTATTGGCTTCATGGAGGTTGTACTTGAGTATTTGACTAATTGCCTGCCAAATAGCAAAAGCTGCACCCGTAAATATACTATTGGCTTCATGGAGGTTGTACTTGAGTATTTGACTAATTGCCTGCCAAATAGCAAAAGCTGCACCCGTAAATATACTATTGGCTTCATGGAGGTTGTACTTGAGTATTTGACTAATTGCCTGCCAAATAGCAAAAGCTGCTACCCGTAAATATACTATTGGCTTCATGGAGGTTGTACTTGAGTATTTGACTAATTGCCTGCCAAATAGCAAAAGCTGCACCCGTAAATATACTATTGGCTTCATGGAGGTTGTACTTGAGTATTTGACTAATTGCCTGCCAAATAGCAAAAGCTGCACCCGTAAATATACTATTGGCTTCATGGAGGTTGTACTTGAGTATTTGACTAATTGCAGTGCCTGCCAAATAGCAAAAGCTGCTACCCGTAAATATACTATTGGCTTCATGGAGGTTGTACTTGAGTATTTGACTAATTGCCTGCCAAATAGCAAAAGCTGCACCCGAAAATATACTATTGGCTTCATGGAGGTTGTACTTGAGTATTTGACTAATTGCCTGCCAAATAGCAAAAGCTGCTACCCGTAAATATACTATTGGCTTCATGGAGGTTGTACTTGAGTATTTGACTAATTGCCTGCCAAATAGCAAAAGCTGCACCCGTAAATATACTATTGGCTTCATGGAGGTTGTACTTGAGTATTTGACTAATTGCAGTGCCTGCCAAATAGCAAAAGCTGCACCCGTAAATATACTATTGGCTTCATGGAGGTTGTACTTGAGTATTTGACTAATTGCAGTGCCTGCCAAATAGCAAAAGCTGCACCCGAAAATATACTATTGGCTTCATGGAGGTTGTACTTGAGTATTTGACTAATTGCCTGCCAAATAGCAAAAGCTGCTACCCGTAAATATACTATTGGCTTCATGGAGGTTGTACTTGAGTATTTGACTAATTGCCTGCCAAATAGCAAAAGCTGCACCCGAAAATATACTATTGGCTTCATGGAGGTTGTACTTGAGTATTTGACTAATTGCCTGCCAAATAGCAAAAGCTGCTACCCGTAAATATACTATTGGCTTCATGGAGGTTGTACTTGAGTATTTGACTAATTGCCTGCCAAATAGCAAAAGCTGCACCCGAAAATATACTATTGGCTTCATGGAGGTTGTACTTGAGTATTTGACTAATTGCCTGCCAAATAGCAAAAGCTGCACCCGTAAATATACTATTGGCTTCATGGAGGTTGTACTTGAGTATTTGACTAATTGCCTGCCAAATAGCAAAAGCTGCACCCGTAAATATACTATTGGCTTCATGGAGGTTGTACTTGAGTATTTGACTAATTGCCTGCCAAATAGCAAAAGCTGCACCCGTAAATATACTATTGGCTTCATGGAGGTTGTACTTGAGTATTTGACTAATTGCCTGCCAAATAGCAAAAGCTGCTACCCGTAAATATACTATTGGCTTCATGGAGGTTGTACTTGAGTATTTGACTAATTGCCTGCCAAATAGCAAAAGCTGCACCCGAAAATATACTATTGGCTTCATGGAGGTTGTACTTGAGTATTTGACTAATTGCCTGCCAAATAGCAAAAGCTGCTACCCGTAAATATACTATTGGCTTCATGGAGGTTGTACTTGAGTATTTGACTAATTGCCTGCCAAATAGCAAAAGCTGCACCCGAAAATATACTATTGGCTTCATGGAGGTTGTACTTGAGTATTTGACTAATTGCCTGCCAAATAGCAAAAGCTGCTACCCGTAAATATACTATTGGCTTCATGGAGGTTGTACTTGAGTATTTGACTAATTGCCTGCCAAATAGCAAAAGCTGCACCCGTAAATATACTATTGGCTTCATGGAGGTTGTACTTGAGTATTTGACTAATTGCCTGCCAAATAGCAAAAGCTGCTACCCGTAAATATACTATTGGCTTCATGGAGGTTGTACTTGAGTATTTGACTAATTGCAGTGCCTGCCAAATAGCAAAAGCTGCACCCGTAAATATACTATTGGCTTCATGGAGGTTGTACTTGAGTATTTGACTAATTGCCTGCCAAATAGCAAAAGCTGCTACCCGTAAATATACTATTGGCTTCATGGAGGTTGTACTTGAGTATTTGACTAATTGCCTGCCAAATAGCAAAAGCTGCACCCGAAAATATACTATTGGCTTCATGGAGGTTGTACTTGAGTATTTGACTAATTGCCTGCCAAATAGCAAAAGCTGCTACCCGTAAATATACTATTGGCTTCATGGAGGTTGTACTTGAGTATTTGACTAATTGCAGTGCCTGCCAAATAGCAAAAGCTGCACCCGTAAATATACTATTGGCTTCATGGAGGTTGTACTTGAGTATTTGACTAATTGCAGTGCCTGCCAAATAGCAAAAGCTGCACCCGTAAATATACTATTGGCTTCATGGAGGTTGTACTTGAGTATTTGACTAATTGCAGTGCCTGCCAAATAGCAAAAGCTGCACCCGTAAATATACTATTGGCTTCATGGAGGTTGTACTTGAGTATTTGACTAATTGCAGTGCCTGCCAAATAGCAAAAGCTGCACCCGAAAATATACTATTGGCTTCATGGAGGTTGTACTTGAGTATTTGACTAATTGCCTGCCAAATAGCAAAAGCTGCTACCCGTAAATATACTATTGGCTTCATGGAGGTTGTACTTGAGTATTTGACTAATTGCCTGCCAAATAGCAAAAGCTGCACCCGTAAATATACTATTGGCTTCATGGAGGTTGTACTTGAGTATTTGACTAATTGCCTGCCAAATAGCAAAAGCTGCTACCCGTAAATATACTATTGGCTTCATGGAGGTTGTACTTGAGTATTTGACTAATTGCCTGCCAAATAGCAAAAGCTGCACCCGAAAATATACTATTGGCTTCATGGAGGTTGTACTTGAGTATTTGACTAATTGCCTGCCAAATAGCAAAAGCTGCACCCGAAAATATACTATTGGCTTCATGGAGGTTGTACTTGAGTATTTGACTAATTGCCTGCCAAATAGCAAAAGCTGCTACCCGTAAATATACTATTGGCTTCATGGAGGTTGTACTTGAGTATTTGACTAATTGCAGTGCCTGCCAAATAGCAAAAGCTGCACCCGTAAATATACTATTGGCTTCATGGAGGTTGTACTTGAGTATTTGACTAATTGCAGTGCCTGCCAAATAGCAAAAGCTGCTACCCGTAAATATACTATTGGCTTCATGGAGGTTGTACTTGAGTATTTGACTAATTGCCTGCCAAATAGCAAAAGCTGCACCCGTAAATATACTATTGGCTTCATGGAGGTTGTACTTGAGTATTTGACTAATTGCAGTGCCTGCCAAATAGCAAAAGCTGCACCCGAAAATATACTATTGGCTTCATGGAGGTTGTACTTGAGTATTTGACTAATTGCAGTGCCTGCCAAATAGCAAAAGCTGCACCCGAAAATATACTATTGGCTTCATGGAGGTTGTACTTGAGTATTTGACTAATTGCAGTGCCTGCCAAATAGCAAAAGCTGCACCCGTAAATATACTATTGGCTTCATGGAGGTTGTACTTGAGTATTTGACTAATTGCCTGCCAAATAGCAAAAGCTGCACCCGTAAATATACTATTGGCTTCATGGAGGTTGTACTTGAGTATTTGACTAATTGCAGTGCCTGCCAAATAGCAAAAGCTGCACCCGTAAATATACTATTGGCTTCATGGAGGTTGTACTTGAGTATTTGACTAATTGCAGTGCCTGCCAAATAGCAAAAGCTGCACCCGAAAATATACTATTGGCTTCATGGAGGTTGTACTTGAGTATTTGACTAATTGCCTGCCAAATAGCAAAAGCTGCTACCCGTAAATATACTATTGGCTTAATGGAGGTTGTACTTGAGTATTTGACTAATTGCCTGCCAAATAGCAAAAGCTGCACCCGTAAATATACTATTGGCTTCATGGAGGTTGTACTTGAGTATTTGACTAATTGCAGTGCCTGCCAAATAGCAAAAGCTGCACCCGTAAATATACTATTGGCTTCATGGAGGTTGTACTTGAGTATTTGACTAATTGCCTGCCAAATAGCAAAAGCTGCATCCGTAAATATACTATTGGCTTCATGGAGGTTGTACTTGAGTATTTGACTAATTGCCTGCCAAATAGCAAAAGCTGCACCCGTAAATATACTATTGGCTTCATGGAGGTTGTACTTGAGTATTTGACTAATTGCAGTGCCTGCCAAATAGCAAAAGCTGCACCCGTAAATATACTATTGGCTTCATGGAGGTTGTACTTGAGTATTTGACTAATTGCAGTGCCTGCCAAATAGCAAAAGCTGCTACCCGTAAATATACTATTGGCTTCATGGAGGTTGTACTTGAGTATTTGACTAATTGCAGTGCCTGCCAAATAGCAAAAGCTGCACCCGTAAATATACTATTGGCTTCATGGAGGTTGTACTTGAGTATTTGACTAATTGCCTGCCAAATAGCAAAAGCTGCTACCCGTAAATATACTATTGGCTTCATGGAGGTTGTACTTGAGTATTTGACTAATTGCCTGCCAAATAGCAAAAGCTGCACCCGTAAATATACTATTGGCTTCATGGAGGTTGTACTTGAGTATTTGACTAATTGCAGTGCCTGCCAAATAGCAAAAGCTGCACCCGTAAATATACTATTGGCTTCATGGAGGTTGTACTTGAGTATTTGACTAATTGCCTGCCAAATAGCAAAAGCTGCTACCCGTAAATATACTATTGGCTTCATGGAGGTTGTACTTGAGTATTTGACTAATTGCCTGCCAAATAGCAAAAGCTGCACCCGTAAATATACTATTGGCTTCATGGAGGTTGTACTTGAGTATTTGACTAATTGCAGTGCCTGCCAAATAGCAAAAGCTGCACCCGTAAATATACTATTGGCTTCATGGAGGTTGTACTTGAGTATTTGACTAATTGCCTGCCAAATAGCAAAAGCTGCACCCGTAAATATACTATTGGCTTCATGGAGGTTGTACTTGAGTATTTGACTAATTGCCTGCCAAATAGCAAAAGCTGCACCCGTAAATATACTATTGGCTTCATGGAGGTTGTACTTGAGTATTTGACTAATTGCCTGCCAAATAGCAAAAGCTGCACCCGTAAATATACTATTGGCTTCATGGAGGTTGTACTTGAGTATTTGACTAATTGCAGTGCCTGCCAAATAGCAAAAGCTGCACCCGTAAATATACTATTGGCTTCATGGAGGTTGTACTTGAGTATTTGACTAATTGCAGTGCCTGCCAAATAGCAAAAGCTGCTACCCGTAAATATACTATTGGCTTCATGGAGGTTGTACTTGAGTATTTGACTAATTGCAGTGCCTGCCAAATAGCAAAAGCTGCACCCGTAAATATACTATTGGCTTCATGGAGGTTGTACTTGAGTATTTGACTAATTGCAGTGCCTGCCAAATAGCAAAAGCTGCACCCGTAAATATACTATTGGCTTCATGGAGGTTGTACTTGAGTATTTGACTAATTGCAGTGCCTGCCAAATAGCAAAAGCTGCACCCGTAAATATACTATTGGCTTCATGGAGGTTGTACTTGAGTATTTGACTAATTGCAGTGCCTGCCAAATAGCAAAAGCTGCACCCGTAAATATACTATTGGCTTCATGGAGGTTGTACTTGAGTATTTGACTAATTGCAGTGCCTGCCAAACAGCAAATGCTTTTGAAATGTAAAATTTTCTAGTCGCCACTTCCGGATTGTGTTATGGCGATGGCCAAGCAGTTTTCTACCCTTAAACTCCCAACCCATCCTTCCCTATGGAGTGGGGGAGGGACCGCGCAAAAAATTGAACCTCCTTCTTTTTCGTGATCTATTGTTTCTAAAAAGTGAACTTTTTTAGACGTTACTTCCTCATAGGATCATCAGCTTGACGTCAAGTGGTTTTCCTGCCTATGGGGAGTGGTTAAGAAAACCACTAACAATGATAGTTCAATAATCTAGACTATAGGAAATTATTAGAATAAACCACATCTCTAACCCTGGATTACTGATGGGGAATTAATAAGAATCTTATCTTCGCTCAATCATAAATATCAGAGTTATAAATTTGTATCAATAATACATATTACACTGCTATACATTGAATTTGAATTTTCGACTCGTCTTTTCCATTTATATAAGAGTTTTGGGGTCTGTTTGCGAAGACCACATCCAGTTACATTGAAGTATCCGTCGTGATTTTAACATGTTGGGGCACAGCGTCGTGGCATATGCGTCAGAGAGATGTGTTCTGCGGCCCCAGCGTCGTGGCATATGCGTCAGCAGATAGCTTGGCTTTCTTTCTATCACCACTAATCCGGGCCTTGTCCTGTACCCTTCGTATTTGGTTTGGGACCTCGTTACCTTATTCCCGGTTAGGTTTGCAGGTCTGGTATCATATGATACTGAATCCGCCAGAAAAATTCCTTCAGCGGGCCAGCTATGGCATATTTGAAATTTTACTAAATTGTAATTAATCCACTAAAAGAACATAATGTTAAAAGTTTCTTCACTTTTTTATATATATATATATATATATATATATATATATATATATATATATATATATATATGTTTGGCGAAATAACTATAAAAAAAGAAGACTTGGGCCCTGGTGGAAATTCTTTTCGAAGCCATCGGTCCTGAAAATGTTAAACAGTGATTTTGATACTTACGGATTAGTTTACAGGATATCTATGACTTATTTACAAGTTATCTAAGGTTAGAAACCATATTATATAAATATGGTAATCACAAGTATTTTAAATCTCTGCAATCATTACTAAAAGTAACTTTTTTTGACTACTGTATTTATATAATATGGTTTCTAACTAACCGTTAGATAACTTGAATTTGTAAGCAATACTTTTAGGCTCGTAAAGCATAAATGAAAATAAGCAGAATATATTTCAGCAAGCAATATTTATTAATAAAAAGGTTAATATTATAAAAATCAATGGTAATTGTGACGTTTAGGGGCCTCCTCACCGATTTTTTCGTCCGGCGGTTCTATAACATAGTTATATTTTATATTTATTTCTTATTATGGGCATTTTCTACGCGTTTCCGCTCGCTCAAGAAGATATCAAAACTCTAGTCAATCCAAATCGCTAAAATTAATAGAATATTAATTTTTGCGAGTTGGATTGACATGAGTGTTGACGGTTACTTTACTACCAACAACAACCAATAGAATTGCCCATAGGAATAGCCAATAGAAAAGCTAATGAGTTATACGCGTGCGCTGAATCACTGTTGTAATATCTACAGATACTTCACAAGTAACTGGGGAAGTAACTGAATGTGCTCTTCGCAAATAGACCCGATTTTTAGTGTATTTAATACATACTATTTTTCAACCAAGTTACTTTCTCGTAAAATTTAGTTTTAAGTTTTTTTTTTATATTAGTAATTATTTATGCCCTAAAATAGTAATAATTTTTATTCATAAGCTCGTTCGTGTTATTAAAAATGGCAAAGAAACGTTTATTTATTAAAATTATTCAGTTGCTCTACAAATTACGTTACTTAAGGGGGGCATGAAAATATTATTTTTGGTTTGGGAAAGCTCTTCGAAATAAAGGTTGGGAAACCCTGCACTAGGCAGAGGATTGAGCTAGGCTGGAGAGGATCGGAATAAGATGGATGTGGGTGTTAGAACTTAAGATTCCAGCATTTTTTTGGAAAATACAGAAAGCGGTTTTAGTATTCGCTGAAAAGGTTGTACTATCCAGATTCCAACTTTTCCACCCTAAACATTCCACTCATCAAAATCCTGTCCCTATCAAGCATCACCCACTCTCTCCACCGAGGCAAATCAGAAGACAGTGGCCCAGAGAACTGCTGCAGTGACCAAGTGAAGTTTTAGCAATGGCTTTCTCTTCCTTCAAGTGCGCCAATGTCTGTGGCTCGCCAATCTCTCAGCCACTGGTCGGAGCATAAGGGAACTTGTTTAGGCCCTTTCAACGTCAACTGAGCGTCCTTCTGAGGTTAATCGAGGATGAAGTTGGGAGGCTTTGAGCACAGAATCCTGATATTATATCATTACTCATATTACCTGATGTATTTATATAAAGGACTAGCTGAATACCGTGCTTCGTCACGGCAGATAAGTAGTTATTTTATTGCGTTAAATAATGTTTCATTAAAATTACGTTACTATACAATTCTGTGCAGTTTATTATAGCACGGTACCCGTCATACTATAATTTATTCAATGGGCGTTAAAATTTAAAAGTTTATGTTTCCAAGAAGTCATATCGTAACACCCAATATATTTACGAGTATTACCAAGGTTATAGGCGAGGAGGCTGTGCAAGGGTTCCGGATATTATTACCTCGCCTGGAAAACCTAAGGATATGCCATACATCACGGTTTGACCGGGACTGTCCCGGGATTTTGCAATTGTTTCGGTGTCCCGCCCAGTTTTATCAATGTCCCGGAAAAGGCTGTAAGATGTAAAAAGTAATGAATTCATGTTTATAAGAATCTTTTTTAAATCGGTTACTTTTCTACAATTAACATTTTTACTACTGCTCACAGTGTCAAAGAAATGAGAAGTAATCTAACTGTAAAACGCTGGAACTACCTGCACAGCACTACCAGCTGCCAGACACTACTATTTGGCTGAGAGATTTTTTTAAGAAAATCAAGTAGCAAAAAAAGTTCCGTTCTTATTTTTAAGGTTTGGGTAGACTAACAGTTCAGGATTCCCCCTTCCCGTTACTTGCTAGGCTTAAAACTCACCATTTTGCTTATAATTTGTACTGTTTTTATTCCCAACCCCCCCTGGTATGCCCATCCCATATTAATGTGTCCCGGTTTAACTCTCCAAAAATATGGCAAGCCTATCTGACGGGGACAGGCAGAAAAGAAACGCAATTAAAACTCTATGAGGGACAGTTAATTTCTAGTAATTCAAGGTCTGCCATCATAGCTGAAATTAACCTCAATTAGAAATAAAACTATGAGATTGATAATGTAAGGTAACAGCTGTTCTTTATCGTCCTAGCAACGCAGGCTGCCTAGGCTTGCCTTCTCTAACCAACTCAAACTTTAAACCCCCCTAAAAATGCTTAAAAATACGAATATCAAAAAATCCTTTCTTAGCGAGCGTCTACATTATTTGTGTCCATGCAAAATTTCAAAATTTTCTGTCGAGTGGTTTGGGCTGGGCGTTGATAGGTCAGTGAGTGAGTGAGTGGTATTTGACAAATATATAGTAGACTAGCTGTTACCCGGCGTGCCATGCTACACCTGCTTTTTGCATATAGAAAAGCCTAAATAAATTAAAAACCAAATAAGTATTATTAAAATATAATAACACGAATCTGTAACTGTTTCGAACCCGTGACCTCCCAACTGTGAGTCCTAGACGACTTTGACATAACCTATAGCACCCCCCCCCCCGTATCAAGACATAGATGTATGCCAAGTTTGGTAAAAATCGGTCTAACGGTGTGGATTTTTAATAATAAAAAAACAATATACAGAAAACAGCTGGTAGACGTTTTTGACCTGGCCTATGACAATCCCCTGATCAAGACCAACCTGTGTGCCCAGTTTGATCACAATCTGTGTAACGGTGTGGATTTGTATAAAGAACAAACGTACAGACAGACAGCTGGTAGAAGTTTTTGACCTTGCTTACGGCACTCTCCAGATTAGGATCTACCTGTGTATCGAGTTTCGTCAAAATCGGACGAACGGTGTGGATTTGTATAAGAGACAAAGATACAGACAGACAGCTATAAGACGTTTTTGACTTAGCCTACTACAATCCCCAGATTAAGATCTACATGTGTACCGAGTTTAGTCAAAATCGGACGAACGGTAAGGATTTGTATAAGGGACAAACATACAGACAGACAGCTGGTAGAAGTTTTTGACTTAGCCTACGACACTCACAGATCAAGATCTACATGTGTACCGAGGTTAGTCAAAATCGGACGAACGGTGAGGATTTGTATAAGGGACAAGCATACAGACAGACAGCTGGTAGAAGTTTTTGACTTAGCCTACGACACTCCTCAGATTAAGATCTACATGTGTACCGAGTTTAGTCAAAATCGGACGAACGGTGTGGAGACGGTACCGAGTTTGGATTTGTATAAGGCACAAACATACAGACAGACAGCTGGTAGATTTTTTTGACCTAGCCTAGGAGATTTCCCGTATCAAGACCTACCTGGGAGCCAAGTTTGGTCAAAATCGGTCAAACGGTGTGGATTTGTATAAGGAACAAACAAACAGACACGTGATTTTTATATATATAGATGTAATAATCAATAAAGATATATATAAGTATTCGGTGTAAAAACCACAATTATAGTCGGAGTGTATTTTCGAGCCTCGAAATGGTACTGATTGTTATTGACAATATTATGTCAGCGATTAACTGAGTTTATGTTTTACCCAAAACATCACAACTTATGTACACGGACTGCCTTTTCATTGCCACATCTAGATGGAACGAGACGGATCATATTTTGCTTCACCACTACTGCTAGGAAGCGGTTTATAATTCGTGTTCAGTTCCAAGGCCTTGTGTTACTCATTCATCATAGTATAATAATGAAAATAAAAGAAGAAGGTGGATATAATTAATGAAGTAGTCCTGATAATCGTATCAAGAGTGCAGATATTATGACAGTTCTTATCATAAATTGATAAAAAATATATTAGTAACTCTTATCATGTAAATGTCATTATGATATAAAAAAAACATACAACTGTAATAAATTAGGATTACGCATGTGCCAACGTCTGGGAGGGAAATATTCTTTCATAAGTTACACATAGTTATCGTAGTTCATATGTTACACTTAATTCATAAGATGCACGTAGATCATAAGATACGCATAGTTCATAAGGAGCACATAGTTCATAATGTGCACATTTAGTTCATAAGGTACACATATAGTTCATGAGGTACACGTAATTCATAGGGTACACATAGTACTTAAGGTGCACAGAGTTCATAAGGAACACTTTCTTCATAGGCCGTTTATTAGGGTGGGTTTACACTTGATAGTTATTGCAGGATATTTCTATCAGAGAGAAATTGCGACTAATGAAAACCATGTAACTAATGAAAACCATGTAAAATGTATGTCTGCAATAAATTATACATGGTAGAACTTATTTTACACATACTCTACATGGTTTTACACATACTCTACATGGTTTTACACATACTCTACATGGTTTTACGTGGTTAGCAATTTCTGTCTGATATAAATATCCTGCAATAACTATCAAGTGTAAACCCACCCTATCACATACATCATAAGATACACATAGTTCATAAGCTGCACATAGTTCACAAGGTACCACAAAGTTCATAAAGTAAACATATGCTCAAATATAAATTGCTGAATTAAAACGTATTGAAAAATATGGGGTAAATGTGAAGGAGCGCGGTCTCCACACCGATCCTTTTGAAATGTTGCACTATAACGTATTTTGATTTGATTTTTGAACGTTCACTGTTGTGCGGGTTCTGAAAGGTAATGTAACCTACTATTCTTGTCAACATGCGCATGCGCGGGTATGGAAAAGTTCGTAATTAGGATGTCTAATTGAAATTTACCATCATTTATTTATCAATTTATCTCCAGTTAGTTATTCAAAAATATTTTTTTAAATAATAAACCATTCTTTAATTTTTTTTTTAAATTTTAAGAAGATATCAAAACTCTAGTCAATCCAACTCGCTAAAATTAATAGAATTCTATTAATTTTAGCGAGTTGGATTGGCTAGGGGTTTTGATATCTTCTTGAGCGAGCGGAAACGCATAGCACGTAGGCCCAAAAACGACAATTTACGACCAAGTCAGCTACCACAAGGTGAGTCTAAATTTCAATTAACTTCGTCATGAAGGACTATTGCGCAAGCGCGTGTTTACAAATACGCTGTTAAGCGGCCCCTACACGGTGAGTAATAATGACATTATCAGTAATGTCATTACTATTCAACTCTCGTCATTCCATATCATCATTACAATGTACACCTTACACCGTCATTCCACGGATCATTTTTAATGTCATTACTTTTCTTCAGTATGCATTGTCATCTCCGTGACAGAAGCGTTTTGTTAATAATGGATCCTCGCAAAGTCGCCTGTGTAGCTATAATTGCGAAACTAGCCACAAAAAAACATGTGAAACGTTCGTAAAGGCCTTAATATGACACATATCCTTCCAATCGGGGCGTTTCCAAGTGTGTGACCGAGGTTATGTGCAAAAAAGTTTGCATTTTATTTTTATTTTGATAACCATTTTTCGCAAGTACCTTTTGAGTTAATACAATAGTCATTTATATGGTTAGAAAAAGGAGTCTTTCTTCTTTTGAAAGATTTCAATGAAGTAAAAATCGGATTATCTCAAGGGGAGATATTGAATTTCAAAACGTCACATTACTTTTTCGCTTACAAATTTTTATTCTCTTACAGACTGGGAAAAATCATTTTTTTTTGTTTTCAATATTATTCACCACGTTAGGGTTTCTTCGGGTGCTGATTTTAAATCTGCTATTATTTTTGGTGTAAAAAAATGTATAATACTAGTTTGCTTGAAAACGTAAGCATATTTTTGAATATATTTGACGAAATATAAATTGTAGTTTAACGATTATATTTTCTTCTAATCTACTCTTTAAGACAACTGAATTGGTAAAAGAATCACGTCAACATTATTTTCTAAAGTCGATATAAAAAATAAAGCACTTTCAACCTATTATATATCATAACCTTGCCTGTTTAATGCCCTCCAAAACAGGAATCTAATCCTATTTTATATCGTCGATACAAATGCAAAGTAACGAAGAATGTGAAAAGTTGTTGGTATAGATTGACTTATAGATGGGTTTATATATTTTTTATTCTATGATATATTTTAATTAGACTGAATGCGGATTCGTTACTTTGATATATATATATATATATATATATATATATATATATATATATATATATATATATATATATATTACTTTTATAACTATAATGTTACCAAGGTAGAGTCATACATTTCAATTCATCTTATTTTTTGCCCTATCTACTCAATCTAGTTTAACCCTTACATCTGTTTCACCTAGTTACAGCTCGATATAGACTGAGTAATGACGGATTAATGATGTAGCGCTCCCTACACCATCATTACTAATGAAAGTAACCCCTCCACTTTCAGTAATGATGAAGCCGAGATCAGAAAATCCGGATTCACATCATTACTGTTCGTCATTCCAACTTTGTCCACCTTACACTATCATTTTTACTGTCATTTTGATAAGGTAATGTCATTATTACTGACCGTGTAGGAGCCGCTTTACACCGTCTTTTATAACCTGCATAACAGTGAACTTTAGTGCTTAATAACTTCTTTCCTAGTGAAAAGCGAGCTTTTTTTTTAACGGATTCGTGTTTAGTGCATCAAAATACGTTATAGTGCAACATTTCAAAAGGATCGGTGTGGAGACCGCGCTCCTTCACATTTACCAAATATGGTTATAATATAGTAAACAAGCTTGTGTGAAAACTTCCCGGTAATAAGGTTTTAACACAGGGACTTTGTACATGCAGTACATATCGAAAATTACCCAGGTCCAAACTTATATGTATATATGTGTACATATGTGTGTATGTGTGAAACTTGGTTTCTAGAATTTTAAAAACAAACTATTAGACGACTTCGTTAATCAACAAAATTGGTCCTTTGGAAGGAGGGGTTTACAATGGACACAATTTGCTAATATGCTCATAGCGGTCGGAAGTTATGCTATTTTGCAAAGA
This sequence comes from Gonocerus acuteangulatus, assembly GCA_946811695.1. NCBI lineage: Eukaryota > Metazoa > Arthropoda > Insecta > Hemiptera > Coreidae > Gonocerus > Gonocerus acuteangulatus. Next base: position 82,385,005 of record OX328128.1, on the reverse strand, counting down.
AACTCGCCGTACCGTAAATAACGTCACATTACTACAGTGTGGTGAAGTTGATACAAGCCTATACTACTAGGATATTTTTTTTTTTTTTTTTTGTTGTTTTCCATCCCTCAGTAACCCCGAGGTGTGGCCGTTTATTTACTACATGCCCCATGCATTGCATATCGCATGTATTTTTGTAAACAATATTTTACAATTACCTAAATGATTTAATAATGAATTAAACTGAGAACATTATATGTAGAAAAATAAATAAGATTATTAATTAAAAATTAAAATAAAAAAAAAATTAAAATTAAAATCAATGAATTTATTAAAATGATTTAATAAATTAATTAAATTAACATTGAACATATGTTATAACCTAATAAGAAAGTTGAAAATTATTACTCTACACAAATCACTTCACTATGAAATGAGTTGAAAGAGTTGATAATGAGATGGGAAAACATAACCAACTGGTAGAGAAGAGCAACGAGATTGACCCTGGAAGAAAACCTAATTGGTATGATGAATCAGAAATCTCCACTAATGACAGCCTACCTATACCTAAGTATCTTATAGTGGAAATAATGGAGGAAGGTAAGAATTTCAACAGTTTAAATTTTTTTGTAATCAATAAGTGGATAACGTCCTTTTCTAAAAACCTTAAGGTTAGAAAATTAAGAGAAGTAGTGTAGATGGAGATAATTAGCCGCTGTAGAGATACGAAGACAGGTATAGTTGGGATTCGGCTAGGAGAAAAACGTCAGACTTTCAAAAAGAAATCTGTATTTTGGACGTTTCGACTGCAACAATGGCAGCCTTCTTCAGCTAAAAAATATATACAACTTATAAGTAAAGAAAATGTACAAGTAGTAAGTAAAAGACAGGCAGAAATGAGCGGAGTATATATATCAATACTGTTTTCTTTCCAAATTCTATCAATGCTGTTTTCTTTCCAACTACCGTATTTATATTGTTTTTAAAAATAAGATTGGTTAAAATTTATTGTATTGATATATATACTCCGCTCATTTCTGCCTGTCTTTTACTTACTAGTTGTACATTTTCTTTACTTATAAGTTGTATATATTTTTTAGCTGAAGAAGGCTGCCATTGTTGCAGTCGAAACGTCCAAAATACAGATTTTTTTTTGAAAGTCTGACGTTTTTCTCCTAGCCGAATCCCAACTATACCTGTCTTCTTAAGAAAAGAAGGTTTGTTATTTTTTTTTTTTTTTTTACGGCGCATCTACAACTTGGCCATTAGCGCCGGGCTATCTATAGGTTGCCAACCCTTTTATAATGCCAACAGCACGTGGTCGGTCGCCCATTCAGGTACTGACCACGCCCGACGTTGCTTAACTTCGGTGATCTACGGGAACCGGTGTATTAAACGTGGCTATGGCCGTTGGCGTTTGTTATTTATTGAAGCAAATAACTCACAAGTGGCATCAAAATTATTACAACAAAAATATTTCGGCTCAAGTCAAATAACCGTAACGCCACATCGCACTCTGAATCAGTCACGAGGTGTCTTATATTGCCGTGACATTGCCGAAGTATCAGATGAAGATATTCTCCAGGAGCTTCGCGGCCAGCTAGTCACCAGCATTAGAAGGATTAGGGTAAAACAAGAATTGGACAAATCCCTGTTGTTCGTAGCTACCTTCGGAACGCCAAGTATTCCAGAAAGGTTAAACATTGGCTACTTGACGGTGAGGGTTAGGCCTTACATACCCCCTCCGAGCATCTGTTTCCAGTGTTTCCAGTTGAACCATCTGTCAAAATCCTGTACAAACCAAACGATCTGTGGTAAATGCACTCAACCGAAACACGACGGTATATGCAACACGGTCAGGTGCAGCTTCTGTGGTCAGGTTCTATGTACAACCCACCTATATATTATTATTATAATATTTTAGTTACTTACCCGAAAATATAAGCAATTGTATCGGGCAACAATTCAGCTACATATGATGAAAGGCTCTCTCCCGAATCGCGGAGAATAAAAAATAATTTAGAAAACGTCCCGCTCCTTCTTACGCCGAGATTCATTCATCCATTAAATGAACCTCTAACAATGCACGAATTGTCACTTATACTGAGCCAAGTAAAATACACCTCGCCTGGAGAGGATGGAATATGCTACAAAATGCTAAAACATCTTCCCAGTACAGGCTTATCGTTGCTCTTAAAGCTGTATAACAACGCTTTTGAAACTGGCAAGTACCCATCTCAGTGGAATCAAGCCATTGTTATACCAATTAGAAAACCAAACAATAGCAATCAGCTGATAGCTACAGACCAATAGCTCTGACAAGCTGTACTTTTAAGGTTTTTGAAAGAATATTAAATAAGAGGCTTCTATGGTTCCTTGAACATAATAAGCTTCTGTCAGAGTACCAATGTGGCTTCAGACCAAGTCACTCGGCTATAGATCATATTGTTACTTTAGAAAACCAAGTATTGAACTATTTTATTGATCAAGAATCTGTTTTAGCCGTCTCATTTGATATCGAAAAGGCTTATGATACAGTTTGGCGCAGAACTATTTTGTCAAAACTAAGCGAATGGAATATTCAAGGAAATATTTTCAACTTTGTTTTAAATTTCCTTTCGAATAGAACATTTCGCGTAAAAGTAGGAATGGCTCTTTCAAATATATTCTACCAAGAAAACGGAGTGCCTCAAGGCAGTGTACAAAGTACGACTCTATTTAAAGTAGCTATGGACACCGTCCGTGAGCACATTACTCCACCAGTCAAATATATTCTACCAAGAAAACGGAGTGCCTCAAGGCAGTGTACTAAGCACGACTCTATTTAAAGTAGCTATGGACACCGTCCGTGAGCACATTACTCCACCAGTCAAATATATTCTACCAAGAAAACGAGGTGCCTCAAGGCAGTGTACTAAGCACGACTCTATTTAAAGTAGCTATGGACACCGTTCGTGAGCACATTACTCCACCAGTCAAATATATTCTACCAAGAAAACGGAGTGCCTCAAGGCAGTGTACTAAGCACGACTCTATTTAAAGTAGCTATGGACACCGTCCGTGAGCACATTACTCCACCAGTCAAATATATTCTACCAAGAAAACGGAGTGCCTCAAGGCAGTGTACTAAGCACGACTCTATTTAAAGTAGCTATGGACACCGTTCGTGAGCACATTACTCCACCAGTCAAATATATTCTACCAAGAAAACGGAGTGCCTCAAGGCAGTGTACTAAGCACGACTCTATTTAAAGTAGCTATGGACACCGTCCGTGAGCACATTACTCCACCAGTCAAATATATTCTACCAAGAAAACGGAGTGCCTCAAGGCAGTGTACTAAGCACGACTCTATTTAAAGTAGCTATGGACACCGTTCGTGAGCACATTACTCCACCAGTCAAATATATTCTACCAAGAAAACGGAGTGCCTCAAGGCAGTGTACTAAGCACGACTCTATTTAAAGTAGCTATGGACACCGTCCGTGAGCACATTACTCCACCAGTCAAATATATTCTACCAAGAAAACGGAGTGCCTCAAGGCAGTGTACTAAGCACGACTCTATTTAAAGTAGCTATGGACACCGTCCGTGAGCACATTACTCCACCAGTCAAATATATTCTACCAAGAAAACGGAGTGCCTCAAGGCAGTGTACTAAGCACGACTCTATTTAAAGTAGCTATGGACACCGTTCGTGAGCACATTACTCCACCAGTCAAATATATTCTACCAAGAAAACGGAGTGCCTCAAGGCAGTGTACTAAGCACGACTCTATTTAAAGTAGCTATGGACACCGTCCGTGAGCACATTACTCCACCAGTCAAATATATTCTACCAAGAAAACGGAGTGCCTCAAGGCAGTGTACTAAGCACGACTCTATTTAAAGTAGCTATGGACACCGTTCGTGAGCACATTACTCCACCAGTCAAATATATTCTACCAAGAAAACGGAGTGCCTCAAGGCAGTGTACTAAGCACGACTCTATTTAAAGTAGCTATGGACACCGTCCGTGAGCACATTACTCCACCAGTCAAATATATTCTACCAAGAAAACGGAGTGCCTCAAGGCAGTGTACTAAGCACGACTCTATTTAAAGTAGCTATGGACACCGTTCGTGAGCACATTACTCCACCAGTCAAATATATTCTACCAAGAAAACGGAGTGCCTCAAGGCAGTGTACTAAGCACGACTCTATTTAAAGTAGCTATGGACACTGTCCGTGAGCACATTACTCCACCAGTCAAATATATTCTACCAAGAAAACGGAGTGCCTCAAGGCAGTGTACTAAGCACGACTCTATTTAAAGTAGCTATGGACACCGTCCGTGAGCACATTACTCCACCAGTCAAATATATTCTACCAAGAAAACGGAGTGCCTCAAGGCAGTGTACTAAGCACGACTCTATTTAAAGTAGCTATGGACACCGTTCGTGAGCACATTACTCCACCAGTCAAATATATTCTACCAAGAAAACGGAGTGCCTCAAGGCAGTGTACTAAGCACGACTCTATTTAAAGTAGCTATGGACACCGTCCGTGAGCACATTACTCCACCAGTCAAATATATTCTACCAAGAAAACGGAGTGCCTCAAGGCAGTGTACTAAGCACGACTCTATTTAAAGTAGCTATGGACACCGTCCGTGAGCACATTACTCCACCAGTCAAATATTCCCTGTATGTGGATGATTTGCTTATTTATATTCGAACAAAGGATTTAGTAAATGCCGCAGAGTCTATACAAACGACGATAAATGGGCTAGAGCATTGGAGCGTTACTAACGGACTACATTTTTCTCCACAAAAAAAACAAAGTATACTTTTTACAAAAAAACGACGTATTCCACAAATTAGAGTAACATTAAATAATACCCCCATACAGTTAACAAACAACATTAAATTTTTAGGACTTATTTTTGACGCTAAACTCACCTGGGTTCCCCACCTAAGGAATCTTGTTGATAGACGTAAGAAATCTTTGCATCTCTTGATGATTTTAAGCAACACCAAGTGGGGAGCAGACAGAAGTATAATGCTAACACTCTATCGATCGTATACCAGGTCTATTCTGGACTACGGGAGTGTAGCGTACACATCACAAAACTATGACTTACCGTACAATATGACAGAACTACTAGGTGATAGGAGCCAATATATAGGACAAATATTTAACTACCTGCAGAAGACTAACGTACTTGACAAATTATAACATGACCTCTACGACTAAATTGGCAACAACACATTAATTTAAAACAAAAATAAGAGAGAAAAGAGAAGATACAGAGAAGATGTTATGTATTCCATTAAAATAAAAATTATACTTACATTCACTATCAACTTACGGCCAAATACTAAAACCTTATTGACAGACACACAATTCGTTGTAACAAAACCAATACTAATAATATACACTTTAAACAAGTTTACATGAAACAAATTTAACATTTTTGTATTATTTTATACATGTTCATGTAATATTTTTTTTTAAAAGTTGAATCGCCTAGCCGCTAAAACTTATTAAATAATAAATAAATAATAAATTAATTAAACTGAAAACATTATATGCAGAACAATAAAATTTATGTAGAAAAATAAAAAATAAATGATATTATTAATTCAAAAAAATTAAATAAACGAAGTGATTATCTCTATCTTGGAAGATTTCGGTCTTCCGTGATGTGGTTGCTGAAGGTTTTCAAAGCTCCCTTGAAGTACCTGTACAGCAGAGCAGGACTCGCCGGCCACTGGTTCCCAGCTCCTGTAACCACGCGTTTCAGCTCCTGTCTGTAGCCATCGGGGAGTTGGCAGTCGTATAAGAGGTGTGTGTATGTCTGTTATGCATATTCGTCACAAGGGCATGCGGCTGAGTCTCTAATTCTAAATCTGTGGAGGTAAGAATTTACTTGTCCGTGTCCTGTTAGAAGCTGAGTCAGTCTGTATGAACGGGTTGTTAGTCCTTTTGGTTTACCGATTTTTGCAATGAAGTTATACAAATGTCGGCCTTTTGTGGATTCGTCCCATCTTTTTTGCCACAATTCTACACTCTTCTCTTTAAGTATATATTTTAGATGTGTTTGTAATATCTTATCATAGCTGATGGGTAATAGCTGATCAGCTGCAGCTGATTTAGCGAGCAGGTCCGCCACCTCATTCCCCTCTAAGCCTGCATGTGCCTTAACCCATTGTAAGTGTATATGCCTAATTTGCTGTCGTATGTTTTCAGGTAGTGGATCGCCAAGTCTGTTGTTTATTATTTTTTCCAAAACGAAACATTGCTGTCAGTATTTATTTGTATGTGTATGCTCGGTGTAAAGAATGTCGTTTTTGTGTATTCTAAGGATTTATAAATTGCAAATAGTTCAGCTTGATTGTTTCTACAAAGTGATGAGAGCCTAAATTTCTGTCTGTCAATGAAGTCTCTGTTTTTGTATAGTACAAACGCACACCCAATTCTGTGTCCGTCCTTGCTTCCGTCCGTGTAGAAAGTATAGTCTGGTTCACTGAAATTGTCGTTTATCGTCGCTAGGATATTTTTCATTGAAACTTGTGTGTGCTTTTATATATATTCATAATTATGTGGTTATGAGTCATTCCATTATCGAGTCCTTGCCACCTGCTGACTTGTGGACAACATCATAAGTTGAATTCTGTTGATAAAGAATCTGCTTGTCATTGTATTTGCAAAGATATCGCGGAAAAACATTATTAATTATAAAGAATTCCCTAGAATTGTTGAAAGATATTTATATACTCTTCAGAATATTCCTGTGAGGTATATTAATGTTTAAATAAAAACAAGGTGATAACTGGTGATAAGGGGGTGAGTGGTTTTGGTTGTAGAATCTTCTGTCATCACTAGAAGTGTGTACATAACGTCCATGGATCCATTACATTGTCTCGAATGCTTTAATTCTTCTTATTTACTTTCAATTACCTTTAGCTTTTAGTTATATTTATCTAATATTCAATATCATTCATGTTTGGCATATTAATGTTTTAGAAATAAAAACAAAGATATACGACGAATGCCTAAAGAACTAAGTGAGTAGTATTGTTTGTAAAATCTATTGTTATCACTAAAAATGTTTACATAACCTCCATGGAATGCCTGCATTACCTCAAATGCTTTCATAGTTCTTATTTTCTCACAATGATCATAGACCATTGAGTTTTATTTATCGATTTCAACAGAGAAAAACTGAAAATATCTAACGCGGCATTATACAAGAACTGTTTCCAAACCCAACTTGCAGATGTTAACTTTTTTCATGGATTCGATCCTTCAAAATGGTTCATATTCAATGTTGCATATTGACAATAACCAATCAGTAGAACGTTGGTTGTTTAAATTAGACGTAATGGTCTACTACCTGTTAATATGTCGTCACTAAAGAATAAAAGTCCGTCACGCAGGAGCTGCATAACTAAGCACTTTCCTCAGAATTTGGGTAGTGTAGACTGCTTTCCAGAACAATTTGCTTAAAATACCCTAAATAAATAAAATAAAAACATGAATAGTTCTCTTTTAATTTTGTAATGAGTAACTGCTAAATTATTAATTTACTTCCAGAGTTATGTTTCCACATGGTACCTACTACACTACGTAATAAATACAAAATCCTCATATTATCGTATTTTGATCTAACGCAGGAACCGGATACAGTCCCTCTAGCGCTCCTTGCGGCGCCTTTGTGAACCTATGTCTGGCTGGCTTTTCTATTGAAATATATTACAAAGTAAACCCCCCTTTCCGATTGACCGATTCAGCTCATTTTTACAACACTTCTTTCCCATGGGTTACCCACGACGTATACCGCGTTTCGTTGCAATACAGCAGAAATTACGACCAGTATGAGTATATTAGTAATTTGGGTCCGGAGTAACCCCCCCCCTCCTAATGAACCGATTTAGTTTATTTTTACAGCACATATTTACCTGTAGATTACCACTACGAATACCGAGTTTCGTCGAAATATACCAAAAATCACGGTTGGTAGTGGCGAATTGGTATTGTTGGTCTGGAGTAACCCCCCCCCCTCTCCTAATGAACCGATTTAGTTTATTTTTACAACACATATTTACCTGTAGATTACCACTATGAATACCGAGTTTCGTCGAAATATACCTAAAATCACGGCTGGTAGTGGCGAATTGGTATTGTCGGTCCGGAGTAAACCCCCCCCCCCCCTCCTTATGAACCGATTTAGTTTATTTTTATATGTAACTTTTCTCTCTATATTACCAGTACGAATACCAAGTTTCGTTGAAATATAACAAATATTACGGCTGAAATGGTCAAATTAGTGTTTTGGGTTCGGGGTAAACCCCCCCCCCCTTCCGATGGACCGATTTTGGTGGTTAACGAACTCGTTCAATCGTTTGCTAATTGAGTGCTATATACCAAGTTTCGTGACGAAAAAACAAAAACTCTGGCCGCTATCGTGTTAACAGACACACACACATATATATATATATATATATATATATATATATATATATATATATATATAAATTTTAACGGGGGTCATTTTCGGTGTCTACTAGGTAGGATCGATAAAGATTTGAAGAAATTTTTCAAAAATTCCGTCATGAGTCCAACCTCAATAGCTACTTTCCTTCGGAGGAAAGTGCTAATAAATAATCTGGTTCATGAAAACCATATATGGCCTGTGAAATCCTCATTAGTAACTTCAGCGATTGATTGAAAACTTATGGCATAGAGCACTTGGTACGCTTCGAGAATAACCTCATGAAGGCCCATGTATGTTGATGGTCATTTTGACCATAAGGAGTCATTTCCGACCTATGGTGCAGTCGACATTTTTCTTTCTCATGATTCGTAGATTTTCAATATGGAATACAAAAATTTGACCTTGAAAAACATTTCAAGGCCAATTTTTTGGGGCTCAATATAGGGGTTATTTTTTTCGACCCCGCATTGGAGAATCATCTGGCCAACGGATGATTATTTTTCTGGAATCCTATACAGTCCAATGAGGTTTGATGTGTGTGGACAAGAAGATATTTGCTTCACATTCAGTGGGTCTACTATAACTGGACTGTGCAGTCCCTGCCTTGAGGTTTATTAACTTATCGTGTGTGTGCTAGATCCGTTTAATCCAAACCTTGAGGCGAAACTGCAGTCCTGGCCTTGAGTTTTGAACTGAACGAGTATGGCTACCTTTAGCACATAGGCCTTTGCGTGTGATGCACTCATTTTTTTTATGGAGTGGAGTAAAATAAAGTTGTCTTCAATTTTACTTTTGGCTACTTTAATCGGGCGAATTCAGCTGAAACATTTTCAAGACGCTTGATGTTCACCTCAGGTAGGCATAGAAATTTGGGTTACGTTTAGCGTTTGAAAGTCTACCTTGTTCGAACAAAAAAAGATATAAATATTCTAGTAAATTTCGTATTTTGTCTTAGACAAATGTCTGGGAAATATTTAGAAATCGTGGTACGTGGTAAGTTAGCCATTCGAAAGTTTATTCCGTTAATGTTTCAGTTAGTGCACAACAATGTTTCATTCAGTGCGTGGATTCTTCTGGTTATCGAACTGTTAAATGAGGCAACTAATTTGTGTTCTGCATCGGAACATCGATTTTGAGAAATGTTCTGTCAGTCCTTACTATATACACGAGAGTAAGTGACTGCAAGTCATCCACTTCGTGAAAATCTAAACCTTCAAGAGTAATTTTGGAGAAAATGACCTGCCCTTGGAGTTCAATTCACTACACCAATATCCGTCATATTTAGGCTCGCACATATAAAATTTATGGAATACATCCTTCAACTCGTTTACAACTTGAATTTAAAACATTGACTACAAATACGACTTTTCCAATTAAAGAAGCCGCAAAAAAACGAAATCATAAGAAAACGTATCCGTGTCGATTATGTACGAAAGGGATATGGTTCTTCAAATATGTACAGGAAAACTTCATCTTTGACATCAGAAATAAGAAAAACCTATGAGAATTTGATTCATAAATTTTTATCAATTTTTGAGGTTATAAACAGTCAACGTACAAATAAACCAATCAAATTTAGGCTTTACGCGCAAGAGACTGAAGAATGGGCTATTCGATTGTACTCTCGGTTTTCGACAAATAAAACTATGATTCACAGGATTTTAGAATCATCTGATCCGCTTATATCTAGCATACCACCTGGACCGAAAAAAATATAATTTCCAGTAAGCGCCTTAGAATTATTAATTTAATAAACTCATATATTTTCGTTAATATATTTTGATGATCGTTCGGCTTTGCTACATTTTTTTATTATATTTTATTTATTTTATTATAATAAAATGCCTTAATTCAAGAATCGAATAATATCAATTACAAGATGCAAAATTCTGTTCTAGATGATAGGGCAATTTCTCAAAGCGTTATAAAAATATTTAGTATAATCATAATAGGTAATTTTTTTTAGGTTTTGTGGTCCAACTATCACATGTTTATATCGTGGACGGGATGGGAGAAGCACATGAAAAAACAAAACGAAAATTTGAACCAGATATTTTCCGGTCCCCCAAATTCGTATTGCAGAAATAAAATGCTTCACACATGTTTTCCAATGATTTTTCTTTTTTTATTCTAAATCTAATGAGACCAAGGACAATTCGATGGAATCAGCCGTTCAAAAGATATTTAATGTTTTCCCGGTTTTTGGCCATAGAATAGAAATAAACAAGTTTGAACGGACCAGAACCGGGAGTCATCGGATCAGATCGGGCCGGGTCGGGACCAATGTAAACACCTCCATTGATAAGCTTGTGTTCGTTTTCCTTCCGACTGTCGGTGACTACCGGTTCAGATCGGATCGGATCGGGGCCAATGTAAGTGCAGCCTAATGGAGAAAGAAAACGCTATATTGCGCTCGAAAGGGAGTTGCTGGCAATCGTGTGGACCACGCATAATTTCAGACCATGTCTTTTTGGACGTTGCTTTGTCTTACAGACCGACCACAAACCTATCAATGGGTTGCCAATCTAAACATAACGTTAGCTAGGGCCGTCCGCTGGAAAGAAAAGCTGGCACAATAAGAATTTAACAGTGCCATACACATCCGAAAAGAGAAGGTCGTGGACGACTGGCTTTCTTGGCTGCAAAGACTTAATGTCACAACAAGTCAGAGTCGGAACGGTCTCTTCGCCATTTTTTTGGCGAGATTTTAGCGAACCCCGACTTGCGAGACCAGTCAGCACAGCAATCCCCAGGTAATCGACATCGTCGTCACGAAAACGTCACACATCACCTAGATGACAAGTATATCAGACTCCCCAAAGATCATTTATGGGAGGTGCACTCGTTCCAGCTTGAAATATTCCATGTCCACGATAGTTGAAATCCATGACGACGCGTTTCCCGACTATTTCCGTGGGAACCGGAAACTTATGTGTTTGTAAAGAAACCAACACTCTAGGAACGCTTTCCACATCTGAAGAAACAAGGGCGCATGCTGGTTCATGTTCATATGTCAGATATTTACGGTTAGAAGTTGAGAGAGACCCCACCGGCGCAGAAGGGCGTTACGCTCGCCCAACACCAATGCAAGACAAATCACCGACGGATCCATGGAATTCTCCTCTTGCTGCGTGAGAAATATTACTGGAAACAAATGGAACAAACAGAGCGCGTCGTCGCTGCGTTTAAAGTAAGCTATAAAGTCAAGTCCCCGCTCTTCCTGGGCACAGGAAGAGGAAACGCTTAGTCTGGCAAAGTGTCACATGTGACGCCTTGACTTTAACAATTTTTCAAAAATGGGGGTTGGGCTACAAATATTTTTCTCTTTTCCCATCTCGCAGGGGAATACGGCTAAACAGTTGGTAGCATTTTGTGGAAGTTGGAAGACAATCAACAGGTTCTTTCAGTAATTTTGTTTGGTAAACCTCTTGCCAGTATAAGGTAGGAACTTCTTGCAGATACTTATAGGAGGGACAGTTTTTGATAACTACTATCGACATATTCAGTAAACTGGTAACGACCGAAAAGCGTACTGACAAAAAGCGCAGATGTGATAGTACCACTGTACTATTAGTTACGGACGGAGTCCACGAGATTCGAATGACCCAATCAAACAAGTTTTAGGAATGTGGGTGCCATGTAGAAATAGAGAGAGTTCACAAGTAGCTCAGTATTAGTAAACACGTCCGACACATACAGGCGTTGGAGGCGGAAGAAGCCATGGCAATTCCTGTTACTGCATATAATTATGTTACCACCGTACGGCTTTAGCAGTGCCATGTAGATATAGAGAGAGTTCACCAATAGCTCAGTATTAGTAAACACCTCCGACACATACAGGCGTTGGCGACAGAAGAAGCCATGGCAATTCCTGTTACTGCATATAATTATGTTACCACCGTACGGAATTAGCAGTGCCATGTAGATATAGAGAGAGTTTACAAGTAGCTCAGTATTAGTAGACACCTCCGACACATACAGGCGTTGGCGACAGAAGAAGCCATGGCAATTCCTGTTACTGCATATAATTATGTTACCACCGTACGGAATTAGCAGTGCCATGTAGATATAGAGAGAGTTTACAAGTAGCTCAGTATTAGTAGACACCTCCGACACATACAGGCGTTGGCGGCGGAAGAAGCCATGGCAATTCCTGTTACAGCATATAATTATGATACCACCGTGCGGCATTAGCAGTGCCATGTAGATATAGAGAGAGTTTACAAGTAGCTCAGTATTAGTAAACACCTCCGACACATACAGGCGTTGGCGACAGAAGAAGCCATGGCAATTCCTGTTACAGCATATAATTATGATACCACCGTACGGCATTAGCAGTGCCATGTAGATATAGAGAGAGTTTACAAGTAGCTCAGTATTAGTAAACACCTCCGACACATACAGGCGTTGGCGACAGAAGAAGCCATGGCAATTCCTGTTACAGCATATAATTATGATACCACCGTACGGCATTAGCAGTGCCATGTAGATATAGAGAGAGTTTACAAGTAGCTCAGTATTAGTAAACACCTCCGACACATACAGGCCTTGGCGGCGGAAGAAGCCACGGCAATTCCTGTTACTGCATATAATTATGATACCACCGTACGGCATTAGCAGTGCCATGTAGATATAGAGAGAGTTCACCAATAGCTCAGTATTAGTAAACACCTCCGACACATACAGGCCTTGGCGGCGGAAGAAGCCACGGCAATTCCTGTTACTGCATATAATTATGTTACCACCGTACGGTATTAGCAGTGCCATGTAGATATAGAGAGAGTTCACCAATAGCTCAGTATTAGTAAACACCTCCGACACATACAGGCGTTGGCGGCGGAAGAAGCCATGGCAATTCCTGTTAATGCATATAATTATGTTACCACCGTACGGCATTAGCAGTGCCGTGTAGATATAGAGAGAGTTCACCAATAGCTCAGTATTAGTAAACACCTCCGACACATACAGGCGTTGGCGGCGGAAGAAGCCATGGCAATTCCTGTTAATGCATATAATTATGCCATTCACTGCGCCACTGGATTAAATAAAGTCATTTGGGTCTTTTGCAGTGATTACCTATCCCTGTACTCTACTGTTCTTTTTAAAAACATACTTCAATTCGTATTACTCTTAATTATATAGACTCAGAAAAATGGCTGTACAAATGTTCATATTAATGCGACTATTATTTTTTGCAGATATGAACGTAGAAGACCAGGAGTGGGTGCAGCATGCACTAATGGACTACGAGAGGAAACGCAGCATCTCCAAAGTGCTATCGATAAACTGCAAGAATGCAGTCCCCAAGGGAAATAATTATGCTAGCGACATGTTCAGACTAGATATGAAGGCAGTCCTGTACTCCGGTGATGTAGCCAACAGGTCTCTAATATACAAGGCTCTGCCAGTAACTGAAGCCCGGAGATCGCTAATGGTAGAGGGGAATCTAAATGCCAAAGAAAATAAAGTAAGTTTTTAAATACTGTTTAGATATCAACAGCAAATTATACAAACAAAAATTTATATGTAAGTTCTATTTGCCTAAGAACCCCCATATTTTCATAGTTTCATAATACCTAATTATATTACCACCTACTATAAATCTCAGAATTTTAAAATATGAAGCATTACCTTCATTAGATCAAGATTTATGATAGGATAATCTTTCAAAAATTGAGTTGAAATTAAATTTATGTTACCTAAGTAAATTTAATTAATGAAGGGAACATATATAATCTTAAACAATTAATTTCTCAAGATGACTAGAGATAAAATAAATTAAATTCATTAAAATGAAGTATTAATCACTACTTGCAGGCAGTAAATAAACATTCTGGAATCCATGAATGGTTCATTCATTCAGAGTAGAGAATTTTATCTTAGAAACCGCTGAATGGCATATTGCCACAATTCATTTATGACAATGGGCCTATTATTTTTTATAATTGATTGGCACGAAAATGTTTTAATTGGTTGAAAATTATTGTTCGATTTAATTAAAATATATCTCACTATTTTCTCCAAATTGATTCTTCACCCTGCTTATCATCGTTGTTTTCATATCAGATAGTTCTAAAAGAAAAAACAAATTATAAAAAATGTGGTAACTTTATTGCAGATGTATACCGAAATCCTGCCTGAAATGGAAAGGATCCGACAAGCCAAGATCCCCGGAATTGAACCCTTAGCTCCGATCTGCTATGGAGTCAGGCCAGGGTTAGCTGGATACCTACTCGAAGACTTGAACGTAAGTAATTTAATCATATTTTACATTATTGCGCATTCATTTACATAATCATGTGCCGGGCTGTATACAGGTTTCCACCCATGGACAACGACGAGATTACTAGTTAGCGCGGTTCCTCCCTCCCTCCACAGGGAGGAACCCCGCTTATAGGGCTGATGTCACGACGCAATCCGCAAGTGCCGACTAGAAAATTTTGCGTTTCAGAACGCCTAGAGAAAGAAAATAGCGGTGGTTCAAATTTGTATATATATATATATATATATATATATATATATATATATATATATTTGTCTGTTCGCGGTCTAGCCCAGCGAATAATGGTCCGATTTTGATGAAATTTGGTACAAAAAATCTTTCGTCTAATTTGAAAGGTCAAGTTCGTTAACCAGCAAAATTCGTCCACCGGAACATGGTTTTTGGAGCGAAAAAAATCGTTACGCTTACTTCATATGCTTCCAATTACTCGTTTTATAGGCTTCTTGGCCTAGGAAAACGAATGAAATAATTTTTAAGGCGATAGCTTTAACCGTTTTCGAGAAAATTGGAAAAATAGTTGTTGAATCAAGTTTTTGGTTTGGGTCATTAGAATAATGGGATTCAGTTGAAACATTTTCTGCAAGTTCAAATTTCATAAAAACTAATATGTTGAAATTTAGGTTACGTTTGGAGTTAAGGAAGGGTTAGAATAAAATATTTTATTAAAATACATGTAATGTATATTTTCCTTAATATTTCGAAAACGGTTGGGAATCATGGCAAGCGGAAGGTTACCATTCGAAAGCTTACTAAATCCTCTACAAAAAATATTATAAGGAAAGTATTCCGGATGTCTACCGGAGAAATAAGTGCTTAAAACATTGAAGTAATTGATTTCATTTATTCGAACGGTTCTTTTTGTCTGTTTTTATTTCTTGTTATTTTTTAATTGATTATTGTAGGATAATATATTTGACAATAAAATGGAATAAGTAAAATAAGAAAACAAATTCATTGTTAGAAATATAGCTTTCCAAGAGAGAGATTCGATGAAGCCTTTTGAATATTTTCAACTGCCTTTATGCTGTTTTTATTTATTTATTTTTTAATTTCATTTATTTGTAAAATTATTAATATAGTAGAAGAACACAAGAAAATGTGAAAAACTTTGATATTTTTCAATGCATTGAAACGTATGAAATTAGTATCTCTAGAAGTGGATTCTGGGTCTGGCGGACCCGGCCAGGTAAAGTCATAAAGCCCTTTCGAGAAAGGTCGAACCAAAATATTATCTGTTTCTATTCTAATCTTTTCAAATGACAATAGGGATATGAACGGAACCGCGCTAAGATGATGCAGTTCTTGCGAATTGAACTTTTTTTTCCTTAGCGGTAACCTGTCCAATTAGAAATCTTTTTGCTAATAGGACGGCATTGGGGCCTCTTAAGCCAGGTATGGGCAAGCTTTGACATGTTGTGGGTCATACTTTAGTGTAGAAATACGTTCGCGGGCCGCCTAAATGGTGCAAAATAAAATAACATCGGATTTTAAAGTAGTTTTCATAGTAGCAATAGATATCAGACATGAAATAATATAACAATGTTATTGTATTACAATTGATCCTATCTATGAGTGTTGATAGACTTCCAAGGCTTTGTTACAATAGACTTCTTCTGTTAGATCAGAGTCCCCAAAATAACATAAAGCTTAATTGGGTATCCCAAGTTAAAAATATATTTGTCACTTTGGATTCTCTAGACACATGGCTAAATCAGGACCCTAATTTAATCAAAAGACGGATTAATATAATTTTAGATGCCCAAAAAGCTAAGTTACTTAGTAATGATCTGGAGAAAATGAATAATTCTAACTACAACCTATTTTACAAATTTCTTTCATTATCCCCAGGCCTACCTCATGAATTTCTCACCATGGGGCTGCCTTTTGTTATTGCAAAAACCATAGCTCAGTTGAGAACAGCCAGCAACTACAATATAAAATTTTCAATAAAAAATATCCATTATTCTATTAACCCAAAGGAAATCTGCACCCTCTGTAATAATAACGCATTTGAAGACATTTTCCATTTTATCTTGCATTGTCCTATTTACTCCTCCATTAGAAGCCAATTCCTCCAGTTTATCAACCAACCTATTGAAAATTCCCAATTACACGAAATCTTAAACAAAGCCTCAAAATTTGAATATATACACATTTATAACTATATAAAAAACTCCTTGAAACTGAGAGCTTCATTAATTTCTGATTGACACAATAATAATAATAAAAACACACAAAAAAAAAATAAAATCCAACATTTAATATTAAGTAATCCATTTTTTGCACTCTATCTGAAAATAACTTTTAATAATCACTTCTTGGTTTATTATTTCACAAAGTATCTGTATGTAAATAGAACATATGTGTAAGTTTTATGTTGGGGTATGTTTATGAATATATTACTAACATAGGACTAAAAACATTATATAAGGTCAACTCCTTGCAATGGGGAAACCCTGTATGCAATAAAATAAATTGAAAATTGAAAAATTATATTACAATTGATTAAAATAACAAAATACAATTTAAAAAAACAATAGGAACAACGTTATTATTAAATCGTGTAATTTTTATTTATGTATTACAAACTAGGAATGCTAAATAGCAACACGAAATCAATGAGACACTCGGCTTGCTCGCTCACTTGATACCGCAGGAGCAAGCGACAAACTCTATCTCACTCAGTGTGAGTATGTAGTGCAATACTTACTTTTCAAAATGCCTCGAGGGACAGATTAAATCTTACAGAGGGCCGGTTGTAGCCCAAATCTATATATATATATATATATATATATATATATATATATATATATATATATATATATATATATATATATCCATTTATTTATTTAAAATCTGTACAATTATTAGCAGTACAATAATCAAGTCTGTTCATGCAGATATTATGTACAATTTGACAAAAACGGTAAAAGTAAAATAAAATAAAAGAAAAAAAAAAAAAAAAAAAAAAAAAAAAAAAACACAAAATATGGAAGAAGACAACCACTGTTGGCACTTCCAGAGATGTCTGTGTAAATGTTTTAATGGTCACGATAAGATCAGATGATTAAATTGTCTCGAGGCCACTGTCTCTTCAGCTGCCTGGGAGGATTGTCTGGATGGGATTGGGTTGATAAGGATAGTCCTTCAGGATTAGGATGGTAAGACAATTTGGAGTGGAACATTCGGAATCGGGTTTAGCAAGGTCAAGGACAAATGGGATGTTGAGGTCATTGTGCAGGGTTTTGTTGGATACATAGAAAGGTGCATTTACAATTTTACGAAGGACTTTTGACTGAAATGCCTGTATTCTATTGATGTTGGATGCTTTTGCACATCCCCAGAGTTCAAGTCCGTATGCCCACATGGGTCGAATAATTGTTTTATATATTGTAAGTTTGTTCTGTGCCGTTAACTTAGATGAGGGTCCAAGGAGTCGTCTAAGTAGTCCGTATCTTTTGTTCAGTTCTTGTCTTTTCAGTCTCGTGTGAGGGTTCCATGTCATTTGGCTGTCAAGGTATAATCCTAGATATCGAACCTCGCTGGATGGTGGTAGTGGAGTGTTTTTGAGGCATACAGAAGGACATGATTTCCGGTTGAGAGTGAATGTTACCTGTTTACATTTTTCAGGGTTGATTTTAATTCTCCATCTTTCACTCCAATGCTGAATAGCGGTAAGATGTTCCTGCAGCTGTTGGGATGCTACTGAGGGATCAGGGGAAGTTGATAGGTTGGGGAACTCCCCCAAGGGAGCAGGGAAGGGTTGGACCTTGTTTAACTTGGAATGATCTGTTTGACAGGTAGGATTTGAGGATAAGGAAGTAGGTGTGTGGAAGTATAAGTTTTACTTTGTAAAGTAATCCCGGGTGCCAATCCCAATCGAATGCTTGAGCAACGTCGAGAAAGGCACTCGTGCAAAAACTCTTACGTTCAAGCGTGGAGGATATTGCGACTACGACTCGTAAGCACTGCTGAATTGTGGAATGTCGGAAGCGGAAACCAAATTGATGGTTGGGAATTTTGTTCGAGGATTCTATGATAGGGAGGATTCATTTGTAAAGGAGTTTTTCGAATACTTTTGACATTAATGGCAGAAGGCTGATAGGTCGATAGGAAGATGGGGAATCGGGAGGTTTAAAGGTTTTGGGAATAATGATAACTACTGAATGTTTCCAGGGATTCGGGAAATGTGTTGTTCATAGGATTGAGTTGTAGAGATATGTGAGGAATGTGATGGCCTTCTGGGGGAGGTTTTTAATAATTGTGGAGGTGATAAGATCATAACCGGGAGATTTCCTAGGGAGGTGTTTGATGGTTTATTTTACTTCGGAAGGATGAAAAGCTTTGGATGGGAAGGACAAAGGTAAGGGAGAATTGTGGTACTCTTCGATATCTTCATCCTGGGAGGGGCTCGTTTGAGGATTAGGGGAAAAACTGTAGTCAGGTGTGTAGAGAGAAGGAGCGCCTTTTCTTCATCACTTCTGGCCCAGGTCCCATCGCTGCGTTTAAGAGGGGAAGGCATTGGGTGGAACTTTAGGATTTTACGAGTAACTTTCCACAAAGAACAGTCTTGTGTAGAGAGGGATGAAAGGTGTTCGTTGATGGATTCTGTGCGGAATTGGGATTTCAATTGTCGTGTCAGTCTGTTGTATGCGTTTCTGTCCGAGGGATAACGTGATCTTTGCCATAGAGCTCTGGCCCGTCGCTTAGCTGCAAGAAGTTCTTGGATGTGGGCTGGGAGTTGCAGTTTGGGTGGAGGAGGGAAACTTGTTCTTGGTCGGCATGAATTGCGGGCACAGTCCTGAATATCTTTAGTGAAAGCTTCGGTAGCTTTGTCTAGTTCTGGAGGGGTTTTTAGGGAAATGCTTAGGTCTATGGAGCGCTCTAGGTTGAATTGAAATGCTTGCCAGTTGATAGGACCAGGTGTAAGGGTTGGTTGTAATATACAGGGTGTTCAAAACTCGATTGACACCCCCTTTTTTCCACAATTTTTGAAATTTAAAAACGAAACTTGGTGGGTCTTAACCTGGTCGAATGTACATTCGTTGGACCTAATGCACGACCCCTTAACTTTCTCCAGTTCTTCTCCAGAGACTCTAACTCTGGAATCTCCAATGGAAAGGAGTTATTTTTATGACGGATTATTGTAGAGATTTAAATTTTATGACGATTTTATATCTGTCATTTTTTCGCTAAATCGCACCAATGAGTAACAAAGTGCCAAAAACCGAGAAACACTTTTGTTTTCAGAAAAGTGTATTATCAACGTGATCTACGCTTCATTAAAACTTAATAAACATTTCCTAAACCATTTTTACTCCACCTAGTTTTGGATTTAAGAACGTTTGCAGAAAAAATCATATTCCATTACTTTATAAAGGGCTTAAAAAAATAAAATATTAAATTTAAATGAATAGAACTCATTAGCTGACTAGATTCTTGTCAATGAGCACACACAAGTGTAGCCTTGTATGGACTGACTAGATTCTTGTCAATGAGCACACACAAGTGTAGCCTTGTATGGACTGACTAGATTCTTGTCAATGAGCACACACAAGTGTAGCCTTGTATGGACTGACTAGATTCTTGTCAATGAGCACACAAAAGTGTAGCCTTCTATGGACTGACTAGATTCTTGTCAATGAGCACACACAAGTGTAGCCTTGTATGGACTGACTAGATTCTTGTCAATGAGCACACGCAAGTGTAGCCTTGTATGGACTGACTAGATTCTTGTCAAAGTGCACTCAGAAGTGTAGCCTTGTTTGGACTGACTAGATTCTTGTCAATGAGCACTCACAAGTGTATCCAACTATAAGCTATTAAAAAATAACAAGAAATAAAAACAGACAAAAAGAACCGTTTGAATAAACGAAATCAATTACATCAATGTTTTAAGCACTTATTTCTCCGATTGACATCACCTAATCAAAACTTTCTTCGGAACCTTTTTTGTAGATCATTTAGTAAGCTTTTGAACGGTAACCTTCCGCTTTCCAATATTCTTAACTGTTTTCGAGATATTAAGGAGAGAATGCGAAGTTCGCAAAACTTGTCATGTCTGTTAATAAAATATTTTATTCTGACCCTTCCTTAACTCCAAACGTATCCAAAATTTAAGTTAAAATTTAGTTTTGATGAAATTTGAACATGCAGAAAATGTTTCAACTAATTCCATGATTCTAAGTACCCAAACCAAAAACGTTATTCAACAACTATTTTTCCAATTTTCTCGAAAATGGTTAAAGCTATTGCCTTAACTTACACCATATAAAGTAAGCATAAAGATTTTTTTTGCGCGAATTTCGCTCCAAAAACCATGTTCCGGTGGACGGATTCTGCTTGTTACATGACCTTTCAAATTAGACGAAAGATTTTTGTACGAAATTTCATAATAATGGGACCATTATTGAGGCCAGGAAAGAGCAAACGACAAATATATATATTTATATATATATATATATATATATATATATATATATATATATATATATATATACATATATACATATTTGAATCACCGTTATTTTCGTTCTCTAGGGGTTATGAAATGTAAAATTTTCTAGTCGGTACTTCCGGATTGTTTCATGAGGTCAACCTTATAAGCGGGGTTCCTCCCTATGAAGGATAAAATTTGACAACAAAAAAACAAATTGAATTTTTTTTTTTTTTTTTTAGGTGTAACGGAGTGATTAATTTAAGAAATACCACCTAATAAGCATAGAAACCTTCGATTACCTTGTCGGAGGTATGAAGGAGGAGTTGAGAGGCCAATCAATCTTCTGGAAGTATATCAGTCCCGAAAAAATAGATCTTAGTGAAACAGTTAATTTTTAGCTACGATAAGAGAAGCATTAGTATTCACATTTTAAAATACTTTATAAGAAAGGTAGCTAGAAGGTTATAAACTTTGGAATGTTATAAACATCTTTCCACGTAATTTAATAAACAAGGAAAAAAACAAAAATGTGACTAGACAAAGTTGTTCTAAATATTGTTAGGTTTCATTTGAAAAAAAAAAAAAAAAATGTTTGAAATTGGTTATGATTTAGAGGCTGTAGATGTTTTTAAACAAAAGAAGCCGTTTGGTGCCATTTTGCGTCTTTTGGTGCCAAACAAACAAGTTTGAACGGCCAAGAATCGGTGGTCATTGGATCGGGTCGGGACCAATGTAGGTGCACCCTTAGAGTGGTAATTATCCTTTAGTGAATGTAATATGCTTTTAGCTATGATTTGAGAGTTACATATTATCAAATGAAAGGTTAAACTAAATTTTCACAATAGGTTTAATTAAATTTTGTCAATTAACTTCGAGGCCTTGAAAAATTCATGTCCTTCGACATGAGGTTACGAGTGAAAGGGCCTGAAAAGGTCTCGTGGAAAAAAAAAAAAAAAACAAAAAAAAACACTAATAATAAATTAAGAAGACCCTAATGGAAATTTTGACCTCTTATTTCTTATTGTGTTAACTCTTTACTGCAAATATGGCAAGTTGGTTATTTAGTCTTCTTTATTGTGTGTCAAGAGTAATGTTTGTGTGGCTTATTCCTTGTTATTACGATTTATTCTCTGTGGGTGTCCTTGTAAGTGAATGGTCAGTCAGTAATTGTGTATTGTCTCAGTTTGTGTGGCGTATTCCTTGTTATTACGATTTATTCTCTGTGGGTATCCTTGTAAGTGGATGGTCAGTCAGTAATTGTGTATTGTCTCAGTTTGTGTGGCGTATTCCTTGTTATTACGATTTATTCTCTGTGGGTGTCCTTGTAAGTGGATGGTCAGTCAGTAATTGTGTATTGTCTCAGTTTGTGTGGCGTATTCCTTGTTATTACGATTTATTCTCTGTGGGTGTCCTTGTAAGTGGATGGTCAGTCAGTAATTGTGTATTGTCTCAGTTTGTGTGGCGTATTCCTTGTTATTACGATTTATTCTCTGTGGGTGTCCTTGTAAGTGGATGGTCAGTCAGTAATTGTGTATTGTCTCAGTTTGTGTGGCGTATTCCTTGTTATTACGATTTATTCTCTGTGGGTGTCCTTGTAAGTGGATGGTCAGTCAGTAATTGTGTATTGTCTCAGTTTGTGTGGCGTATTCCTTGTTTTTTTTTTGTTTTTTTTTACGGCGCATCTACTTCTTGGTCATTAGCGCCGACATCCAGGGTGCAGCGAGGAATTTTCCCAGCGAGCCTTGAGATGAGAAAATCCCTGCCGGAGGTGGGAATCGAACCCACCATCTCCCGCTTATGAATCCAGCGCGCTAGCCACTAGACTACGGGAGACCCCCGTATTCCTTGTTATTACGATTTATTCTCTGTGGGTGTCCTTGTAAGTGGATGGTCAGTCAGTAATTGTGTATTGTCTCAGTTTGTGTGGCGTATTCCTTGTTATTACGATTTATTCTCTGTGGGTGTCCTTGTAAGTGGATGGTCAGTCAGTAATTGTGTATTGTCTCAGTTTGTGTTGCGTATTCCTTGTTATTACGATTTATTCTCTGTGGGTGTCCTTGTAAGTGGATGGTCAGTCAGTAATTGTGTATTGTCTCAGTTTGTGTGGCGTATTCCTTGTTATTACGATTTATTCTCTGTGGGTGTCCTTGTAAGTGGATGGTCAGTCAGTAATTGTGTATTGTCTCAGTTTGTGTGGCGTATTCCTTGTTATTACGATTTATTCTCTGTGGGTGTCCATGTAAGTGGATGGTCAGTCAGTAATTGTGTATTGTCTCAGTTTGTGTGGCGTATTCCTTGTTATTACGATTTATTCTCTGTCGGTATCCTTGTAAGTGGATGGTCAGTCAGTAATTGTGTATTGTCTCAGTTTGTGTGGCGTATTCCTTGTTATTACGATTTATTCTCTGTGGGTATCCTTGTAAGTGGATGGTCACTCAGTAATTGTGTATTGTCTCAGTTTGTGTGGCGTATTCCTTGTTATTACGATTTATTCTCTGTGGGTACCCTTGTAAGTGGATGGTCAGTCAGTAATTGTGTATTGTCTCAGTTTGTGTGGCGTATTCCTTGTTATTACGATTTATTCTCTGTCGGTATCCTTGTAAGTGGATGGTCAGTCAGTAATTGTGTATTGTCTCAGTTTGTGTGGCGTATTCCTTGTTATTACGATTTATTCTCTGTCGGTATCCTTGTAAGTGGATGGTCAGTCAGTAATTGTGTATTGTCTCAGTTTGTGTGGCGTATTCCTTGTTATTACGATTTATTCTCTGTCGGTATCCTTGTAAGTGGATGGTCAGTCAGTAATTGTGTATTGTCTCAGTTTGTGTGGCGTATTCCTTGTTATTACGATTTATTCTCTGTGGGTACCCTTGTAAGTGGATGGTCAGTCAGTAATTGTGTATTGTCTCAGTTTGTGTGGCGTATTCCTTGTTATTACGATTTATTCTCTGTGGGTGTCCTTGTAAGTGGATGGTCAGTCAGTAATTGTGTATTGTCTCAGTTTGTGTGGCGTATTCCTTGTTATTACGATTTATTCTCTGTGGGTACCCTTGTAAGTGGATGGTCAGTCAGTAATTGTGTATTGTCTCAGTTTGTGTGGCGTATTCCTTGTTATTACGATTTATTCTCTGTCGGTATCCTTGTAAGTGGATGGTCAGTCAGTAATTGTGTATTGTCTCAGTTTGTGTGGCGTATTCCTTGTTATTACGATTTATTCTCTGTGGGTACCCTTGTAAGTGGATGGTCAGTCAGTAATTGTGTATTGTCTCAGTTTGTGTGGCGTATTCCTTGTTATTACGATTTATTCTCTGTGGGTGTCCTTGTAAGTGGATGGTCAGTCAGTAATTGTGTATTGTCTCAGTTTGTGTGGCGTATTCCTTGTTATTACGATTTATTCTCTGTGGGTGTCCTTGTAAGTGGATGGTCAGTCAGTAATTGTGTATTGTCTCAGTTTGTGTGGCGTATTCCTTGTTATTACGATTTATTCTCTGTCGGTATCCTTGTAAGTGGATGGTCAGTCAGTAATTGTGTATTGTCTCAGTTTGTTTGGCGTATTCCTTGTTATTACGATTTATTCTCTGTCGGTATCCTTGTAAGTGGATGGTCAGTCAGTAATTGTGTATTGTCTCAGTTTGTGTGGCGTATTCCTTGTTATTACGATTTATTCTCTGTGGGTGTCCTTGTAAGTGGATGGTCAGTCAGTAATTGTGTATTGTCTCAGTTTGTGTGGCGTATTCCTTGTTATTACGATTTATTCTCTGTGGGTGTCCTTGTAAGTGGATGGTCAGTCAGTAATTGTGTATTGTCTCAGTTTGTGTGGCGTATTCCTTGTTATTACGATTTATTCTCTGTGGGTGTCCTTGTAAGTGGATGGTCAGTCAGTAATTGTGTATTGTCTCAGTTTGTGTGGCGTATTCCTTGTTTTTTTTTTTTTTTTTTTTTTTTTTTTTTTTTTTTTTTTTTTTTTACGGCGCATCTACTTCTTGGTCATTAGCGCCGACATCCAGGGTGCAGCAAGGAATTTTCCCAGCGAGCCTTGAGATGAGAAAATCCCTGCCGGAGGTGGGAATCGAACCCACCATCTCCCGCTTATGAATCCAGCGCGCTAGCCACTAGACTACGGGAGACCCCCGTATTCCTTGTTATTACGATTTATTCTCTGTGGGTGTCCTTGTAAGTGGATGGTCAGTCAGTAATTGTGTATTGTCTCAGTTTGTGTGGCGTATTCCTTGTTATTACGATTTATTCTCTGTGGGTGTCCTTGTAAGTGGATGGTCAGTCAGTAATTGTGTATTGTCTCAGTTTGTGTGGCGTATTCCTTGTTATTACGATTTATTCTCTGTGGGTGTCCTTGTAAGTGGATGGTCAGTCAGTAATTGTGTATTGTCTCAGTTTGTGTGGCGTATTCCTTGTTATTACGATTTATTCTCTGTGGGTGTCCTTGTAAGTGGATGGTCAGTCAGTAATTGTGTATTGTCTCAGTTTGTGTGGCGTATTCCTTGTTATTACGATTTATTCTCTGTCGGTATCCTTGTAAGTGGATGGTCAGTCAGTAATTGTGTATTGTCTCAGTTTGTGTGGCGTATTCCTTGTTATTACGATTTATTCTCTGTCGGTATCCTTGTAAGTGGATGGTCAGTCAGTAATTGTGTATTGTCTCAGTTTGTGTGGCGTATTCCTTGTTATTACGATTTATTCTCTGTGGGTATCCTTGTAAGTGGATGGTCACTCAGTAATTGTGTATTGTCTCAGTTTGTGTGGCGTATTCCTTGTTATTACGATTTATTCTCTGTGGGTACCCTTGTAAGTGGATGGTCAGTCAGTAATTGTGTATTGTCTCAGTTTGTGTGGCGTATTCCTTGTTATTACGATTTATTCTCTGTCGGTATCCTTGTAAGTGGATGGTCAGTCAGTAATTGTGTATTGTCTCAGTTTGTGTGGCGTATTCCTTGTTATTACGATTTATTCTCTGTCGGTATCCTTGTAAGTGGATGGTCAGTCAGTAATTGTGTATTGTCTCAGTTTGTGTGGCGTATTCCTTGTTATTACGATTTATTCTCTGTGGGTACCCTTGTAAGTGGATGGTCAGTCAGTAATTGTGTATTGTCTCAGTTTGTGTGGCGTATTCCTTGTTATTACGATTTATTCTCTGTGGGTACCCTTGTAAGTGGATGGTCAGTCAGTAATTGTGTATTGTCTCAGTTTGTGTGGCGTATTCCTTGTTATTACGATTTATTCTCTGTGGGTGTCCTTGTAAGTGGATGGTCAGTCAGTAATTGTGTATTGTCTCAGTTTGTGTGGCGTATTCCTTGTTATTACGATTTATTCTCTGTGGGTACCCTTGTAAGTGGATGGTCAGTCAGTAATTGTGTATTGTCTCAGTTTGTGTGGCGTATTCCTTGTTATTACGATTTATTCTCTGTCGGTATCCTTGTAAGTGGATGGTCAGTCAGTAATTGTGTATTGTCTCAGTTTGTGTGGCGTATTCCTTGTTATTACGATTTATTCTCTGTGGGTACCCTTGTAAGTGGATGGTCAGTCAGTAATTGTGTATTGTCTCAGTTTGTGTGGCGTATTCCTTGTTATTACGATTTATTCTCTGTGGGTGTCCTTGTAAGTGGATGGTCAGTCAGTAATTGTGTATTGTCTCAGTTTGTGTGGCGTATTCCTTGTTATTACGATTTATTCTCTGTGGGTGTCCTTGTAAGTGGATGGTCAGTCAGTAATTGTGTATTGTCTCAGTTTGTGTGGCGTATTCCTTGTTATTACGATTTATTCTCTGTCGGTATCCTTGTAAGTGGATGGTCAGTCAGTAATTGTGTATTGTCTCAGTTTGTGTGGCGTATTCCTTGTTATTACGATTTATTCTCTGTCGGTATCCTTGTAAGTGGATGGTCAGTCAGTAATTGTGTATTGTCTCAGTTTGTGTGGCGTATTCCTTGTTATTACGATTTATTCTCTGTGGGTATCCTTGTAAGTGGATGGTCAGTCAGTAATTGTGTATTGTCTCAGTTTGTGTGGCGTATTCCTTGTTATTACGATTTATTCTCTGTGGGTGTCCTTGTAAGTGGATGGTCAGTCAGTAATTGTGTATTGTCTCAGTTTGTGTGGCGTATTCCTTGTTATTACGATTTATTCTCTGTGGGTGTCCTTGTAAGTGGATGGTCAGTCAGTAATTGTGTATTGTCTCAGTTTGTGTGGCGTATTCCTTGTTATTACGATTTATTCTCTGTCGGTATCCTTGTAAGTGGATGGTCAGTCAGTAATTGTGTATTGTCTCAGTTTGTGTGGCGTATTCCTTGTTATTACGATTTAATCTCTGTGGGTATCCTTGTAAGTGGATGGTCAGTCAGTAATTGTGTATTGTCTCAGTTTGTGTGGCGTATTCCTTGTTATTACGATTTATTCTCTGTGGGTGTTCTTGTAAGTGGATGGTCAGTCAGTAATTGTGTATTGTCTCAGTTTGTGTGGCGTATTCCTTGTTATTACGATTTATTCTCTGTGGGTGTCCTTGTAAGTGGATGGTCAGTCAGTAATTGTGTATTGTCTCAGTTTGTGTGGCGTATTCCTTGTTATTACGATTTATTCTCTGTGGGTACCCTTGTAAGTGGATGGTCAGTCAGTAATTGTGTATTGTCTCAGTTTGTGTGGCGTATTCCTTGTTATTACGATTTATTCTCTGTGGGTACCCTTGTAAGTGGATGGTCAGTCAGTAATTGTGTATTGTCTCAGTTTGTGTGGCGTATTCCTTGTTATTACGATTTATTCTCTGTGGGTGTCCTTGTAAGTGGATGGTCAGTCAGTAATTGTGTATTGTCTCAGTTTGTGTGGCGTATTCCTTGTTATTACGATTTATTCTCTGTGGGTGTCCTTGTAAGTGGATGGTCAGTCAGTAATTGTGTATTGTCTCAGTTTGTGTGGCGTATTCCTTGTTATTACGATTTATTCTCTGTGGGTATCCTTGTAAGTGGATGGTCAGTCAGTAATTGTGTATTGTCTCAGTTTGTGTGGCGTATTCCTTGTTATTACGATTTATTCTCTGTGGGTGTCCTTGTAAGTGGATGGTCAGTCAGTAATTGTGTATTGTCTCAGTTTGTGTGGCGTATTCCTTGTTATTACGATTTATTCTCTGTGGGTATCCTTGTAAGTGGATGGTCAGTCAGTAATTGTGTATTGTCTCAGTTTGTGTGGCGTATTCCTTGTTATTACGATTTATTCTCTGTGGGTATCCTTGTAAGTGGATGGTCAGTCAGTAATTGTGTATTGTCTCAGTTTGAGTGGCGTACTCCTTGTTATTACGATTTATTCTCTGTGGGTATCCTTGTAAGTGGATGGTCAGTCAGTAATGGTGTATTGTCTCAGTTTGTGTGGCGTATTCCTTGTTATTACGATTTATTCTCTGTGGGTGTCCTTGTAAGTGGATGGTCAGTCAGTAATTGTGTATTGTCTCAGTTTGTGTGGCGTATTCCTTGTTATTACGATTTATTCTCTGTGGGTATCCTTGTAAGTGGATGGTCAGTCAGTAATTGTGTATTGTCTCGGTTTGTGTGGCGTATTCCTTGTTATTACGATTTATTCTCTGTGGGTATCCTTGTAAGTGGATGGTCAGTCAGTAATTGTGTATTGTCTCGGTTTGTGTGGCGTATTCCTTGTTATTACGATTTATTCTGTGTGGGTATCCTTGTAAGTGGATGGTCAGTCAGTAATTGTGTATTGTCTCGGTTTGTGTGGCGTATTCCTTGTTATTACGATTTATTCTGTGTGGGTATCCTTGTAAGTGGATGGTCAGTCAGTAATTGTGTATTGTCTCGGTTTGTGTGGCGTATTCCTTGTTATTACGATTTATTCTGTGTGGGTATCCTTGTAAGTGGATGGTCAGTCAGTAATTGTGTATTGTCTCGGTTTGTGTGGCGTATTCCTTGTTATTACGATTTATTCTGTGTGGGTATCCTTGTAAGTGGATGGTCAGTCAGTAATTGTGTATTGTCTCGGTTTGTGTGGCGTATTCCTTGTTATTACGATTTATTCTCTGTGGGTATCCTTGTAAGTGGATGGTCAGTCTGTAATTGTGTATTGTCTCAGTTTGTGTGGCGTATTCCTTGTTATTACGATTTATTCTCTGTGGGTATCCTTGTAAGGGGATGGTCAGTCAGTAATTGTGTATTGTCTCAGTTTGTGTGGCGTATTCCTTGTTATTACGATTTATTCTCTGTGGGTATCCTTGTAAGGGGATGGTCAGTCAGTAATTGTGTATTGTCTCAGTTTGTGTGGCGTATTCCTTGTTATTACGATTTATTCTCTGTGGGTATCCTTGTAAGCGGATGGTCAGTCAGTAATTGTGTATTGTCTCAGTTTGTGTGGCGTATTCCTTGTTATTACGATTTATTCTCTGTGGGTGTCCTTGTAAGTGGATGGTCAGTCAGTAATTGTGTATTGTCTCAGTTTGTGTGGCGTATTCCTTGTTATTACGATTTATTCTCTGTGGGTGTCCTTGTAAGTGGATGGTCAGTCAGTAATTGTGTATTGTCTCAGTTTGTGTGGCGTATTCCTTGTTATTACGATTTATTCTCTGTGGGTACCCTTGTAAGTGGATGGTCAGTCAGTAATTGTGTATTGTCTCAGTTTGTGTGGCGTATTCCTTGTTATTACGATTTATTCTCTGTGGGTACCCTTGTAAGTGGATGGTCAGTCAGTAATTGTGTATTGTCTCAGTTTGTGTGGCGTATTCCTTGTTATTACGATTTATTCTCTGTGGGTGTCCTTGTAAGTGGATGGTCAGTCAGTAATTGTGTATTGTCTCAGTTTGTGTGGCGTATTCCTTGTTATTACGATTTATTCTCTGTGGGTGTCCTTGTAAGTGGATGGTCAGTCAGTAATTGTGTATTGTCTCAGTTTGTGTGGCGTATTCCTTGTTATTACGATTTATTCTCTGTGGGTATCCTTGTAAGTGGATGGTCAGTCAGTAATTGTGTATTGTCTCAGTTTGTGTGGCGTATTCCTTGTTATTACGATTTATTCTCTGTGGGTGTCCTTGTAAGTGGATGGTCAGTCAGTAATTGTGTATTGTCTCAGTTTGTGTGGCGTATTCCTTGTTATTACGATTTATTCTCTGTGGGTATCCTTGTAAGTGGATGGTCAGTCAGTAATTGTGTATTGTCTCAGTTTGTGTGGCGTATTCCTTGTTATTACGATTTATTCTCTGTGGGTATCCTTGTAAGTGGATGGTCAGTCAGTAATTGTGTATTGTCTCAGTTTGTGTGGCGTACTCCTTGTTATTACGATTTATTCTCTGTGGGTATCCTTGTAAGTGGATGGTCAGTCAGTAATGGTGTATTGTCTCAGTTTGTGTGGCGTATTCCTTGTTATTACGATTTATTCTCTGTGGGTGTCCTTGTAAGTGGATGGTCAGTCAGTAATTGTGTATTGTCTCAGTTTGTGTGGCGTATTCCTTGTTATTACGATTTATTCTCTGTGGGTATCCTTGTAAGTGGATGGTCAGTCAGTAATTGTGTATTGTCTCGGTTTGTGTGGCGTATTCCTTGTTATTACGATTTATTCTCTGTGGGTATCCTTGTAAGTGGATGGTCAGTCAGTAATTGTGTATTGTCTCGGTTTGTGTGGCGTATTCCTTGTTATTACGATTTATTCTGTGTGGGTATCCTTGTAAGTGGATGGTCAGTCAGTAATTGTGTATTGTCTCGGTTTGTGTGGCGTATTCCTTGTTATTACGATTTATTCTGTGTGGGTATCCTTGTAAGTGGATGGTCAGTCAGTAATTGTGTATTGTCTCGGTTTGTGTGGCGTATTCCTTGTTATTACGATTTATTCTGTGTGGGTATCCTTGTAAGGGGATGGTCAGTCAGTAATTGTGTATTGTCTCAGTTTGTGTGGCTTATTCCTTGTTATTACGATTTATTCTCTGTGGGTATCCTTGTAAGTGGATGGTCAGTCAGTAATTGTGTATTGTCTCAGTTTGTGTGGCGTATTCCTTGTTATTACGATTTATTCTCTGTGGGTGTCCTTGTAAGTGGATGGTCAGTCAGTAATTGTGTATTGTCTCAGTTTGTGTGGCGTATTCCTTGTTATTACGATTTATTCTCTGTGGGTATCCTTCTAAGTGGATGGTCAGTCAGTAATTGTGTATTGTCTCAGTTTGTGTGGCGTATTCCTTGTTATTACGATTTATTCTCTGTGGGTATCCTTGTAAGTGGATGGTCAGTCAGTAATTGTGTATTGTCTCGGTTTGTGTGGCGTATTCCTTGTTATTACGATTTATTCTCTGTGGGTGTCCTTGTAAGTGGATGGTCAGTCAGTAATTGTCTCAGTTTGTGTGGCGTATTCCTTGTTATTACGATTTAATCTCTGTGGGTACCCTTGTAAGTGGATGGTCAGTCAGTAATTGTGTATTGTCTCAGTTTGTGTGGCGTATTCCTTGTTATTACGATTTATTCTCTGTGGGTATCCTTGTAAGTGGATGGTCAGTCAGTAATTGTGTATTGTCTCAGTTTGTGTGGCGTATTCCTTGTTATTACGATTTATTCTCTGTGGGTATCCTTGTAAGTGGATGGTCAGTCAGTAATTGTGTATTGTCTCAGTTTGTGTGGCGTATTCCTTGTTATTACGATTTATTCTCTGTGGGTGTCCTTGTAAGTGGATGGTCAGTCAGTAATTGTGTATTGTCTCAGTTTGTGTGGCGTATTCCTTGTTATTACGATTTATTCTCTGTGGGTGTCCTTGTAAGTGGATGGTCAGTCAGTAATTGTGTATTGTCTCAGTTTGTGTGGCGTATTCCTTGTTATTACGATTTATTCTCTGTGGGTGTCCTTGTAAGTGGATGGTCAGTCAGTAATTGTGTATTGTCTCAGTTTGTGTTGCGTATTCCTTGTTATTACGATTTATTCTCTGTGGGTGTCCTTGTAAGTGGATGGTCAGTCAGTAATTGTGTATTGTCTCAGTTTGTGTGGCGTATTCCTTGTTATTACGATTTATTCTCTGTCGGTGTCCTTGTAAGTGGATGGTCAGTCAGTAATTGTGTATTGTCTCAGTTTGTGTTGCGTATTCCTTGTTATTACGATTTATTCTCTGTGGGTACCCTTGTAAGTGGATGGTCAGTCAGTAATTGTGTATTGTCTCAGTTTGTGTGGCGTATTCCTTGTTATTACGATTTATTCTCTGTCGGTATCCTTGTAAGTGGATGGTCAGTCAGTAATTGTGTATTGTCTCAGTTTGTGTGGCGTATTCCTTGTTATTACGATTTATTCTCTGTCGGTATCCTTGTAAGTGGATGGTCAGTCAGTAATTGTGTATTGTCTCAGTTTGTGTTGCGTATTCCTTGTTATTACGATTTATTCTCTGTGGGTACCCTTGTAAGTGGATGGTCAGTCAGTAATTGTGTATTGTCTCGGTTTGTGTGGCGTATTCCTTGTTATTACGATTTATTCTCTGTGGGTGTCCTTGTAAGTGGATGGTCAGTCAGTAATTGTGTATTGTCTCAGTTTGTGTGGCGTATTCCTTGTTATTACGATTTATTCTCTGTGGGTGTCCTTGTAAGTGGATGGTCAGTCAGTAATTGTGTATTGTCTCAGTTTGTGTGGCGTATTCCTTGTTATTACGATTTATTCTCTGTGGGTGTCCTTGTAAGTGGATGGTCAGTCAGTAATTGTGTATTGTCTCAGTTTGTGTTGCGTATTCCTTGTTATTACGATTTATTCTCTGTGGGTACCCTTGTAAGTGGATGGTCAGTCAGTAATTGTGTATTGTCTCGGTTTGTGTGGCGTATTCCTTGTTATTACGATTTATTCTCTGTGGGTGTCCTTGTAAGTGGATGGTCAGTCAGTAATTGTGTATTGTCTCAGTTTGTGTGGCGTATTCCTTGTTATTACGATTTATTCTCTGTGGGTGTCCTTGTAAGTGGATGGTCAGTCAGTAATTGTGTATTGTCTCAGTTTGTGTGGCGTATTCCTTGTTATTACGATTTATTCTCTGTGGGTGTCCTTGTAAGTGGATGGTCAGTCAGTAATTGTGTATTGTCTCAGTTTGTGTGGCGTATTCCTTGTTATTACGATTTATTCTCTGTCGGTATCCTTGTAAGTGGATGGTCAGTCAGTAATTGTGTATTGTCTCAGTTTGTGTGGCGTATTCCTTGTTATTACGATTTATTCTCTGTCGGTATCCTTGTAAGTGGATGGTCAGTCAGTAATTGTGTATTGTCTCAGTTTGTGTTGCGTATTCCTTGTTATTACGATTTATTCTCTGTGGGTATCCTTGTAAGTGGATGGTCAGTCAGTAATTGTGTATTGTCTCAGTTTGTGTTGCGTATTCCTTGTTATTACGATTTATTCTCTGTGGGTACCCTTGTAAGTGGATGGTCAGTCAGTAATTGTGTATTGTCTCAGTTTGTGTGGCGTATTCCTTGTTATTACGATTTATTCTGTGTGGGTATCCTTGTAAGTGGATGGTCAGTCAGTAATTGTGTATTGTCTCAGTTTGTGTTGCGTATTCCTTGTTATTACGATTTATTCTCTGTGGGTACCCTTGTAAGTGGATGGTCAGTCAGTAATTGTGTATTGTCTCAGTTTGTGTGGCGTATTCCTTGTTATTACGATTTATTCTCTGTGGGTGTCCTTGTAAGTGGATGGTCAGTCAGTAATTGTGTATTGTCTCAGTTTGTGTGGCGTATTCCTTGTTATTACGATTTATTCTCTGTCGGTATCCTTGTAAGTGGATGGTCAGTCAGTAATTGTGTATTGTCTCAGTTTGTGTGGCGTATTCCTTGTTATTACGATTTATTCTCTGTCGGTATCCTTGTAAGTGGATGGTCAGTCAGTAATTGTGTATTGTCTCAGTTTGTGTGGCGTATTCCTTGTTATTACGATTTATTCTCTGTGGGTATCCTTGTAAGTGGATGGTCAGTCAGTAATTGTGTATTGTCTCAGTTTGTGTGGCGTATTCCTTGTTATTACGATTTATTCTCTGTGGGTATCCTTGTAAGTGGATGGTCAGTCAGTAATTGTGTATTGTCTCAGTTTGTGTGGCGTATTCCTTGTTATTACGATTTATTCTCTGTGGGTATCCTTGTAAGTGGATGGTCAGTCAGTAATTGTGTATTGTCTCAGTTTGTGTGGCGTATTCCTTGTTATTACGATTTATTCTCTGTGGGTGTCCTTGTAAGTGGATGGTCAGTCAGTAATTGTGTATTGTCTCAGTTTGTGTGGCGTATTCCTTGTTATTACGATTTATTCTCTGTGGGTATCCTTGTAAGTGGATGGTCAGTCAGTAATTGTGTATTGTCTCAGTTTGTGTGGCGTATTCCTTGTTATTACGATTTATTCTCTGTGGGTGTCCTTGTAAGTGGATGGTCAGTCAGTAATTGTGTATTGTCTCAGTTTGTGTGGCGTATTCCTTGTTATTACGATTTATTCTCTGTGGGTATCCTTGTAAGTGGATGGTCAGTCAGTAATTGTGTATTGTCTCAGTTTGTGTGGCGTATTCCTTGTTATTACGATTTATTCTCTGTGGGTGTCCTTGTAAGTGGATGGTCAGTCAGTAATTGTGTATTGTCTCAGTTTGTTGTCAGTTGAATTATTTCAATCCAATTGTCATTTTGTTTTATGATTTCGTAATATCTTTTTGGAATCTCAGACAGGAGCCTAGGACCGCTCAACCTTTAATAGATATGTGCAAATGGGAGAATCGGCTAGTTGGAGCGTATTACTCATCGGCGTGTCAAAGAATAAAAAAATCAAGTCATCATTGTTATGATGTTCATAAACAGAGAACAAAACAACATTAGTTGTAGTCCAGAGACACCCTAACGCAAAAACGTTAATTTCACGCCAAAACTGCATCAGCTTGGACGTAACTCGTGCAAGTTAGGTTAGGAAGCTTATCCAAGTCTAATAGAGGAAGCGATAACTTGGAGGATATCTTGCATCCAGTGTTGGGCATTATTCGAATAATCTACTATTCGAATACATTTTTACTGATGAATAATGAATTTTATTCGAATGATGAATAATTCACTGAATTACCTTATTCACACGGTACATCATGCATTATTCACAGAATTATTCGTTATTCATTATTCATCATTCGTTATTATTTATTTCTAGTTGGTCTACTGATTAATTCTTCTCAAACACACACACACACACACACACATATATATATATATATATATATATATATATATATATATATATATATATATATATATATGCTATTTTTCAAGCTACTTCGCTGGGAATTAAATGTGTTGTTCATTCGGCATCTGTCTCCAGCGGTCTTGCTCCTCCTGTCATCGCAATATTTCGCCGGATTCCTCTCCGGCTTCTTCAGGCAATCATTCATCCTTGCTGGTTGGTAAGGGAATGAGCTCGTCAGCGGTTTGGGCCCTTCTTATCCTTCTTGGTCGGAGACTATGCGAGCCAATGAACTGGGGAGGCTCTGGGTCAATCGGGTTCCGTCTTTACAGACTTTTCACAGATTGAAATAGTATGCAAATGAAATTCAATATTTTAATTATTATTTATACGAGTTATTTATGGGTAACAAAATGCTAGGAGGTACGTTTCAGACCTGGGATTCGCCCTTGAAATTGGATATTGAATTTTTCATAGATATTGCTGCTATTCACTTTAACTTGAAACTGTGAGATAACTAAAGGCGAACCAGAGAAACAAGGCGACGCGTCGTGTTACCTACATCTTTCTGAATCAGAAAATAAATTTTAATTCTGATTCGCCCACACTCTTCCAACATCAAACAAAAAATTCTTCAAACATCAAACTCTATACTCTTTGATCACTTTTTGCAAAAATTGATGAACCAAATGATGTTTTTTGAAAATAAATCCTATTTGTTAATATTTACAACGTGTCTGATGTTTGTTAATGTTTCAGATTAATAGACTTCCAACTGTGCCATTATAACAATGCAGGAATTGACTTGCAGTATTTCTTCTACACGAGTCTTACAGCTGATGCGCTCAAAAGGAAAGACGAACTCCTCCAATGGTACTACGAAAACTTCAAGTCCTTTCTGACGATTTACGGACTGCCTGAGAAAGCGCCAACTTTCGACGATTTTCTCGAGTACTAAGAGGCAATTTCTGCGGCTTGACCACTGGACTGACTTTCAAACCTCTGATGATGCAGCCTACGGAATCGGTGCTCCATGATCTGGAAGAGTGGACCAAGGAAATCATGGCAATGGACAAAGAGAAAGTGAAGGCACCAAAGATAGAAGAGGAAAAAATAAGTGCCGCATGGAAACTTATTCTAAAGCAAGGGAGAACCGTTGGTCTCTTATAGAACGTATATATATATATATATATATATATATATATATATATATATATATATATACAAACAATTGAGGCCTCTTTTGAATAATACAATTATTATATAAAATGAAATAAACAAAAACGCTCAGCAACCGTCTGAAAACTAGGTCAATGCCAGGTTTGGGAAATAGCTGCCCTGTAAACGTATCAAAAGTTGTAAAGTAATTGGGTCTTTTTGCCAAGACCACATCCAGTTACTATCAAGTACCTGTAGTGATTTTAGTACTTACGTATTAGCTTCAACGCAGGTTAAAGAACCGACTCTCTGAGATCTGGATCATCACCGGGTCAGAGATCTGAATCAAGGCGTCAATTGAGTTTTTACCAATAGGGCGACGGGATTATCAACGATTTGGGTTGACTAGAGTTTCGATATAACCTTCAGCGAGCGAAAACGCGTAGCACTCATGTTAATGAATGAATGAATGAATGAAAAAAAAACTTTATTCTGGGACTTCGTCCCATAAATGGCACAATTGCTATGCGTTTCCGCTCGCTAAAGGTTATATCGAAACTCTAGTCAATCCAACTCGTTGATAATATAGATCAATGATGGTTTTTCGGTGGATAATGTAAAATAAACAACAAACATAGAAATCGCGTAACAACAAACAAAGAAACACCAATCGCGTAAAAAACCCCAATGTACAAATGAATTGCGTTCTAAATAGAAAGGGGACTATAAACACAATGGCCAATAGAATTGCTCATAGGAATAGACCAATAGAAATGCGTTATCCATGATCCACTCTGAAAGAGACCCACATCTTTAATCTGCGTTGAAGCTAATACGTAAGAACCGTAATTTTAAACGGTGAGTTTGGTACTCACGTATTAGCTACAACGCAGGTAGAACAGGTAGAAATGTGGGTCTCGTTCAGAGATCTGGATCATTTAGGCCATTACTTACAAATACAGGTTATCTAAGGGTTAGTTAGAAACCATATGATATAAATATAGTAATCAAAATAATTATTTAAAATCACTGCAATCACTACTAAAAGTAACGGATATTTTTGGGAAGACCACATCCGGTTACTTTTAGTAGTGATTATTTAAGTTAGTTTGATTATACTTCAATTGAATTTTTGCCAATAAGGCGACGGGATTATCAACGAATTGGGCTGACTAGAGTTTCATTATAGCCTTGAGCGAGCGGAACCACTTCCATAACCTGCTGAAGGTAACACGTAAGTACCAAAATCACTATAGATACTTGAAAGTAATTGAATGTGTTCCTCGTAAAAAGGCCCAAATAATTAACCCAAAATTAAAAGAAGTAATAATAAATTAATCAAAGTGGAAAATGTCAGAGCAAAGTATTGATCGTATTGTCTTCTTAGTGTTCCATAAAGTCAAAAATCCGAATCTACCTCTCTAGATCTGTTTGTTTTGATACTGATTTTAGTCGTAATTAAGAATGTAATCAATTGGTGATCATAGTTTCGATGTTCAAGAATATACAACCAAACTACAGATTATTCGTTCAAATCCGCTTGTTGTTGCCGCCACCAAGCGGATTCTAGACGGAACCCTCATTTATGCAAAAGTTTGCTCGCCAAACATGCTTTCGCCCATGACGTGCTTGGAACAGCCTAAGATTCAAGGACAGTTCAAGTCTTGGAGTAAAATGTATGACGGGACCCAGATCCATCTAGATTTGCCTAGCTGAATGTCAAGAAACGAATAGCTAAGTCAGTGAAATGAATGGAAGACACCCACGTGGTTTTCTTTTTAAAACATTTTTCCAACATGGAAGACCTCAACAACGGTCACCAATCCATATAGGATTCTTCTCTGCCGTATCATATTCTTTCTTTATATCGAGGTTTATATTCTTTCTCATCAAGATCTGTATTTTATCAATAATTATCATACATATGTAAGTTTTAATTTCACATCTTTGTTATGAATCTCCAACATGGTACTTTTAATCAATTGTTGAACCAAGTGATGTCTCCACGAAATCTCCCAATTTGCCAATATCTCAGATTAATTGACTTTCAAACGAGTCACTATAACAATGAATGAATGAATGAATGAAAAGTTTTATTCTTATTCCGGGACAGAAGTCCCATAGGAATAATTTTGAAATTACAAAATAATTTTGAATTTTACGTATAAACTTAAAAACTTATAAATGCTATCAGTATCAATATATAGTGTACAGCTTCAATATAGACTAGGGGTTGGGTAAAACTTGGAGGGATAGAAGGTGGTGGAAGAGTCGGGATTTAAAGGTTTCAAGGTTGGTAGAATGGCGGACAGACAGAGGTAAGGAATTCCATAGCGAGGTGGCACGGGTGACGAATGATTTTTCGAATATTGCTGTTCGGTGGGAAGGAATATAAAGATCGGAAGGACGAGAACGGGTGTTACGGGAGTGAACCGAGGATTTAAATTTAAGAAGTTGAAAAATATAAGAAGGTCTACGGGATTGAATTACTTGGTAAAGGACTGAGCCGAGGAAGTACTGACGACGATAAAGAGGGAATAGCCAATTTAGCTCCTGGTAGAAATGTGATATGTGGGAGTCTCTGGGGATCCCGAGGATAAAACGAATGAAACAGTTCATGAGGCGTTTGAGTTTTGCCTCGAGATCGCCAGAAAGTCCACCGTACACCAAACAACCATAGTCAAACTGGGGGAATAATAGG
Organism: Gonocerus acuteangulatus; assembly: GCA_946811695.1. Classification (NCBI taxonomy): domain Eukaryota; kingdom Metazoa; phylum Arthropoda; class Insecta; order Hemiptera; family Coreidae; genus Gonocerus; species Gonocerus acuteangulatus. The sequence goes on along the minus strand of OX328128.1, from coordinate 82,345,829 downwards.
GAATTTACGAGGAGTTGACGGGTCTTTGTTGGCAGGAGATGGCGGGAGAGGTTGAGCTGTCTCAGGATAAATATGGACCTACGGGAAATTTGGGAAATATGATTTTTCCAGGAAAGGTTCTGATCAAATATGATCCCAAGATTTTTAACTGATTTACAATATTTTATAGGGATGCTGTTAAGGTAAAGGGCTGGAAAAGGGGAAGTAGAACTTATGAGGGATTGGGAGCCTATAACAATGGCTTTGGATTTGTCTGGATTCAGGGAAAGCTTATTAGCTGCAGCCCAAGCATTGATGTTGTTAAGATCTACTTGCAGCTTGTCTACAGCATCTCGTAGCAAAGAGGGCTTAAAGGATAGGTAGATTTGGGTATCGTCAGCGTAAAGATGAAACTTGGAATGAACTATGGAAAGAGGAAGATCATTGATGTAAACAGAAAATAGAGTTGGGGATAACGAGGAGCCCTGCGGTACACCACGGGAAAGAGGAAGAGGGCTAGAAGGATTGCTGACGGGGATGACCACGTATTGGGATCGATATTACGTCAATAATACAATAATACAATGCCGCAGTCGACTTGACATATTTATTCTACACGAGTCCAAGACTTGAACTGTCCTCAAAAGGAAAGACGAACTCATGCTATGCTACCACGAGAACTTAAAGACCTGTCTCTCTCTAAGCGGCTTGCCGGACAAAGCGCCCACATTTGAAGACCTTCTGAAGAGCTACGAGAGAGTTCATGTGTTCGGCTTGACTTGCGGTCTGGGTTGCAAGCCTTTGATGATGAAACCTACGGAGGATGTCCCTCTAGATCTCGAAGAACATGCGAATGTAGTATTTTCTTTGGGTAGCAAAACGGCAAATCCACCCAGAAGGGTATTGGAAAGAATTGGAGACGTATTGGAAGTCACACTGGAGAACGGGAGAACCGGAGGCCTATTATAGGGCTTGTTCATAATTGTATATACTGTATATACAATTATGAACAAGCCCTATAATAGGCCTCCATACATATGTACAAGGGTTTCACAAAAATAATGGTCATCCGTTGGCCAGATGAATCTCCAATGCAAGATCGGAAAAAATAGCCCCCATATTGACCCCCACAAAATTGACCTTGAAATTTTATTCAAGGTTAAAAATGTGTATTGCATATTTCGAATCTACGAGTCAAGAGGAAGAAAAAAGTCACCGGCACCATAGGTCAGAAATGACTCTTTATGGTCAAAAGAACCATTGACAACGAATACGTGGGCCATTCCATTGCAATTGACAAATGGTGGCTGATTTTGACAATTTTTCCCCTACTTTTTCTACGATCTCGCATTGGAGAATCATCTGGCCAACGGATGACCATTATTTTTGTGACACCCTGTACATATTTATAATAATGTACATAAAATTTTGTATCTTAAAAAAAATTCACAACTTCATAAAATCACTAAACCATGTAGCCACTATCCGATAGCTCAGAGAACCTTTCAGCCGATCCTCAGTGGAAATGTCGGTCAAATATATTTAAGAATTATGTATTATATTTACGATATTATATTAAAATACTCATTTATTTATTAAATACATTAGTAAATATATGATATCTATGTGCATTTTATTTATTCCTTTTTCTGTGTTTTTTATTATGGACTTTCGCCATTAGCTTATTTCACTGAACTTTCTGGAGATCTGGAGAACCAAAGGGTTTTATAGAACAAATACAAATATGCAGGGTGTCCCAGTCTTAAACCAAAAGACTTCGTATATCGATGGGGAATCGAAAAAAGTCCGTCACGCAGGAGCTGCATAACTAAGCACTTTCCTCAGAATTTTTGTAGTGTAGACTACATTACTGAATAATTTGCTGTAAATAACCTATATAAATAAAATAAAAATGTGAATAGTTCTGCTCAGTTACATTTCTTATGAGAACTGTTCAATTATTAATTTTGTAATTAATATGCTTCCATAGTTATGTTAATACATGATACTGTACTACTTAATAAATACACAAAAACTTCATTTTCCGTCTTTTAATCTGACTCAGGAACAGGATACAGTCCCTGTAGTGGTAGAAAGCGCTCCTTGCGGCGGCCTTGCGAGCCTACGTCTGGCGAGCTATTCCATTGAAATATATTACAAAGTAAACCCCCCCCCCTTTCCGATTGACCGATTTAGCTCATTTTTACACCACTTCTTTTTCAAGAGGTACCCACGACGTATACCGCGTTTCGTAACAATAGAGCAGAAATTACGACCGGTATGAGTATATTAGTACTTTAGGTCCGGAGTAACCCCCCCCCCTCGAAATAACCCGATTTAGTTTATTTTAACAACCCATTTTTCTCTGTTGATTACCACCACGAATACCGAGTTTCGTTGAAATTTAACAAAAATTACGGCTGGTAGTGGCAAATTGGTATTATGGGTCCGGAGTAAACCCCCCTCCTAATGAACCGATTTAGTTTATTTTTACAACGTACTTCTCTCTTTAGATAAACATAACGAATACAGAGTTTCTTTGAAATATAACAACTTCGGCTGGCATGGTCAAATTAGTGTTTTGGGTCCGGGGTAACCCCCCCCCCCCCCCCTCTCGGTGGACTGATTTTGGTGGTTAACGAACTCGTTCAATCGTTTGCTAATTGAACGCTATATGCCACGTTTCGTGAAGAAAAAACAAAAACTCTGGCCGCTAAAGTGTTAAGAGACACACACATATATATATATATATATATATATATATATATATATATATATATGAAGAAATTTTTCGAAAATTCCGTCATGGGTGCAACCTAAATAGCTACTTTCCTTCGGAGGAAAGTCCTAAAACTATGTCAAAAATTCCTTTGGCTATTTTTTTCTTTTCGAGAAAAACGCGAAAAACCGTGTTTTTTAGACAAATTCCTATTTATCGCTTAAACGAAGCGTTGTACCAACAAACACCTTAATAGAAATGTTGTAGCTTATTAAATTATCTGTAAAATGAGACCACGTTCAGAGTCTTAGCTTGAATATTCTACGAGATGATCGTGTTTGAATAACCCATCGGATGGACATTTTCTTCCACAGAGAGTCATTTTTGATCCGACGAACCGTGTGCGCGCGGATCGCAAAAACTGGAAGAAATAATCTCGGTTCACTTTTTTTTTTTTAATTTTGAATATCACGTAGATACAAATATTATTGTTGTCTCGAAAACGAGAAAATCGCCAATAGATGTTTTGACTTAGATTTCGATTCCCCATCGATATACGAAGTCCGTCGTATACTGGGACACCCTGTGTATGTATACTTGTTCCATAATTTACATTCATACATATCAACATACAATTGTTTTCCTTCTTGTATACAATAAAATCAAAAACGCTCAGCTACTTCTTGCAAACTATACCATTGCCCGATATAAGTAATGGCTGCTCTATGGCAGCTGTCTTCCCATCGAAAGACCATAATTATTAACAGCTGATCTCTGGAAAAACTATTTAAAAATTCATATATTTACTTCTTTATTTATTCCCCTCCATTCGATACAGAAATGAAAAATTCCGTCACGCAGGAGCTACAAAATTAAGCACCTTCCTCTGAAGGTGGGAGTATATATATACTATATATAAAGAAAAAAACATGAATGTTTTTGCTTTTTTATATTTGTAATGAACAGCTCGCTCAAATATTAAATTTTACACTAATTTTCATCCAGAGTGTTATATATGCGAGGTAATACTTTACTTAAAGTGTAATAAATAAACATAAACTTCATATTTTTATTAATTTTTCTTTATTAATAATGATAATAAAAGCGTCCACATGTAAAAATAGAACATCCCACAATCATAACTACACAGAAACCGGCGATAATGCACCTGTTCAGCGCCTAATTGGACCCGTTATGCTGTAACTACATTGGGCCCGTATTTCCCCCGATCCGATCCGATCCAATATCCTTTGATTGAAAACGGCCGACGTGAGGGCCTGCATTGGTCCTGAACCGATCCGATCTAGTCACAGCTCGTCAGTAATGACGTCGTACTGAAGTGAAATGAGTGATTAATTTAAGAAATACCACCTAATAAGCATAGAAACCTTCGATTATGTTGAATGTTGGAGGTATGATGGAGGAGTTGATAGGCGAATCAATCTTCCATTGATATCAAGTATATCAGTCCCGAAAAACAAATCTACAATAAGGGAAGCAATAGTATTCATATTTTAAAATTATTTATAAGAAAGTTAACTAGAAGGTTATAAGCATTGAAAGGTTATAAACATTGGAAGATTATAAACATTGGATGGTTTCATTATCAATCATGTTTCTACGTTATTAAAAAACAAGGGAAACAGAAAACAAAAATGTGGCTAGACATTTGGGGGGCTAATTTTGTTTGAGCCGTGCCTGGGGTTGTAGAGACAAATTTTTATAATGAGGCACCTTGAAAACAATAAGAAGGTATTTGATAACCTAAGAACATACATTAACTAGAACTTAATACTATTATTTTGCTAAACAATATTTTTTTCTAATTTAATCGAAAAATACTTACCTGGAGCCAACACATTCAAAAGAAAAGACAGGAAACAAACAGACGTTTTAGACTACTAACTAGACTACTAGATTCTCGCTCAAAATTATCATTACAGAACAAGAGACGGATATATACTGCAATACTTCAACCCACCTGGACGTACGGCTTGGAAGTTTGGGGGTGTGCCAAGCGATCCAATATCCTCAGAATCCAATCTCTCCAATCCAAAATACTCCGTAAAATAGTCAATGCTCCATTCTATGTTTCAAACTTCACTATCCATAACGACCTAGAAATCCCCTTTGTTCAACCCCTGTGCAAAACCCGATGCTTCCACATCCGCTTGCCTGGTCACGACAATCCTCTAATCAATAACCTATCCTCATCCTCCATTCCCGGTAACCCTCACCGTCGCCTTAAGCGTAAATGGCCTAGAGACCTGTTGTGATCTAACTAAGTAATGTAAATATTGTAAATAGCTACGGAAGTGAAGTTTGGGGTCTAAGCTGTTTGGATATTGTCGAATCATCTCAGGTGCAATTTCTCAAGAAACTCCAACACCTTCCTTCTAGGACCCCGGGTTATATGGTAAGGCTGGTATGCGGAAGGACAGCGCTAAAACGTCAATTACTCAAAAAATCCCTAAACTGGATGTCCAAGATTCTGTTTTATCCTGCAACCAGATTGCCAAAGAAATGCTTCAACAGATTATTAGCACTAGATAAAACCCCTACAAACCGACCGACTTACAACTGGGTATCTCAGTTGAAGCAAATACTTATCGAAATAGGCCTGATTCGTCTCTGGGACGAGGACGACCTCATGTCACTAGTGAAAGTGTCTAAATTTGTTCTTGAGGAATATGAAAACTTCCTCATTCAAGCCGACATCTCTAGAGCCTCCTCTTCTTCGTACTCAGCAATATACCGCAGCATAAAGCCGAAAATTGAGACGGGAAAATATTTAAAACTAAACACAAATATTAAAAAATTAAAAATAATTTCACAAGTAAGATTGTGTAGACCAGAAAATCTGAAATTTTATTGGGAACGAAGCGTCTACTCAATTAACGGGGAGGAGCTATGTACATTTTGTAACAAGTTCGAGAAAGAAGATTTAAAACACATCCTCCTCAAGTGCCCTATGTACAATGATCCTCGTAACGCTTTTATCAAGAAGTACTTAGACCTCTCGATGCAGGATGAGGAGAAAATCAAGGCAATACTAGCAATAGACACAATAGAAAAACTTAATAATATTTATTATTACATCACAATTGAAATTAAGGGTACTTTATAAATGAACAAAACTTAATAAATAAATATCAGTACATTCCAGGAATTAGGTGCTATTCGCCAATTAAAAATAAAACTAAATAAATAAATTGAGGAGAAGGACAAATTCATTTTATATGCCTCTATGTATATAGATTATGTATTAGTAAATAAAAATAATAATTAAAAAAAAAATCAGCTTTTAAGTCTGTTAGTGTGCGATTAGAAGAATGCTATTTATTATTAATTGATAATTATTTTTTATGACTTTTACTAATGTTAAAGATATATATTTCTTTTTTGTTTAATTTATATGACTTCAGGTCATCATCAGTCGTCAGCGTAGATATTATTAATGAATAATTTATATTTATGTATAAAGGCTTGATAACCTCCACCATGTAATATGAAACATTCATAATTACAAATTTTTCTTCTTCTAATAACAAAACTAAATAAATTATTTTATAAAAAATATTTTATAGGCGTCTATGTAAATAATGTATTAGTAAATGATGGGAAAAAATAATAATTATAAAAATTTAGTAAAAAAGTCTGTTAGTTTTAAAGTAGAAGAATGTTATTTATTATTAGCTGATAATTATTTTTTAATATTTTTACTTATGTTAAGGTTATATATATATATATTTTTTTCTTTTATGTATTTATATCAAGACATGATAATTTTTTGTATTAAGAGATGATAACCTCCACTATGTAATGTGAAACATTCACAAATACAATTTTTTTCTTCTTCTATTGTAAATAGCTACTTTAAGAGTAAATGTAACCTGTTCTAAAAGTTCAAGACAATAGGTTTTGGCCAATGGGCCTTTTTCTCTATCGGTCTTTCAAGACATGTAATCAAGAACAAAATAATTATAAAAAATACTTGATGTATTGTGTAATTTTCGAATAAAGATATATATACATAAAAAAAAATCGAAAAATATTGTGAATTTTCATTCTGGGGGGCCTAAGCCCCCCCAAGCCCACCCCTTTTGCCGCCACTGTGTAGATGGTTTTGAAACCCAATATTTCGCTTGGTGCCATTTTGAGTCGGTCGTCCAAAATTGATCTAGAAACAAAGAAGTTTGTTCGGCGGAGAATCGGTGGTCATCGGATCGGGTCGGGTCGGGACAAATGTAGGCACCTCCATTGAGAGCTACTGTGTTTGTTTTTCTCCCGACAGTTGGTGTCTATAGGATCGAGAATGTAAATGTACCCTAAGTCCAGTTACAGTGTTTCTGCAGAACTTGCATGTTTATGTAGGACATTATCAGACGCTTTTAATTTTGATTTTAACAAAATACTTTAAAATTTATTAGTATGTATGAATGGGGTTTAAGGACGAAGAACGTCAAAGGTTACCATCGTACTAATTTATTAGTATGTATGAATGGGGTTTAAGGACGAAGAACGTCAAAGGTTACCATCGTACTAATTTATTAGTACGTATGAATGGGGTTTAAGGACGAAGAACGTCAAAGGTTACCATCGTACTAATTTATTAGTACGTATGAATGGGGTTTAAGGACGAAGAACGTCAAAGGTTACCATCGACTAATTTATTAGTATGTACGAATGGGGTTTAAGGACGAAGAACGTCAAAGGTTACCATCGTACTAATTTATTAGTATGTTTGAATGGGGTTTAAGGACGAAGAACGTCAAAGGTTACCATCGTACTAATTTATTAGTATGTACGAATGGGGTTTCAGGACTAAGAACGTCAAAGGTTACCATCGTACTAATTTATTAGTATGTTTGAATGGGGTTTAAGGACGAAGAACGTCAAAGGTTACCATCGTACTAATTTATTAGTATGTACGAATGGGGTTTAAGGACGAAGAACGTCAAAGGTTACCATCGTACTAATTTATTAGTATTGTGGACATATTATGAGCATTTAGTGTCTACAAACATTTGCTCCATAAGTATAATTAGAACCCTTTGAACTTAAGCCCCAGAAGACGACTCGACCAAGGCAAAATAAGGTGAAAATATATAAATAAACAGAAAAATTAAATTATTTATTAAAAATATATAAGTAAACTATTTTAAAGAAAAAAATAAGATAATAACAATTTGTCATAATATAATATTTTTACAAATTGTAATCTATTATATAAAAATGAATCGCTAAATGTGTTGGCAAGCGCAAATCTCGAGAACAACTGAACCGATTTCGCTAATTCTTTTTTTATAATATTCCTTGAAGTACGAGGATGGTTCTTACAGAGAGAAAAAAAAAAAAAAAATGCATGAAAAAGTCTAAAAACAACACTTTTCGGGTCTTTTTCACTTCCTTAACGCAAATTCATTTTTAAATAAAAGCATATGTTCTCAATTATAATATTTTTAACAGTTAACGTATTAGGTTATTCGTGTATAAGCAAAAAAAAATTAAATAAATAAGAACAAGTAATCACTAGGTGACAATAGAACCACATGTTAATAATGCAATTTAAATCTACTATATATTTGTCAAATACCACTCACTCACTCACTCATCTATCAACGCCCAGCCCAAACCGCTCGACAGAAAATTTTGAAATTTTGCATGGACACTCCTTTTTACGTAGACACTCCTATATAACGTAGGCGCTCGCTAAGAAAGGATTTTCTTATATTAGTATTTTTAAGCATTTTAGGGGGGTTTAAAGTTTGAGTTGGTTAGAGAAGGCAAGCCTAGGCAGCCTGCGTTGCTAGGACGATAAAGAACAGCTGTTACCGTACATTATCTATTTCATAGTATTATTTCTAATTGAGGTTAATTTCAACTATGATGGCAGACCTTGAATTACTAGAAATGAACTGTCCCTCATAGAGTTTTAATTGCGTTTCTTTTCTGCCTGTCCCCGTCAGATAGGCTTGCCATATTTTTGGAGAGTTAAACCGAGACACATTAATATGGGATGGGCGTGCCAGGGGGGGGGGATAAAAAGAGTACAAATTATAAGCAAAATGGTTGGTGAGTTTTAAGCCTAGCAACTAACGGGAAGGGGGAATCCTAAACTGTTAGTCTACCCAAACCTTAAAAATAAGAACGGTACTTTTTTTGCTACTTGATTTTTTTAAAAAAATCTCTCAGCCAAATAGTAGTGTCTGGCAGCTGGCAGTGCTGTGCAGGTAGTTCCAGCGTTTTACAGTTAGATTACTTCTCATTTCTTTGACACTGTTAGCAGTAGTAAAAATGTTGATTGTAGAAAAGTAACCGATTTATAAAAGATTCTTATAAACATGAATTCATTACTTTTTGCATCTTTCAGCCTTTTCCGGGACATTGATAAAACCGGGCGGGACACCGAAACAATTGCAAAATACCGGGACAGTCCCGGTCAAACCGTGATGTATGGCATATCCTTAGGTTTTCCAGGCGAGGTAATAATATCCGGAACCCTTGCACAGCCTTCTCGCCTATAACCTTGGTAATACTCGTAAATATATTGGGTGTTACCATATGACTTCTTGGAAACATAAACTTTTAAATTTTAACGCCCATTGAATAAAATATAGTATGACGGGAACCGTGCTGTAATAAACTGCACAAAATTGTATAGTAACGTAATTTTAATGAAACATTATTTAACACAATAAAATAACTACTTATCTGCCGTGACGAAGCACGGGTATTCAGCTAGTTAATTTATATTTGCGTTAACGAAGTAAAAAATACACCACTTTTTTATATTCCCATACAAAAGATTCGTAATAATACTTAAAGGTCAATTTGAACTTTAATACCATACCATAAAGTTTAAGTGTTAGTGGAGGGGTTCCGGGAAGGCAAAACAATTGAGTGACATTAGTATCGTATAAATATTAAGGTCAATATTTGTCAACATTTATATGACGGTAACATTACTCAAAAACAAATTGTTTTTGGTAAAATGTAAATTGTCTGTGGTAAAATGTCACTTGAAATTTAAACATCTCTTTGCTGTGCATCTATAATATTACTAAAGCTAAAAGCCATGAATTTCTATAAAATTACTAAAGTGTTGTGTGTTTGTGACTTACTAAATATGCCTCCTATAAGGCGGCGGACAAATTTAGGCAGAACAACCCGAAATTCAAAGAATCAAAAAAAAAAGAAAAAAGGAAATTAATTATCAATCTAATTGTACTGCCGAGGAACGTGAAAATCGCCATGAACGTGTAGATCGCAATGAACGTGGAAGAATTCGGCTAAGACCCGTGAAGGGCGACATTCGACTAATAATGGTGCAAGTTTGAATCAAGCTGCTGTGAATTCATTAGTGCCTACAACTGTGTTGCTATTGGACCTATGAACTCAGTTCGACTATAAACAAATCCCAGGGCAGTCATTAAGTGTTTGTAGTATTAATCTAGAAAACCCATGTTTCTCGCATGGTCAATTGTATGTTGCCAGTTCCCGTGTTGGAAAACCATCTGCTCTGTTTGTTTACGCGTCAGGTAATGAAACATAAAATATCGTGTACCATTAAGTACTACAATAAAAATGAAACTTAATTTAGAATAAGTAAAAATAAAATGAAGTATAATAAGTAGGTATCATAATAAGAAATCTAATATTGTAATTTTCGTTGTGATTTTTAGTGACTATTAAAAGAATTTTAAGTGTTTTATAATTTTTATTTTTTTACAAAATGTAATTGTTGACTTATTAAGTTTCTTTTTTCTTTTTTTTATCTTACTACCTGACCCGGTGTCCCAAATAGCAGAATAAGTATTAAAAGAAAAAAAAATTAAAGAATCGACTGTTAGGCGGTACGAAGTTCTCCGGATCAGCTAGTTCTTTTATAAAAACACTACAAAATACAAACGAAAAAAAATTAACAACAGCAAAATCTGAAAAATAGTTTTGGGCTTAATTTTCCTTTCCTCAAGTGCCAAATTGCGCGGCTGCCGTTGCTCCACATAGCCTAGAAACAATTTTCCAAACAAATAGCCTAATCAAGTGATATAGGTTTGATAAGATGATAAGGAAGCTGACGGTGTGTTGGCAACCTTGAACACGCCCTTCTGGTCCAACAGAGCCAACCAGAGCCCAGTTCACACCGAGCTGCAGGCTGTAACACATTCTCTCTGAGGGTTACTCTGATTAGTATACACATCAAGTAAGATAACACATATATTCATCGGGAATTGCTTCATCTAAGTGTGTTTCCTTGTAATGCTTATTTCTGGAGTTATTTTAAATCCTTATCTCCCAATATTTGTCATCCAAAGAACCTTCTGTTTTCTTGGGAACCTTATAGAATGATCATAAATCCTTTTTAACGTTTGATGCTTAAATCATTTCAGATCCCTACTTATATTGCTTCAAACATGATTGGGGACACTCCCTCCCTACATGTGATCTTCCGTGTCTTCCTAAAGAACAGTATATTAACAACAAAATACAATGCCATCGTTCATTTTCGATGTACACTTCTAAAATAATTATTTTAAGAAGTCCAACAAGCAGTCATCTTAGCGCATGTCCTTTTTAGCACTTTCCTCCGAAGGTTGCACTCATGACGGAATTTTTCTTCGAATCTTTATCGATCCTACCTAGTAGACACCGAAAATGACCCCCGTTCAAATTTATATATATATATATATATATATATATATATATATATATATATATATATATATATAGTTGTAAATGTTTCCGTTAACACGATAAAGGCCAGAGTTTTTGTTTTTTCGCCACGAAACTTGGAATGCAGTTTTCTCCCATCAAACGATTGAACGAGTTCGTTAACCAACAAAATCGGTCCATCTGGAGGGGGGGGGGGTTTACTCAGGAGCCAAAGTAGTTATTTACCAATACCAGCCATAATTTTTGTTATATTTCAACGAAACTCGGTATTCGTTGTGGTCAACCGAAGAGAAAAATTGGTTATAAAAATAAACTAAATCGGTTGACTAGAAGGGGGGGGGGTTACTCCGGACAGAAATTATTAATTTCCTTATACCGGTCGTAACGAAACTCTTTATACGTCCTGGCTATCTAATAAAAAAGAAGTGTTGTAAAAATGAACTAAATCGGTCTATTGGAAGGGGGGGGGGGGTGTTACTTTGTAGTATGTTTGAATTGAATTTTTCCGTCAAACGTAGGTTCGCGAAACTCATCAAGATCAATAGATCAAAATGTGAAGCTTTGCGTATTTATTACGTAGTGTAGTACCCCGCATACACAAAACTCTGGAAGGAAATTAATGACTACGAATTTTAGGACGGGTTATCTATAGGTTACCACCCTTTTCTAGCCAGGATAGGGCTGATGCCTTTTCTTTTTTCGAAAGAAAAGCCACCACCCCCAGTGGGAATCGAACCCACAACCCTTTGGCAGGGAGTGTTAAGTGCTCACGCCTTAACGCTCGCGGCCACCGGGCCGCCGGAAATTAATTGCAAAATTAATAATTGAAACAGCTGCTCTTAAAAATGCAAAAGAGTAGAAAAATTCTTAGTGTTCTTTGGAAATATTAAAATAGAAAGAACAAATGTTTTGTTTTGCTTTTTCTTGAAAAATATAATGATGAGAAGCATGATTTCAGGTACAATGACAGGAAACTGACTGTCTCCTAAGCTCACTAAACTCATTCCGCCTTCTCAAGGTTCTCTCCAGGAAAACACGAATGCAAATACCTTTCTCATTTTATATGCGATTTAAAAAAGTCCGACTCGCAGGAACTGCATCATCTTAGCGCGGTTCCTGTTCATACCCCTATTGTCATTTGAAAAGCTTAGAATAGAAACAGATAATATTTTCCTCTGCCTTTGTTCAAAGGGTTTTATGACTGGTCGGGTCCGCCAGACCCTAGAATCCTCTTCTACCGATACTTCATTTCATACGTTTCAAAGAATTGGAAAATATCAAAATTATTCACATATTACTGTGTTCTTTTACTACAGTAATAATTCTACAAATAAAATCAATTAAAAAATAAAATAAAAAACCAACAGAATAAAGTCAATTGAAAATATTCAAAAGACGTCATCGAATCTTTCTCTTGGCAAGCTATATTTCTAACAATGAATTGTTTTTCTTATTTTGCCTAATCTGTTTTATTGTAAAATACATTATCCAACTATAAGCAATTAAAAAATAACAAGAAATAAAAACAGACAAAAAGAACAGTTCGAATAAGCAAAATCAATTACTTAAAAGTTTAGGCACTTATTTCTCCGATCTACATCGCTTATTCAAAACTTTATTCAGATTTTTTTTTTTTTTTTTTGTAGAAAATTTAGTAAGCTTTCGAATGGTAACCTTTCGCTTCCCTAATTTTCAACCGTTTTCGAGATATTATTGAAAGTATACGAAGTGCCCAAAACTTTTCATTATTTTTAGCAACAGAAAATGGGTCTCATTTTACCTATCCTGTTTTACACACAAATACATTTTCGTAACATAAAAAATTACAAAAATAAAAAGCAATAAAAAATTAAGGGAAAGAGACAAAAATTACAAAAAGAACGACAAAAAACCGTTCATAAGAACTAAACAGACGTATTTGAAGTTTTAAGCACTTATTTCTTCGATCGAGATCACCTAATCAAAAATTGTTTCAGAATCTTTTTTGTAGAGAATTTAGAAAGCTTTCAAATAGTTTCTATCCACTGATCATAATTTCCCAACCGCGTTCGAGATATTGATGAAAGTAAACGAAGTTCCCAAAACTTTTCATGTCTGTTCATAAAATATTTTATTCTAACCCTTCCTCAACTCCAAACGTAACCAAAAGTTTAACATGTTAGTTTTGATGAAATTCAAACATGCAAAAAATGTTTTAACTGAATCCCATTATTGTAAGTACCAAAACCAAGCTAGGCTTTGTATTTGTGTCGGCAGATACCTGGGGTATATTTACAACTCTTGAGGATTAACTCGTAGCAGGTACATTTTTTTTGGACCCACAGACAGTGAACGGACTCTCTATTCCCTCATAGTATCTAACCTGTGTGAAGTTGAATATTGTTTCTAATTATACGTATCCTGTTTTATTGACAAATATATTTGACTACTATAAGCTATGACAAACACTAGGGAACATGCCAAAGAACTCGGAGTAGGAGCCTTGACAGTTTCAAGTCATTTGAAGGAAATCGGCAAATCCAAAACTGACATTTCATACGGTTCAGCCTGATATATTTCTAGCAATGAATTGTTTTTTTATTTTTATTAATCTGTTTTATTGTCAATACATTACCCTACTATAAGAAATGACGAAATAACAAGGAATAAAAACAAAAAAGAAGAACCGTTCAAATAAGCGAAATCAATTACTTCAAAGTTTAAGCACTTATTTCTCCGATTGACATCGCCTAATCAAAAATTGTTTCAGAATCTTTTTATTAGAAAATTTAGTAAGCTTTCGCATGGTAACCCTCCGTTTGCCAATATTTCAAACAGTTTTCGAGATATTAGGGAAGGTATACGAAGTTCCCAAAACTTTTCATGTCTGTTAATAAAATATTTTATTCTAACCCTTCCTTAACTCCAAACGTAACCAAAATTTCAACATATTAGTTTTAATGAAAGCAGAACATGTAGAAAATGTTTCAACTGAATCCTATAATTCTAAGTACCCAAACCAAAAACGGTATTCGAAAACTATTTTTCTAATTTTCTCGAGAACGGTTAAAGCTATCGCCTTGGAAATGGTTTCATTCGTTTTCCTAGCCCAAGAAGCCTATAAAACGAGTACTTACAAGCTTATGAAGTCAAAAACGTAAGCGATACGATTTTTTTTGCGCGAATTTCGCCCCAAACGCCATCTTCCAATGGGCAATTTCTGCTGGTTAACGAACTTGACCTTTCAAATTGGACGACGGATTTTTGTACCAAATTTCATCACAATCGGACCATTAGGGAAGCCAGAATGAGCGAACAGACAAATATATATATATATATATATATATATATATATATATATATATATATATATATACAAATTTGAACCACCGTTATTTTCGGTTTCTAGGGGTTCTGAAACACGAAATTTTCTAGTCGGCACTTTCGGATTGTTTCATTGTATCAACCTCATAAGCGGGGTTCCTCCCTATGGGGGAGGGAGGAACCGCGCTAAAAGGCGTATGCACTCCGTGCCTGAGGTCTTGGGTTCGATCTCACTAGAATGATGCCTTTTTATTTAGAAAAAAAGAAGGATTCAACCCCATCCCGGCAAAAAAAGTGCGGTAACCTATAGATAACCCGCCCTAAAATTCGTTTTCAATAATAATACGCATTAAAATTTAAATGAATTAAAAAAAAATGAATAACTATGGCCAACAGACCCAAAAGGGGAGAGTCCAGATGGAGAAAAAGTTCGCTTCCAAGGAACTGCGTCCTCTTAGCATACCCGTAATTTGTGAAATTTTTGAAATAGAAATACAATTGTAATGGGCTGCAGCCACCCCCCGAAATTTTGATTTGATCGGTAAACATTTTATAAAACCCTTAAAAATAGATTAAATAAGATCATTTAGTTCATAAAACATATTCTATTTTGAGTGTAATAGCGTTTTAGTTGTCTAAAACTCTTCCAAGATCTAAATGGTCTCAGCCCCCCCCCCGAAATTTTCCCAGCCCCCTCCGAAATTATTTCCTATATACGCCCATGACATTTGTTTTCCGTATTTCGTGTAAATTTCATAACCTGCTCGAACATCCTGAAGAAATGGAATAGATTAGGCATCACAAAGCTCAGGAAACTGACAGTAGCCAACTTACACAGAAGCGGATAATTCTTAATCCTCATTCATGAGGAAGGCTGTATAAGTCAATACAATTATGGGGTCTTTTTGCGAAGACCACATCCAGTTACTTTTGAAGTAGCAGTAGTGATTGTATCAGTGATTCAGCGCATGCGCATCACTCCTTTGCCTTCCTATTGGAGGATTCGGATGACCAATTGCTTTGGTTCTTGCTGGGAGTAAAGTAACCTTCAACAGTGAATTAGCTCTTGTTTATGAAAAAGCTCTGCTTTTGTTTGTAAGAAAAATGAGCCTTTACAATTAGTTCGCGATGTTCCTGACAAAGAAAAAGGGATTGGTTTCTTACTCGGAAAAATTAATGGAATTCTATTAATTTTAGCGAGTTGGATAGACTAGAGTCGCTTAAATTAATATAATTCTATTAATTGCGAGTTGGATTGACTAGAGTTTAGATATCATCTTGAGCGAGCGGAGCGTAGCGTAGCGAGCGGAAACGCAAAGCATGTAATGCTTAATAAATGTAAAATATCCAAAAAACAGAGAGAGAAAAGGAATTAAATATTTTTGTTTACAAATAACGTTGTTTGTTATTCTTTATAACCTGCAAAACTGTCAACTTTAAAGCTTAATAACTTATTTCATAGTTGAGAGAATTGATTTTGATCATAATAACCTTTTTATTAATAAATATTGCTTGCCATTATCTAATATGAATTATAACCGTAGATAACGAGTCAAGAAGTAGTAGATAACCAGCAAAGAACCTATAAGCTAATCAGTAAGCTTATCAGCGAGTACGAGTAACTGTTATAAATCACTACTGCTACTTCAAAAGTAACTGGATGTGGTCTTCGCAAAAAGACCCGAATTATTTAATAAAACACTAATATCAAAAATATTCATCTATATGGCTTTTAATATAGCATTTAATTTACATGGTAATATTTCAATAACGGAAATATTTCCAATGTTTCTTATTGGAAATTTAATTCAGGTTCTAAAAATGTGCTCTTTATTTACTAGAGAAGAGAAGAGAAATTCTTTATTTAAAACAAACAAAACAAAAAGGGCTGCCCAAATATATTGGGTTCCTAAAAACACAGGGTACTTATCAATCTTTCAATTGGTCTTTATTCATTTCAATTGGTTAAAATATTTTTTTTTTAATCAATTAATTTGGAGTTTTGCCGAGAACATAAATTTTGATGACAAATTTAATAAAAATCTTAAATAAAAAAACTAAATTTGAATGAATTTTGAAATGTACACATTTAATTTTATAGGCCTGAACATAAATTTTGTGAAATGAATTCCGAAAGATTGCTAAGCAGCTATTTAGCTCCCGTGTATGTGGTAGCTGAGTATCCCCAGGGAATCTATCAAGATTGATTCCGCAAGGATACAGAGTTTGTTGGGATCCACGACTAGTTCTTGCAGGAAATCACTTGTCGCTTTTGGTGTCGTCCCTCTCGCCCCGAACCATAGGCCTTGGACTACGTACTCTCTTCTTCCGAATCATTCCTGGTAGAATCTAATAATTTCCGCTTAGAATACTATCAGTATCCTGTTGTAACGTCTAAAATCTTCCTTCTCTTTAAGATGTCATTGTATAGTTTTCACGAAAGATTTAAACCTACTTATAACTGCTCCTATTCCGTAACGGTCGGTACGCGGAATCTTCTCGTAAACGAATTTGACCTTCCATATCAGACAACTAACTTTTGTTTCATATCGGAACACTTGATTGGGAGTAATGCTCTGTCAGCTTTGTTTATAAAAGAGTGTAATTAAAGGGATCGTGGCAAAATAGTGCCAAGCAACGTTCTTAATATGTTGGATATTATGTGGGACTATCAGCTGAAATAGTTAGGGGCAACAAGATTAAATAGCACACAGAGCTTGTAGTAATATTTTAGTAGCATAAACTGACATTCCCACATAATATCCAACATATAGCAGCTACAGTTTTGTTAAAAATGTTGTTTGGCACTGTTCAGTCCCGACCTGTTCAATTGAGTGCAAGTCATCCAATTCGTGCAAACTCTAAACCTTGAAGTGTAATGGCGGAGTAAATATTCCGCCCTTGGCGTTCAATTCACTACACCAATATCCGTATTATTATGGCTCTCTTATGTAGCCAAAAACAAATGTATTTTCCCGCCAAATCCCGCAACCAAGTGATAAGAAGTGTCAGGCCTAAAATAGCAGAAACATTTACGGTCGCATTTTTAATTATTAATTAGCGTTTTCTCTCTTCCACCATCCCAAGGAAACACGCTTAGGAAATTCACCTCAAGACACAATCCGGAAGTGCCGACTAGAATACATACACAAAAATAACGGTGGTTTAATGTTGCATATATATATATATATATATATATATATATATATATATATATATATGTGTATATATATACTATCCGAATACCCGTGCTTCGTCACGGCAGATAATTAGTTATTTTATTGCGTTAAATAATGGATCACCAAAATTAACGCTACTATATAATTTTTTGCAGTTTATTATAGCATGGTCCCCGTCATACTATATGAAGAAACAGATAATCAAGAGATAACCAGTTATCTATAGGTTACCAGCATGAGCGTATATAAGGCGGGGGGCTGAGGGATCCGCAGCCCCCCTCCCCCCCGAAATTTTGATTTGATGGTGAAATGTGTCTTAAAACCCTTAAAAAAAAATCAAATAAGATCATTTCATTTTAGTTGTAATAGCGTTTTATTTGCCTAAAACTATTCCAAGTTCTAAATTGTTAGTATTCCATACTCCGGAAATGGTCCCAGCCCCCCCCCCCCGAAATTATTTCCTATAAACGCCCATGGTTACCAGAGAGAAATCATTTTATTCATGATATGCTGCCCATTTTTAATGGGTTGCTATCACACAGCATACTCCATCACTCCTAGTAGGAGATTCATCCGTCTTCCACAGAGTCCAAAAATTTGTGATTAAAAAAAACAATAACAATAAAACAGAAAAAAAAACATTGCAAGCGATATAGGTTAAATTTTGTTGTCAATAATAAATTTACGTTAAAATTTAAAAATGTATGTTTCTCATATGTCATTTCGAAACACCCATTATATTTGCGAGCATTACCAAGAGGTGTTATGTCTGGGGATGCTGATGGGTGAGGAGGCTATGGAAGGGTTCGGGATATTATTACCTAGGATGGACCATAACCAAGTATAGCGAAAACTCTCTAACGAAATGAATTCTATGAGGGAAAATTTGGCCCTCATAGCGTAAACTCTATGAGGGACAGTTTATTTCTAGTAATTCAAGTTCTCCCATCATAGTTGAAATTAACCTCAATTAAAAATAATTATTTAAATTTTAACTTCCATTTATTACGTTAAAATAATACTATGAAATAGATAGTAAAACGAAATTTTAATACGTTAAAATAAAACGAAATTTTATTACGTTAAAATAATACTATGAAATAATTAAAAATAATACTATGAAATAGATAAAGTTCGTTAACAGCTGTTCTCTTATCATCCTAGCAACGCTTGCTGCCTAGGCTTGCATGCTCTAACCAACTAAAACTTTAAACCCCTCTAAAAATACTTAAAAATTCGAATATCAAAAAATCCTTTCTTAGCGAGTGTCTACGTGCTTAGGAGAGTGTCCATGCAAAATTTCAAATTTTTCTGTCGAGCGGTTTGGGCTGGGGGTTGATAGGTCAGTGAGTCAGTAAGTGGTATTTGACAAATATATAGTATGTATATATATATATATATATATATATATATATATTATATATATATATATATATATATATATATATATACAGGGTGTTCAGATTTTAAATGGTACAACGTAAGGAGCGTGTAGGGGACGGAAAAACAAAGACAAAAAGTCATTTAGAGATTTGCGCGTTTTTGCTTCGTTTTGGAGAAAATCGCAAACAAAAAGCGAAACAAGTTTTTGTACTTACTTATTTAAATATTCAGTGGAAAAAATTTTCATTACGAATTGAATTAAGAAACTAATTACTAAAATTCAATCTCTAGATGCTGATATAGTTTTCGTGTACGATTTATGCAACGGTAGAAGCAGTGCGAGAGAATGCGCGCCGATTCACAAATAGAACTTTGCTTAATCGACGAGTCTTTTTTTTTTTTTTATTGACAACGAGCGACTGGGTCATTCTTACATCATAATGAAGCTGACCAATTCCGAGTTCGGTTTCTGTAACGGTAATGCTTTAGAAGCAGTGCGCGAGTTTGCGCGCCGATTCACAAATAGATGAGTGCTTAATCGACGAGTCTTTTTTTTTTTAAACTTTTAATTGACAACGAGCTACTGGGTCATTCTTAATTCATAATGAAGGCGGCCAATTCCAGACAGCATTAAGAGCTAATTGTCGGTGAAGAAATTGTGCCCAACGCCTGCATTGGGAATATCGCAGCAGGCAATATGACGAACATTGAAAGGTGATAATCGCCACCCGTACTATCTTCAAATATTGCAGAATTTATTACTTCAAGTTATGCAAAGATATTGAATTTTAATTGATTTCTTCTTATTGGGAACCTTGAAGCAGGAAGTTTATTCGGCGGCAATCAACTCAAGAGAGCAATTAAGAGACCGAATCATAGATGAAGTGCACCAAATATCATCAGAACAGTGTTTAGCTGAAATTCATCAAGTCAGTTTTTTTTTTTTTTTTTTTTTTTTTTTTTTTTTTTTTTTTTTTTTTTTTTTTTTTTTTACGGCGCATCTACTTCTAGGTCATTAGCGCCGACATCCAGGGTGCAGCGAGGAATTTTCCCAGCGAGCCTTGAGATGAGAAAATTCCTGCCGGAGGTGGGAATCGAACCCACCATCTCCCGCTTATGAATCCAGCGCGCTAGCCACTAGACTACGGGAGACCCCTCATCAAGTCAGTGCCAGATGTTATGTTCGCGTTGCTGCAAGATGGCTACATTTTAAGTAATAACTAAATTAAATAGATGATAACATAAAAAAAAGGCATTGAATAAAACGACCCAGTCTCTCGTTGTCTATTAAAAGTTAACAAAAAGAAGCGTACACGAAAATTATATCAGCATCAAGAGATTGAATTTTAATAATTAGTTTCTTGAAATAATTCACAATGACAATTTTTTCCCATTGAAAATTTAAATAAGTAAGAACAAAAATGAAAACTTGTTTCGTAATTTTCTCCGAAACGAAGCAAAAACGATTAAATCTCTAAAGGACTTTTTGAATAAGTTTTTTGGTCCCCTAAAGGCTCCTGAAGTTTTGTCATTTAAATTCGTGACACCTTGTATATAAAGTAGCGCTGAAAAGTATTTTCACAAGGAATGAGGCTAAATTAGTACAAATAATATGAAAATACCTTTTATCGGAAGAAACTCGATTTGTGTATTTATTTTTGTAAAAAAAAAAAAAATTGAAATTCACATTACAAAATCATTTATTTATTTTTTTTTAACGGCGCATCAACTATTTGGCTATTAGCGCCGGGCTGTCTACAGGTTACCACCCTTTTATAATGCTAACAGCACGTGGTCGGTCACCCATTCAGGTACTGAGCACGCTCGTTGCTTAACTTCGGTGATCTATGGGAACCGGTGCATTCAACATGGCTACAAAATCATACTGTAAAAGTCCGTCACGCAGGAGCTGCATAACTAAGCACTTTCCTCAGAATTTGGGTAGTGTAGATTGCTTTCCAGAACAATTTGCTTAAAATATCCTACATAAATAAAATAAAAACATGAATAGTTCTCTTTTAAATTTTTAATGAGTAACTGATCAATTAATACTTTGCTTCCAGAGTTATGTTTACACCTGTTACCTATTACACTACGTAATAAATACAAAAAACCTCATATTTTGTCGTATTTTGATCTAACAATCGTAATTTTGATATAACCCCCCCTTCTAATGAACCGATTTAGTTAATTTTTACAACACATATTTACCTGTAGATTACCACTACGAATACCGAGTTTCATAGAAATATACCAAAAATCACGGCTGGTAGTGGCGAATTGGTATTGTGGGTCCGGAGTAAACCCCCCCCCCCCTTCTAATGAACCGATTTAGTTCATTTTTATATCTCACTTTTCTCTCTATATTACCACTACGAATACCAAGTTTCGTTGAAATATAACAAATATTACGGCTGACATAGTCAAATTAGTGTTTTGGGTTCGGGGTAAACCCCCCCTTCCGGTGGACCGACTTTGGTGGTTAACGAACTCGTTCAATCGTTTGCTAATTGAATGCTATATACCAAGTTTCGTGACGAAAAAACAAAAACTCTGGCCGCTATCGTGTTAACAGACATATATATATATATATATATATATATATATATATATATATATATATATATATATGCATTTATATATATATATATATATATATGCATTTATATATATATATATATTAATTTTAACGGGGGTCATTTTCGGTGTCTACTAGGTAGGATCGATAAAGATTTGAAGAAATGTTTCAAAAATTCCGTCATGAGACCAACCTCAATAGCTACTTTCCTTCGGAGGAAAGTGCTAAAAGAGAACATGGTAGTTAAGACATATTTTCTTACATATTCTTTTTATTATTACTAAATGATATATAATTATGATAATTGAATAGATCCATGCAAAAGAGCCTTCAGTCCAAAAATCAGCAGTTTTGAGAAAACTAGACTGAAGCCATTTCTGTATGGAATAATAAAATTATGACTATTTTTCTATGACAACTATGTATTGGACGGAAGTCCTTGTAACATAGAAATCTTTAGTTAGCTTTCATAGGAACCTTCAGAGACAATGATTCCATCACTAAATCATATTGGGGGAAAAAAATGGACTGCAGCCCTTTTTGTATTGATCGATTCAGTTAATCAGTTTAATTATTGATTCATAAAAGGGTATTTCATATTTTTCTTTCTCATGTTTAGTTATAATGTTCTTTTCTTTATTTAATTCTTCATGTAGTTATATTTTGTTTAACCACTTGCTAAGTTAAAGTGATGTAAGGCCCCGTTTTCCCTTTGTCTTTGTTAAGTGAATAAGGATGAGAGAAAAGGTTGGCTGTTCATTTCTAGAGATGTGAGAACCACGAATCCGCAAACGTTGCGTCTGGGTTGTTGGAACTGCACGTGGCTGATTCGTAAGATTCCCGTAAGATTTAAGACCTGACAATAGTTTCTCGTCCATCCACCTGCTAAAGCAGGAGTGGGGCAAAAGAGTATAAAGAGCTGGCTTACCTCCGACGGGTGAGAGTCCACGCCCGTTCCTGAGGTCTTGGCCGAGATGGCGATGAGAGGTAGGTCAGTTCCAAAATATGCTCTTATCTCCCCAAATGATATTTGATAACTCTTATCTAGCTGTTTCTCTCTCACTCAACCTTTTCTCTCGACTTAGCGATGTTTTATGACATTTATGTATGTATTAGTAACCTCAGTGTAAATTATAGTTTTGAAAGGAATTTCCGCTTCTCTGAAATATTTCCCTATTATCTATTCCTTTAATTCCCATCCATGCTAATCGATCCCTTACAATATATAATTTTAAAAAGTGTATATTTCTACGCAATATAATAAAGGAGTAGTTTTGATATTAAAATGACTTTTCTCGGCGTTTGAGACCCCATCCTGCTTCATTATACTGTTTTTTATGATTCAATCACTTTATATTTAACGCATTCTTACTTTAAAGAATCTTCGCCTCAAACCTTTTCATTTATTGTTTTACAAGAATAAGAATTACAAGAAACGAATTTTATCACATAAGAATACTCAAATACACTACTGACTCACTAAGTTCATTATACTCCATGACAAACATTTACAGCACACACCCTATCGTTATTGCGATATATATATATATATATATATATATATATATATATATATATATATATATATATATAGGCCTGCCATATGGTATTTTTGGTGAGTGAAACCGGGCATAATATGAGAAGGGCATACCGGGGGGGGGGATAAAAATGGTAAAAATTAGAAGCAAAATGGTGAGTTTTAAGCCTTTTTACTAAGCGCAGCGAGTAACAGGAGGGGGAGATCTGGAACACTAAATTGTTGGTCTCCCCACTTTGTTAAAATAAAAAAGGAAATTTTGCTACTAATTTTTGCTAGTTCTTGCGTTTGCTCTCTGATTACAGTTACAATCGTTCTCATTTCTTTGGCACTGCATTCATTGTAGAAAAGTAAACAATTCATAAATGATTCTTAAAAACTAAATACATTACTTTATACATCTTACAGCCGTTTCCGGGACGTTGACAAACCCGGGTGGACCAGAGACAAGAGACAAATTCCGGGACGTATGGCAAGCATTTATATATGTCTGTTCGCTACAAAATATCTCAACAATAATGGTTCTAAAGACATTTTCGATGGGGCGATGTCAATCGGAGAAATAAAGGCTTAAAACTTCGAAAGCGTTTGTATTGTTCTTTTGTAGGAGGGGGGGGGGTCGGTTTGTTTATTTCACTTTTTAATTGATTTTTTAAATTGACATTATCAGTAAAATTAGTCTTTTCGTAAAAGGAAGTAAGAAAATAAGAAACTTAGTGTTTTCGCAGGGTGATCGTTGTTGCGCCGTAAACATCCTGTTGGAGATTTTATTTTATATTCTTAACGGTACATCGATACCTACCAATAACTGTATGTAGTCCTTTACTTATGGCACTAGAGATATGAGCGGAACTGCGCTAAGATGACGCAGTTCGCGCTCCTGATGTCTCAAAAATGGTCCGATTTTGATGAAATTTGGTACACAAATATTTTTCATAATTTTAAAGGTCGAAAATGTTTTTTGGAGCGAAATTCGCGCGAAAAAATCGTAACGTTCACGTTTTCGAGTTCATATTCTTGCAGGTACTCGTTTTATAGATTTCTTAACCTAGAAGAACGAATAAAACCATTTTAAAGCGATATCTGTACCCGTTTTGAGAAACATTGAAACACCTCGTTTTCCAAAGTAATTTTCAGTTTGGGTATTCATGAACGATTAATTTAGTTGAAACTTGGTCCAGACGTTTGATATTCATCTACACTAAGCTTGATACATTTTGGTTCCGTTTGGAGTTAAGGAAGTACAAGAAATAAAATATTTCATTAACAGACTTGAACGGTTTTGGGATTTTCGTATATCTTACATATCTCGAAAACGGGGGGAAATCGTGGTAAGTGGAAGTTGGAAATTCGAAATCTCAATAAATTCCGTACAAAAAAGGTTCAGATGTAATTTTTGATGTGTCGATGTCAATCCGAGAAATAGATGCTTCAAACTTCAAAATTGTTAGTTTTGTTTTTTTTCAACAGGGTTTTATCACTTACCAAACGTTTTAATTGGTTATTGTTTTTTAATCGCATTTAATAGTAAAATTAATATTTTAATAAAATAAGGTATGAAAATGAGAAACTTATTGGTAATAGTGTTTCCCTTGGCAAACCTTGAGAAGGTAGGGGGAATCATTTCAGTTTCCTTTTTTGGAGCCTTAAATCTTCTTTCTCTTTGAGATTCATTTTAAATTTTTCACGACAGATCGAAACCTACCAATAACTGCTTCTACTACTTAGCTAATGACACTAGAGATGAACGGAACCGCACTAAGATGACGCAGTTCCTGCGAGTCAGACTTTTGTTTTTCTCTTCAATTGCGAGGTTTTCAAACTATCTCCCACAAAAGCTGGATTTATTTTTGGAGTTAAATACCATTTTTATATACCTAAAATTATTTTTTATTTTCCGCTTTTTTCCAATCAAATAGCACAACACACAAGCGTTTACTCAAAGAGAAGGTAAGCCAAAAAATACTATACACAAAATACATCACTCGCACTTGCTATTTTCCTACCCTAACTCACCCGCTACACCCTTTCGACCACTATTGCCAACGAAATCGGCGCGCCGACTGACTAGGCTCAGCGGTGGCGCGCCACTCAAAACCCGGCGCGGCGCGCATGTCTACTCCTATCTAATGCAACGACAATACAGACCTGTATGTGCATGTCATAATGAGACATAAACAGTAGGGTGTATCGATTTTTAACTTTCTTTTTTGTTTATAAATTCCAAGTTGAAAAAAAGTTGTTACTAGTCACCACAAATTACCACAAAAACGTTTAGATTTTTTAAAAAAAATGTTTAGCTCTCCCGCACAAGACCTAAAGTTTAGAAAATTTACTAAAAAAGTCAATTTTTACAAAAACTTTTAATGAACCTAAAACACTTTTATTCTAAGTTGCATGTTAAAATTCCACTAACAATAAGCACAAAATACAATAGAAAAATAATTTCAAAAATTTACACATCCTTTAGGTCTCACGCACAAGGCCTAAAGGTCAGCCTGAAATTTTGCAGTACTTTGATATTCGTGTGGTTCATGGTTTAAACCTTAAATATAACTAAAATCTCGTTAGGCTTGGTTCGAATTGTTGTAATAAGTGAAATAATGAAAAACATTTCAAAACGTCAAGCGTCAATGGTTTGGAGGAAGGCCGGACTGTCACACCGCGGTGACGTAACGCCTATGAATCAGCGCGCAGACTTGTCTGCCGGCAAGCTGCAGCAGTATACGTATGTATTGATTTGACTAATTGGAGTAGTAGCAAAGTAAATTTTATTCTATGCATATACAAATAATAAGTCCTTGAGAAATTTACAATAAATTTACATAAGCTTGGATATAATCCATCAGCTAAGCGACACCTCATAATATTATATACATTAAAGTAAAATAAAATCAATATAAGAGATTTAAAATAATATAAAGACAAATAAATAAGTAAAACAAAAATTGATCCTCCTTATTCCTGATAATCAAATTTAAAATTCATTGCCTCTTTAACGTAGTAGTATAGTTTTGAGTAGTCCTGGCCATTCAAATAGTCTATTGCTTGCGTGTGGGTTAATCTATTTCTGTGGAAGATGTTTACTCTTATCTCGGACAGGATTAGGCATACAGTTAGGAAATGGATGATATCTTCGGGTTGTTTCATGTTGCAAAGAGAGCAGAGGGCAATATCATCAGAACTCCAAGGCTTCTTGTTCAGGTTTAGAGTTTCTGTTCTGGCTCGCATGATGGTTCTTATCATTTGTAGGCTGTTAGTGTCGTCGATATAAGACAGCTACTTACATGATTTGACTAATTGTTTTTGCAACGGAACGTGTGCAGCATGCACTATGCATATTAACGTACTACGAGGGAAAACGCAGAATCTCCAAAGTCCTATCGATAAACTCCAAGAATGCAGTCCCTATGGGAAATAATTATGCTAGCGATGTTCATATTGACGTGAATGTTATTATTTGCAGATATGAACGTAGAAGACCAGGAATGGGTGCAGCATGCGCTAATGGACTACGAGAGGAAACGCAGCATCTCCAAAGTGCTATCGATAAACTGCAAGAATGCAGTCCCCAAGGGGAATAATTACGGCAGCGACATGTTCAGACTAGATATGAAGGCAGTCCTGTACTCCGGTGATGTAGTCAACAGGTCTCTAATATACAAGGCTCTGCCTCTAACTGAAGTCCGGAGAGCGCTTATGGTAGAAGCAAAAGTACATGTAAAAGAAAATAAGGTAATAAAATAATATCTTTCATTTATTTACAGAGTATTAAGCTTGGTCAGCTGATTATTTAAACGTATATTCATAAAGCCAAGATGGAGACTGTCGGGGTATGAAAGTTCATAAACATCCGACACGCAGGAGCTGCGTCATCGAAGCTTATCCCTTCATACCCCTAATGCCATTAGTAAAGGAACAGAAACAGTTATTTGATAGGTTTTGATCTTTCGTGTAAAATATAAAATAAATCTCAAAGACAAATACGGTTTTAAGGACCACACAGGTGGCGAAAATATCCTTTAAGGCGTCGTTCACACTGGAGCACGACTGGCATACGATACACGATATATCGTATGCGATATGCGATACGAAACACGCACAGACGAAATAGTTAAAATGTAATGGGAGGCGAAAACAAAGGTTCATAGCAGCGCGATTGCTCAACGTATCGCAAGCGACATATCTCTCGGAGTGCCGCTTGTCGGTCTCTCCAACAATTAGTTTCGTACGATATTCCTAGCTGCGAACATGTCAGGAAGAAGAGAAGGCAGTTCTGTGATTTCTTTCATTAATTTAGCGAAAGCTCGCGAGTGCTTAGAAGTTTTTCATCTGGAGAAATGGCCTTTCTGAAGTGTGTATATTTTCTTTCATGGGTTCATGTTAATAACCTATTCAAAAAATGAAAGTTTTCAGGATTGATTCCTGAAAACTCCCTGAATTTTGCTGGATGTTGAGTAAGGTCTCTAGATACAACAGCCTAGCTATACTGCTCGTTGCTAAGGTTGTAGAGATGCAGCCAGTATTTCCATCTCATCCTACGCCTGAACAAGTAATGTCTCTAAAACCTCTTTTTCACTTGAGCTAATATTTGCAACTGAAGTAGTGAGAATTGTTTTCCCATCATATTTTTATCCCACAGATTATGCCAATTTATCGCCCGCTGTCTGAACCTTCCTAGCAATAAATCGTCGCGTCATATCGCTTAGGATATATAGTGTATCGTACATCGCTCCAGTGTGAACGACGCCCAAGGCGGAAAAAATTCATATAAAATATTTTAGAATTCACCCACTAAATATTGTGTAGTATTAGTTGGAAGAAGGTAAAATGTAAATACTTACTTTCTTGGATCGTCAACGGGCGATGGAAGGGATTATTAATCGGACTGTAAGAAAGGAAACATTTTCCCCAGTGTTTACTGCAGTACTGTTCTTGTAATTACTTCCCCGGTGTTTACTGCAGTACTGTTCTTGTAATTACTTCCCCGGTGTTTACTGCAGTACTGTTCTTGTAATTACTTCCCCGGTGTTTATTGCAGTACTGTTCTTGTAATTACTTCCCCGGTGTTTACTGCAGTACTGTTCTTGTAATTACTTCCCCGGTGTTTACTGCAGTACTGATCTTGTAATTACTTCCCCGGTGTTTACTGCAGTACTGTTCTTGTAATTACTTCCCCGAAGTTTATTGCAGTACTGTTCTTGTAATTACTTCCCCGGTGTTTACTGCAGTACTGTTCTTGTAATTACTTCCCCAGTGTTTACTGCAGTACTGTTCTTGTAATTACTTCCCCGGTGTTTACTGCAGTACTGTTCTTGTAATTACTTCCCCGGTGTTTACTGCAGTACTGTTCTTGTAATTACTTCCCCGGTGTTTACTGCAGTACTGTTCTTGTAATTACTTCCCCGGTGTTTAATGCAGTACTGTTCTTGTAATTACTTCCCCGGTGTTTACTGCAGTACTGTTCTTGTAATTACTTCCCCGGTGTTTATTGCAGTACTGTTCTTGTAATTACTTCCCCGGTGTTTACTGCAGTACGGTTCTTGTAATTACTTCCCCGGTGTTTGCTGCAGTACTGTTCTTGTAATTACTTCCCCGGTGTTTATTGCAGTACTGTTCTTGTAATTACTTCCCCGGTGTTTACTGCAGTACTGTTCTTGTAATTACTTCCCCGGTGTTTACTGCAGTACTGTTCTTGTAATTACTTCCCCGGTGTTTATTGCAGTACTGTTCTTGTAATTACTTCCCCGGTGTTTACTGCAGTACTGTTCTTGTAATTACTTCCCCGGTGTTTACTGCAGTACTGTTCTTGTAATTACTTCCCCAGTGTTCATTGCAGTACTGTTCTTGTAATTACTTCCCCGGTGTTTATTGCAGTACTGTTCTTGTAATTACTTCCCCGGTGTTTACTGCAGTACTGTTCTTGTAATTACTTCCCCGGTGTTTACTGCAGTACTGATCTTGTAATTACTTCCCCGGTGTTTACTGCAGTACTGTTCTTGTAATTACTTCCCCAGTGTTTACTGCAGTACTGTTCTTGTAATTACTTCCCCGGTGTTTACTGCAGTACTGTTCTTGTAATTACTTCCCCGGTGTTTAATGCAGTACTGTTCTTGTAATTACTTCCCCGGTGTTTACTGCAGTACTGTTCTTGTAATTACTTCCCCGGTGTTTATTGCAGTACTGTTCTTGTAATTACTTCCCCAGTGTTTACTGCAGTACTGTTCTTGTAATTACTTCCCCGGTGTTTGCTGCAGTACTGTTCTTGTAATTACTTCCCCGGTGTTTATTGCAGTACTGTTCTTGTAATTACTTCCCCGGTGTTTACTGCAGTACTGTTCTTGTAATTACTTCCCCGGTGTTTACTGCAGTACTGTTCTTGTAATTACTTCCCCGGTGTTTATTGCAGTACTGTTCTTGTAATTACTTCCCCGGTGTTTACTGCAGTACTGTTCTTGTAATTACTTCCCCGGTGTTTACTGCAGTACTGTTCTTGTAATTACTTCCCCGGTGTTTACTGCAGTACTGTTCTTGTAATTACTTCCCCAGTTTTTACTGCAGTACTGTTCTTGTAATTACTTCCCCGGTGTTTACTGCAGTACTGTTCTTGTAATTACTTCCCCGGTGTTTATTGCAGTACTGTTCTTGTAATTACTTCCCCAGTGTTTACTGCAGTACTGTTCTTGTAATTACTTCCCCGGTGTTTATTGCAGTACTGTTCTTGTAATTACTTCCCCGGTGTTTACTGCAGTACTGTTCTTGTAATTACTTCCCCGGTGTTTATTGCAGTACTGTTCTTGTAATTACTTCCCCAGTGTTTATTGCAGTACTGTTCTTGTAATTACTTCCCCAGTGTTTATTGCAGTACTGTTCTTGTAATTACTTCCCCAGTGTTTATTGCAGTACTGTTCTTGTAATTACTTCCCCGGTGTTTACTGCAGTACTGTTCTTGTAATTACTTCCCCGGTGTTTACTGCAGTACTGTTCTTGTAATTACTTCCCCGGTGTTTACTGCAGTACTGTTCTTGTAATTACTTCCCCGTTGTTTACTGCAGTACTGTTCTTGTAATTACTTCCCCGGTGTTTACTGCAGTACTGTTCTTGTAATTACTTCCCCGGTGTTTACTGCAGTACTGTTCTTGTAATTACTTCCCCGGTGTTTACTGCAGTACTGTTCTTGTAATTACTTCCCCGGTGTTTACTGCAGTACTGTTCTTGTAATTACTTCCCCGGTGTTTACTGCAGTACTGATCTTGTAATTACTTCCCCGGTGTTTACTGCAGTACTGTTCTTGTAATTACTTCCCCGGTGTTTATTGCAGTACTGTTCTTGTAATTACTTCCCCGGTGTTTACTGCAGTACTGTTCTTGTAATTACTTCCCCAGTGTTTACTGCAGTACTGTTCTTGTAATTACTTCCCCGGTGTTTACTGCAGTACTGTTCTTGTAATTACTTCCCCGGTGTTTAATGCAGTACTGTTCTTGTAATTACTTCCCCGGTGTTTACTGCAGTACTCTTCTTGTAATTACTTCCCCGGTGTTTATTGCAGTACTGTTCTTGTAATTACTTCCCCAGTGTTTACTGCAGTACGGTTCTTGTAATTACTTCCCCGGTGTTTGCTGCAGTACTGTTCTTGTAATTACTTCCCCGGTGTTTATTGCAGTACTGTTCTTGTAATTACTTCCCCGGTGTTTACTGCAGTACTGTTCTTGTAATTACTTCCCCGGTGTTTACTGCAGTACTGTTCTTGTAATTACTTCCCCGGTGTTTATTGCAGTACTGTTCTTGTAATTACTTCCCCGGTGTTTACTGCAGTACTGTTCTTGTAATTACTTCCCCGGTGTTTACTGCAGTACTGTTCTTGTAATTACTTCCCCAGTGTTTATTGCAGTACTGTTCTTGTAATTACTTCCCCGGTGTTTACTGCAGTACTGTTCTTGTAATTACTTCCCCAGTGTTTATTGCAGTACTGTTCTTGTAATTACTTCCCCGGTGTTTATTGCAGTACTGTTCTTGTAATTACTTCCCCGGTGTTTATTGCAGTACTGTTCTTGTAATTACTTCCCCGGTGTTTACTGCAGTACTGATCTTGTAATTATTTCCCCGGTGTTTACTGCAGTACTGTTCTTGTAATTACTTCCCCGGTGTTTATTGCAGTACTGTTCTTGTAATTACTTCCCCGGTGTTTACTGCAGTACTGTTCTTGTAATTACTTCCCCGGTGTTTATTGCAGTACTGTTCTTGTAATTACTTCCCCAGTGTTTACTGCAGTACTGTTCTTGTAATTACTTCCCCGGTGTTTACTGCAGTACTGATCTTGTAATTACTTCCCCGGTGTTTACTGCAGTACTGTTCTTGTAATTACTTCCCCGAAGTTTATTGCAGTACTGTTCTTGTAATTACTTCCCCGGTGTTTACTGCAGTACTGTTCTTGTAATTACTTCCCCAGTGTTTACTGCAGTACTGTTCTTGTAATTACTTCCCCGGTGTTTACTGCAGTACTGTTCTTGTAATTACTTCCCCGGTGTTTACTGCAGTACTGTTCTTGTAATTACTTCCCCGGTGTTTACTGCAGTACTGTTCTTGTAATTACTTCCCCGGTGTTTAATGCAGTACTGTTCTTGTAATTACTTCCCCGGTGTTTACTGCAGTACTGTTCTTGTAATTACTTCCCCGGTGTTTATTGCAGTACTGTTCTTGTAATTACTTCCCCGGTGTTTACTGCAGTACGGTTCTTGTAATTACTTCCCCGGTGTTTGCTGCAGTACTGTTCTTGTAATTACTTCCCCGGTGTTTATTGCAGTACTGTTCTTGTAATTACTTCCCCGGTGTTTACTGCAGTACTGTTCTTGTAATTACTTCCCCGGTGTTTACTGCAGTACTGTTCTTGTAATTACTTCCCCGGTGTTTATTGCAGTACTGTTCTTGTAATTACTTCCCCGGTGTTTACTGCAGTACTGTTCTTGTAATTACTTCCCCGGTGTTTACTGCAGTACTGTTCTTGTAATTACTTCCCCGGTGTTTATTGCAGTACTGTTCTTGTAATTACTTCCCCAGTGTTTACTGCAGTACTGTTCTTGTAATTACTTCCCCGGTGTTTATTGCAGTACTGTTCTTGTAATTACTTCCCCGGTGTTTACTGCAGTACTGTTCTTGTAATTACTTCCCCGGTGTTTATTGCAGTACTGTTCTTGTAATTACTTCCCCAGTGTTTATTGCAGTACTGTTCTTGTAATTACTTCCCCAGTGTTTATTGCAGTACTGTTCTTGTAATTACTTCCCCAGTGTTTATTGCAGTACTGTTCTTGTAATTACTTCCCCGGTGTTTACTGCAGTACTGTTCTTGTAATTACTTCCCCGGTGTTTACTGCAGTACTGTTCTTGTAATTACTTCCCCGGTGTTTACTGCAGTACTGTTCTTGTAATTACTTCCCCGTTGTTTACTGCAGTACTGTTCTTGTAATTACTTCCCCGGTGTTTACTGCAGTACTGTTCTTGTAATTACTTCCCCGGTGTTTACTGCAGTACTGTTCTTGTAATTACTTCCCCGGTGTTTACTGCAGTACTGTTCTTGTAATTACTTCCCCGGTGTTTACTGCAGTACTGTTCTTGTAATTACTTCCCCGGTGTTTACTGCAGTACTGATCTTGTAATTACTTCCCCGGTGTTTACTGCAGTACTGTTCTTGTAATTACTTCCCCGGTGTTTATTGCAGTACTGTTCTTGTAATTACTTCCCCGGTGTTTACTGCAGTACTGTTCTTGTAATTACTTCCCCAGTGTTTACTGCAGTACTGTTCTTGTAATTACTTCCCCGGTGTTTACTGCAGTACTGTTCTTGTAATTACTTCCCCGGTGTTTAATGCAGTACTGTTCTTGTAATTACTTCCCCGGTGTTTACTGCAGTACTCTTCTTGTAATTACTTCCCCGGTGTTTATTGCAGTACTGTTCTTGTAATTACTTCCCCAGTGTTTACTGCAGTACGGTTCTTGTAATTACTTCCCCGGTGTTTGCTGCAGTACTGTTCTTGTAATTACTTCCCCGGTGTTTATTGCAGTACTGTTCTTGTAATTACTTCCCCGGTGTTTACTGCAGTACTGTTCTTGTAATTACTTCCCCGGTGTTTACTGCAGTACTGTTCTTGTAATTACTTCCCCGGTGTTTATTGCAGTACTGTTCTTGTAATTACTTCCCCGGTGTTTACTGCAGTACTGTTCTTGTAATTACTTCCCCGGTGTTTACTGCAGTACTGTTCTTGTAATTACTTCCCCAGTGTTTATTGCAGTACTGTTCTTGTAATTACTTCCCCGGTGTTTACTGCAGTACTGTTCTTGTAATTACTTCCCCAGTGTTTATTGCAGTACTGTTCTTGTAATTACTTCCCCGGTGTTTATTGCAGTACTGTTCTTGTAATTACTTCCCCGGTGTTTATTGCAGTACTGTTCTTGTAATTACTTCCCCGGTGTTTACTGCAGTACTGATCTTGTAATTATTTCCCCGGTGTTTACTGCAGTACTGTTCTTGTAATTACTTCCCCGGTGTTTATTGCAGTACTGTTCTTGTAATTACTTCCCCGGTGTTTACTGCAGTACTGTTCTTGTAATTACTTCCCCGGTGTTTATTGCAGTACTGTTCTTGTAATTACTTCCCCAGTGTTTATTGCAGTACTGTTCTTGTAATTACTTCCCCAGTGTTTATTGCAGTACTGTTCTTGTAATTACTTCCCCGGTGTTTATTGCAGTACTGTTCTTGTAATTACTTCCCCAGTGTTTATTGCAGTACTGTTCTTGTAATTACTTCCCCGGTGTTTACTGCAGTACTGTTCTTGTAATTACTTCCCCAGTTTTTACTGCAGTACTGTTCTTGTAATTACTTCCCCGGTGTTTACTGCAGTACTGTTCTTGTAATTACTTCCCCAGTGTTTACTGCAGTACTGTTCTTGTAATTACTTCCCCGGTGTTTATTGCAGTACTGTTCTTGTAATTACTTCCCCGGTGTTTACTGCAGTACTGTTCTTGTAATTACTTCCCCGGTGTTTACTGCAGTACTGTTCTTGTAATTACTTCCCCAGTGTTTACTGCAGTACTGTTCTTGTAATTACTTCCCCGGTGTTTATTGCAGTACTGTTCTTGTAATTACTTCCCCAGTGTTTATTGCAGTACTGTTCTTGTAACTACTTCCCCGGTGTTTACTGCAGTACTGTTCTTGTAATTACTTCCCCAGTGTTTACTGCAGTACTGTTCTTGTAATTACTTCCCCAGTGTTTATTGCAGTACTGTTCTTGTAATTACTTCCCCGGTGTTTACTGCAGTACTGTTCTTGTAATTACTTCCCCAGTGTTTATTGCAGTACTGTTCTTGTAATTACTTCCCCGGTGTTTATTGCAGTACTGTTCTTGTAATTACTTCCCCAGTGTTTATTGCAGTACTGTTCTTGTAATTACTTCCCCGGTGTTTACTGCAGTACTGTTCTTGTAATTACTTCCCCGGTTTTTACTGCAGTACTGTTCTTGTAATTACTTCCCCGGTGTTTACTGCAGTACTGTTCTTGTAATTACTTCCCCGGTGTTTATTGCAGTACTGTTCTTGTAATTACTTCCCCGGTGTTTACTGCAGTACTGTTCTTGTAATTACTTCCCCGGTGTTTATTGCAGTACTGTTCTTGTAATTACTTCCCCGGTGTTTACTGCAGTACTGTTCTTGTAATTACTTCCCCGGTGTTTATTGCAGTACTGTTCTTGTAATTACCTCCCCCGTGTTTATTGCAGTACTGTTCTTGTAATTACTTCCCCGGTGTTTATTGCAGTACTGTTCTTGTAATTACTTCCCCGGTGTTTACTGCAGTACTGTTCTTGTAATTACTTCCCCGGTGTTTACTGCAGTACTGTTCTTGTAATTACTTCCCCGTTGTTTATTGCAGTACTGTTCTTGTAATTACTTCCCCAGTGTTTATTGCAGTACTGTTCTTGTAATTACTTCCCCAGTGTTTATTGCAGTACTGTTCTTGTAATTACTTCCCCGGTGTTTATTGCAGTACTGTTCTTGTAATTACTTCCCCAGTGTTTACTGCAGTACTGTTCTTGTAATTACTTCCCCGGTGTTTACTGCAGTACTGTTCTTGTAATTACTTCCCCGGTGTTTAATGCAGTACTGTTCTTGTAATTACTTCCCCGGTGTTTACTGCAGTACTGTTCTTGTAATTACTTCCCCGGTGTTTATTGCAGTACTGTTCTTTTAATTACTTCCCCGGTGTTTACTGCAGTACTGTTCTTGTAATTACTTCCCCGGTGTTTACTGCAGTACTGTTCTTGTAATTACTTCCCCAGTGTTTATTGCAGTACTGTTCTTGTAATTACTTCCCCGGTGTTTACTGCAGTACTGTTCTTGTAATTACTTCCCCAGTGTTTATTGCAGTACTGTTCTTGTAATTACTTCCCCGGTGTTTACTGCAGTACTGTTCTTGTAATTACTACCCCAGTGTTTACTGCAGTACTGTTCTTGTAATTACTTCCCCAGTGTTTATTGCAGTACTGTTCTTGTAATTACTTCCCCGGTGTTTATTGCAGTACTGTTCTTGTAATTACTTCCCCAGTGTTTATTGCAGTACTGTTCTTGTAATTACTTCCCCGGTGTTTACTGCAGTACTGTTCTTGTAATTACTTCCCCAGTTTTTACTGCAGTACTGTTCTTGTAATTACTTCCCCGGTGTTTACTGCAGTACTGTTCTTGTAATTACTTCCCCGGTGTTTATTGCAGTACTGTTCTTGTAATTACTTCCCCGGTGTTTACTGCAGTACTGTTCTTGTAATTACTTCCCCGGTGTTTATTGCAGTACTGTTCTTGTAATTACTTCCCCAGTGTTTGTTGCAGTACTGTTCTTGTAATTACTTCCCCGGTGTTTATTGCAGTACTGTTCTTGTAATTACTTCCCCGGTGTTTACTGCAGTACTGTTCTTGTAATTACTTCCCCGGTGTTTATTGCAGTACTGTTCTTGTAATTACTTCCCCGGTGTTTACTGCAGTACTGTTCTTGTAATTACTTCCCCAGTGTTTATTGCAGTACTGTTCTTGTAATTACCTCCCCCGTGTTTATTGCAGTACTGTTCTTTTAATTACTTCCCCGGTGTTTACTGCAGTACTGTTCTTGTAATTACTTCCCCGGTGTTTACTGCAGTACTGTTCTTGTAATTACTTCCCCGGTGTTTATTGCAGTACTGTTCTTGTAATTACTTCCCCAGTGTTTGTTGCAGTACTGTTCTTGTAATTACTACCCCGGTGTTTATTGCAGTACTGTTCTTGTAATTACTTCCCCGGTGTTTACTGCAGTACTGTTCTTGTAATTACTTCCCCGGTGTTTATTGCAGTACTGTTCTTGTAATTACCTCCCCCGTGTTTATTGCAGTACTGTTCTTGTAATTACTTCCCCAGTGTTTATTGCAGTACTGTTCTTGTAATTACTTCCCCAGTGTTTATTGCAGTACTGTTCTTGTAATTACTTCCCCGGTGTTTACTGCAGTACTGTTCTTGTAATTACTTCCCCGGTGTTTACTGCAGTACTGTTCTTGTAATTACTTCCCCGGTGTTTACTGCAGTACTGTTCTTGTAATTACTTCCCCGTTGTTTATTGCAGTACTGTTCTTGTAATTACTTCCCCAGTGTTTATTGCAGTACTGTTCTTGTAATTACTTCCCCAGTGTTTATTGCAGTACTGTTCTTGTAATTACTTCCCCGGTGTTTATTGCAGTACTGTTCTTGTAATTACTTCCCCAGTGTTTACTGCAGTACTGTTCTTGTAATTACTTCCCCGGTGTTTACTGCAGTACTGTTCTTGTAATTACTTCCCCGGTGTTTACTGCAGTACTGTTCTTGTAATTACTTCCCCAGTGTTT
Source organism: Gonocerus acuteangulatus (assembly GCA_946811695.1). Taxonomy (NCBI): domain Eukaryota; kingdom Metazoa; phylum Arthropoda; class Insecta; order Hemiptera; family Coreidae; genus Gonocerus; species Gonocerus acuteangulatus. Next base: position 82,308,587 of record OX328128.1, on the reverse strand, counting down.
ATTGCAGTACTGTTCTTGTAATTACTTCACCAGTGTTTATTGCAGTACTGTTCTTGTAATTACTTCCCCGGTGTTTACTGCAGTACTGTTCTTGTAATTACTTCCCCAGTGTTTACTGCAGTACTGTTCTTGTAATTACTTCCCCAGTGTTTACTGCAGTACTGTTCTTGTAATTACTTCCCCAGTGTTTACTGCAGTACTGTTCTTGTAATTACTTCCCCAGTGTTTACTGCAGTACTGTTCTTGTAATTACTTCCCCAGTGTTTACCGCAGTACTGTTCTTGTAATTACTTCCCCGGTGTTTATTGCAGTACTGTTCTTGTAATTACTTCCCCGGTGTTTACCGCAGTACTGTTCTTGTAATTACTTCCCCGGTGTTTATTGCAGTACTGTTCTTGTAATTACTTCCCCAGTGTTTACTGCAGTACTGTTCTTGTAATTACTTCCCCAGTGTTTACTGCAGTACTGTTCTTGTAATTACTTCCCCAGTATTTATTGCAGTACTGTTCTTGTAATTACTTCCCCAGTGTTTATTGCAGTACTGTTCTTGTAATTACTTCCCCGGTGTTTACTGCAGTACTGTTCTTGTAATTACTTCCCCAGTGTTTACTGCAGTACTGTTCTTGTAATTACTTCCCCAGAGTTTACTGCAGTACTGTTCTTGTAATTACTTCCCCGGTGTTTACTGCAGTACTTTTCTTGTAATTACTTCCCCAGTGTTTACTGCAGTACTGTTCTTGTAATTACTTCCCCGGTGTTTACTGCAGTACTGTTCTTGTAATTACTTCCCCAGTGTTTACTGCAGTACTGTTCTTGTAATTACTTCCCCAGTGTTTATTGCAGTACTGTTCTTGTAATTACTTCCCCGGTGTTTATTGCAGTACTGTTCTTGTAATTACTTCCCCGGTGTTTATTGCAGTACTGTTCTTGTAATTACTTCCCCGGTGTTTATTGCAGTACTGTTCTTGTAATTACTTCCCCAGTGTTTATTGCAGTACTGTTCTTGTAATTACTTCCCCGGTGTTTATTGCAGTACTGTTCTTGTAATTACTTCCCCGGTGTTTATTGCAGTACTGTTCTTGTAATTACTTCCCCAGTGTTTATTGCAGTACTGTTCTTGTAATTACTTCCCCGGTGTTTATTGCAGTACTGTTCTTGTAATTACTTCCCCGGTGTTTATTGCAGTACTGTTCTTGTAATTACTTCACTGACATAGTGTTATTATTATGCAATAACTCCAACGTTTTTCAATATTTTATGTGTCAGTCTGCGATTATTTGTTTTGTTTTGTTTCTTACACTAAAAATGAGATAAATAGCTGTTCGTTTTTCCCTTGAAACCTTAAAAAACAGAAACTTGTTGCAGATGTATACCGAAATCCTTCCAGAAATGGAAAGGATCCAACTAACTAAGAACCCCGGAATCCAACCCATAGCTCCGATCTGCTATGGAGTCAGGGCAGGCAATGTTGGATATCTGCTCGAGGACCTGAACGTAAGTACTTCCAACATATTTTTATTTTATGATGTATTGACTTAAAAACAGATGTACCGGGCTAGCTACATGTTACCTCCCATTGATAAAGGCAACCGTAATGGTTATGACTGGAGGTCACCCATCCAATTAGAAGCAATTTTACTTCACTTCGGTAAGAGAAAAGCAATCGACCTCAGTATTACATTGTTGCAATTCCATATCCTTTCTTAATCCACTGATATCATCATACTGAGAAGTGATATCATCATATTGAGAGGAGATATCATCATATTGAGAAGTGATATCACTAACTGAGAAGTGATATCATTATACTTAGAAGTGATATCAGCATACTGAGTAAGCTCATCATCATCCTAAGAAATTATATCATCATACTGAAAAGTGGTATTATCATACTGAGAGCTAATGTCATAATACTGAGAAGTGATATCATTATACTCAGAACTAATATAATATTACTGAGAAGTTATATCATCATATTGAGAAGTGATATCCATCATACTGAGAACTAATATCATAATAATGAGAAGTAATATCATCGTATTGAGAAATTATATTATTATACTTGGAATGGATTTCAGCATACTGAGAACGAATATCATGATACTGAGAAGTGATATCATCATGTTGAGAAGTGATATCATCACACTGAGAAATGATATCATCATATTGAAAAGTGATATCATTTTGAGAAGCAGGGCCGCCACATGGGGGGGGACTGTTGTCCCGGGCCCGGGTGCCGTGGGGGCCCGGGCCGGGCCTCGCTAATTGAAAAAAAAAATGTATACGTTATGAGCTGGTAAAAAGAATGGGGTTTAGAAATATAGACGGGTGTAGCCTATATTTATTTGAATTGGATCTATATTTTTTTTTAATGTACATAAACGACAAAACAAGTGCAGTCCCAGAATAGTATATTTCATTAGGAGTCGTAATATAACTACAAGTACCGAAAGTGACCTTTGCTGCACCGATTGTTGGCTTTTATTCTCATTTCGCTCAAAACTCAAGACGAAAATAATTTTAAAATGTCCAAAGTCCTATAGCAAAGTACTAGAATTTTCAGTCTGGCTCTGAGAAGTGGAGGCCCATGATCTGGTCCTGGGCCTGGCTCTGAGATGTGGTGGCCCTGTTGAGAAGTGATATCATCATATTAAGAAATGTTATCATCATACTGAGAACTAATATCATAATAATGAGAAGTGATATCATCTTATTGAGAAATTATATTATCATATTTAGAAGGGATTTCAGCATACTGAGAATTGACATCATTATATAATATATACTGAGATCTCAAATGATAATTCTCAGAAGTTAGTTCATAATTTTTCAGATGAGAACAACTAAAACAATTTTAATGAACTTTGTGTCAGAATATTTCTTGTTGTATCTTGTAGAAACTGTATGTGCTCATGTTTTCACATAGATTTAGAAAGGAGTAAATCTAAATCTATGTGTTTTCTAACCTTTCATTGCTTTGCCCCCAGGAGAGTGGCTACAAGATGGCTGACAGACTCAAGGGACTGGATTACGACCACGCTTTGGTCGCTGTCAAGTCCCTGGCCGAGTTCCACGCCCTTTCATTGGTTCTTATGTAAGTAATGCAAGAAGTGACTAGATTTGGGTGATTTTGTGGGCCTCAAAATGAAGGGTAACCCGTCTCAAGAATTCATGGGGGCTACAGAGTAGGCACAAATTATGAAAATTTTGTAATTCTACAAATAAATGCAATTTAAAACAAAAAACAACCAATTAAAAAGTGAGCTAAACACCTACAAAAACTGGTTCAAAAGAACAAAACAAACACATTTGAAGTTTTAAGCACTTGTTTCTCCGATTGACATAGCCTTATTGAAAATTGCTTCAGAACCTTTTTTAATGGGCCATCAAAATTGGACTATTTTTTGAGCCGAGGAGAGCATGAACAGAAATATATCGCGCTCTCCTCGGCTCAAAAGTGGTCCAATTTTGATGACCCATTAAAAAAAGGTTCTGAAACAATTTGGAATATCCACGTCTAGACGTGGACATACTGGTGGAAGGTTCTCCTCCTCAGATTAAGGCTGTATGTTTTATATATGTAATTTTTTCACCTGAAGAGGCACCAAGAAAGGTGTGAAACATGTAGGGAGGTAATAAAGTTGGTGAAACTTTGTGGTGAAGTTTTTATTATTTGACCTTCCGCCTAGCACGGAAATACGAAGATTAATAATAAGGTCAGTTGAAGAATCAGTATTTTATAGTTATGCCTTTTAGGTAAAGGGCTGGAAAAGGGGAGGTGGAACTTATGAGAGATGGGAACTTATTACATTTGCTTTGGATTTATCTGGATTCAGGAAACATTTTTATTAAAGGAGGACAAAGCAAAGAAGGCTTAAAGGATAAGTAGATCCGGGTGTCTTCAGCATTAAGGTGGAACTTGGAATGAACTATAGAAAGATGAAGATTATTAATGCAAACAGAAAATAAAGTTGGGGTTAACCGTGAGCCTTGGGGTACACCATGGGAAAAAGGAAGAGAGAGAGAGGGCTAGAGGAGTTCTTAATTAATAAATTTATAATTATAGTTTTTAATTCTTTTAATAAATTATATTGATATGAAATATTTTTCTTTAGAGAACGAAGGGACATTGCAGTAGATGACTTCAAAGGTAACTTCTTTGTTGAGAACCCAGGAAAGATTGATCCAATGGTTTTATCAACACTAGAAGAATTGATTAAAATAATTGAAGAGAAGTGGGAAGGAGAATGGTAAGCATACATAATAATTCCATATATTAAAATGTCCACATCGTTTCTTAACCATTTCAGAGATATTTAAGTTTATGAAAATCCTAAAATTGCTTATTTCTATTATTAATTTTTTTTTTCTCAAAATTTTCCTTAACTCTTAACGTAATGAAAATTTAAATATCTTAGTTTGGTTGAATTTCAAATATTTAGAAAATATTTCAGCTGAATCCAAGGAATCAAAGTACCAAAACTGAACATTACTTAGAAAAACTAGTTTTATCCACTATTCTCTAAAACGGTTTCAGATATCACATTGAAAATGGTTTCATTCACTTTCCTATGTTAGATAACCCATAAAAAGTATATTGCAGGGGTTGAAAATAATTGTTAACTTTAATTTTAAAAAGCATTTCTTAAACTTTTACCATTTTCTATAGTAATTTATCCTGTAAGTTTGTGGAATTTAGATTATATCTATAAAGTCCAGGCAACGAACAGTTATAGATGGAAATTTTTGGAACACAATTTTTGACTTCATAACATTTTTTCGGCTAGTTTGGAGGTCAACATATCAAAAGTCCCCGCTCGTAGCCTTTGTGCCGGGGGGAGGGGGGGTTTAGAAGGTCCCATTTTTTGGGTTTTCACATATATCTCGGAAACCCTGCGTCCAAGCGACATGATCATTCTATAACAAATGAAAGCTGATTAAATATGCTACAAGTTCAAGTCAATAAAGTTTTTCGAGATATCTTTAGTTTTTGAGATATCCACTATTGTCATTTTGGGGAAAAACACACTTTTTCCTATTCTCGACCGGATATCTCTTCAACGATGAACCCAAAAAATTAATCTTGGCTATAGGGTTGTAGAGCATTCCATTCGCTTCAATAATACATATTACTTTACTATTTTATTTATTTTCTTTCAAACGTTATATACGCACTCACATGGTCTTAGCAATACCTTTGCCAATATAATGGACAAAATCTTATCTAATGGACTGTGAATAACTGACCAGCGGGTCCAACAATATATATTTTGTGCTATTTATACGTCCAGTACTACCTATATTTACATAATGGAGTATACTTAGGAATTGTCCTAAATATACTCCATTATGTAAATATAGGTAGTACTGGACGTATAAATAGCACAAAATATATATTGTCATTGACTGGATATGGTGAGAAATTGAAAGATTCTTTGGTCGACAGTTGTCGCCAGATTTCACGGTGAACACTAAAACTGTTTTAACGTTTGAAGGAAAATACATAAAATAGTAAAGTTATATATATTATTGAAGCGAATGTAATGCTCTACAACCATATAACCGGCATTTATTTTTTGGGTTCATCGTTGAAGAGATATCAGGTCGAGTATAGCAAAATGTATGTTTTTTCCTAAAATGACAATCTTTTACTAGTGGATATCTCGAAAAACTTCATTGAGTCAAACTTGTAGAATATTTTATCAGCTTTCATTTGTGATAGAATTTTCATGTTGCTAGGATGCAGGGTTTCCGAGATATAAGTGAAAACCCGAAAAATGGGACCTTCTAAACCCCCCCTCCCCCCGGCACAAAGGCTACGGGCGAGGACTTTTGATATGTTCACCTCCTTCCAGCCCAAACAAATTTACAAAGTCAAAATTTTGTTCCAAAAATTTCCATCTATAGCTGTTTTTAAGCATTCGTTACCTGTACTGATAATCATTTAATAAATACTTTTTACTTGCTGGGCTGGGGGTGTAGCATAAGTGCTAGTTAATGTAGGTATGGAAGTGTGTATTTTCTTTCTTTCCAGTATTCCAGGTATTGTAAACCAATGAAACCCTAAAATTCTTGATTAAAATACTGAAAACTTTTGTTTAATATTGAAAAAATAAAAATATTACTTTAACTTTTATTTCCATGTACCTAAATTTAGAAGTTCCTAAATAAATTTTACTCTTAAAACTTTTAAATAAATGTTTTTTCACTTATAAAATAAAAGTTTTTTTAGCAATTAAATTTTAACTTTTTCAATAAAAAAAAGTAACTTTTTCGGTCCCTGGTATATATCTTAAAAAAAACTAACGTTGACTAAAAAGAGACCAAGTTTTAGGCTCTTAATACCTTGTCAAGAACCTAATAATACCCACTCATTTATTTGTGCAATTCCAACTTGGCCAGTTTCCGTTAACTTACATGCAGCCGTGGCCATCATTTAATGAAAACTTGTATTTTATATATATATATATATATATATATATATATATATATATATATATATATATATATATATATATATAATGTAAATTTACTCAAAATTTGAAGAAATTTTCAAAAAGTCTTACATGAATGTCCTTACATCCACACAATACTCGAACATTTTAAAACTCTAAACATACCTATATAACAAAATATAAATATTATTTACCAGAACTTACTTTTGATACCCCCCCTCTTATTATTTTTTTTTTATTTTTTATGTTTTTTTTTTTTATTTATTTATTTTCAGTCACTCACAAACCATGCAATCATTTTTATCCTTTATTTATTTATTCTTTTTTTTTTTTTTACCTGTTCAATTTATTTATTTTTTCTTCTCCTTATTTTTATTTATGTTTGAATATACTTACATAGTCTATGTAGACATGAATGAATTACATACATATGTGTATGTATATGATTTTTAAGCATACTTGCACAACAGGAAATCACTAAAATAGTTTGTTTATTGAATTCCTAATGTTGTGGCGCTATTTTGTTTTGTTCTTGTTCTTATTTTCCTCTCTTGATTGGACAAAGAACGTGTTACTAACTTTATCATGAGCTCATCGCTAACATTACGAAGCTCATCATAAAATAAATAAATTACATGAATATGACCTCAATAATTTCATTTCATGTATTAGCTTAGATAAGTTTGCTTTTCAATTATTGTTTTTTATTATTATTATTTATTCTATACTATATTTTAGGAAGGTTTATGCAGATAAGTTGAGGGAATTTTCTAAAACAGTGATGACTAGATTTGTTGATTGTTTGAGATTCAATGAAAAAAACTTCAATGTGCTGGTTCATGGAGACTATTGGACTACTAACATGATGTTCCGATATAATACTCAAGGTGTACCAGTAAATAGCAGGTAATGTTTTTTATTTTATTTTGTCTTTTAATTATTGTATTTATTTATATATTTTAACTTATTTATTCCACTGTTCTAGCCTTTTTATTTTAGTTTTAGTAAATATTGTTTGTACTTTTATATAAATTATGCTTTAAATTTTATATTATTTTTAAGCTAGTGAAATATTTTTATATTGTAACAAATTTGTTGGCGTATATTTTACAATTTATTATGTTCAGAGAAATGTTAATGTTTTTTTTATAGCCACAGATCTGAAGATGATGCGTTTTACTTTGAAAATATTTATTTAGAAGAATATATCTAGCTTTAATTGCACTTTCCAAAGAAGAGGAGATTCAACCCCAGTTTGTTTAAATGACTTATCATCAAATTCCATGATAAGTTACTCCGGTGCATGAAAATAAATTCAGAATACATTATTATTGTCAATTATCACAGTCATACATCTTATTTTTACCAATTTGCACATTTTCAGTTTTTAAAAAAAGTTAACCATTCAGGAAAACAATAAATCAGGATCAGAAGACGACACTCGCGCAATGATGTGTAAATTTGAATTAAAATGTAATTCAAATGATATTTGAAATATGCATTATATTTTTTATTGTAATTGAAAAGGCTGAAAATATCAATTACAAAATGGAGATGGAGAAAGTTAGCCATTACGGTGATACGAAGACAAGGGATGGTTGGGATCGACTAGGAGAAAAAAAAAGGGTCAGATCTTCAGGCAGAAATCTATATTGGACGTTCTGAAGATCTGAGGTTTTTTACTCCTAGCCGAATCCCAACCATCCCTTGACTTAATATCAATTACAGTAATTGAAACAAATGATTCAATTTGGATTAACATTATTTCAATTGAATGTAATTCAAGAATTTGAATTATGTAGTTATTTGAAATCAGTGTTAAGTAAATTTGAATTAAAATATAATTCAAATGATATTTGAATTCTCAATTATATGTTTTTATTGTTATTGAAAGGGCTAAAAATATCAACTACAGGTGCTAATGACCCTAGCAGTCGAGGCACCCCCCCCCCAAAAAAATCAATATCAATTACAGTAATTGAAAAAGTTCTCGTATCTGAATTGTAATTGAATTACAATTGTAATTGCATATTATTATTTATGTATACATACATAAATTTAGCCTTAGCTACGGAATAATAAATAATATATTGAAAGAAAAAAAGGGTCACAATTTTATAAAGAAACGTGTAGAGCATAAAATAAAGCATAAATAAAATAAGGTGAAGTTGACGAGTTTTATATGTGCATGATCTTCCGCCTATTTAAATAATATATTGAAAGAAAAAAGGTCACAATTTTATAATATAAATAATAATCACATCCTTTTTTTTTTTTTTTTTTTTTTTTTTTTTTTTTTTTTTTTTTTTTTTTTTTTTTTTTGCGTTCCAGGTTAATAGACTTCCAAATGAGTCACTTGAACAGCCCATGTGTAGACTTGCAGTATCTATTCAATACAAGCCTAACCGTTGACGCACTAGAAATGAAGTGTGAAATCCTCAAAGCCTACTACGACTCCTTGAAATATTATCTTGACCTCTACGGGCATCCTGAGAAAGCGCCGGGCTACGAAGCGTTCTTGGAGGACTTTGATAGGTTCAATCATTACGGTCTCACCATCGGTCTGTCTGTCAAGCTCTTCATGATGTTGCCATTTGAGGATGTGACGGAAGATCTAGAACAGATGTCCAAGGATTTCCTAGATAACAAAACTCCACCCATTAAGATTGACGATAAAAATCTGAGAGGCGTATTCCAACTGATGCTGAAGAATGCGAATATATCAGGAATATTGTAGGACTCATGGTGGCAATCTATAGGAATGGGCGGAAAATTAAAAGGGATGGGTGACCGGTGTAATGGCTAACTTCAGCCAACCATGAGCATCTTGGAAAGCAAGTAGAGCAACACAACAAAAAAAACCTACCAAGCACTTTCATGTTCAGTGCTATATTCAACTACTTATAAATAAATCTATAAAGCTGAAAATTTAAAATAAAAAATCAAGCTAAAAAAAAGATGATCATAAGGCCAGGAAACGAAAAAACTATTACAGTTGTTGTAAGCTGGTTGGAGAAAGTTCATCGTCATGAAGGGAAAGGCAAAATTCAACCTTCACTGTTTCAAATATGTATTACATTCTTGTAGAGTGCTTTCGAGTCTTCCTCTCATCCTTGGTGCATATAGACATTTGGCAAATTTAAAACTCATCTCTAATTAAAATTAATAATAAAAGTAAATATTAAAACAAAACAAAAATATATATATATATATATTCTATTCCATGTATTTCTGGCCAATTAATTACTTATATTCACTTTTATAGATCTAATATTATATATATATATATATATATATATATATATATATATATATATATATATATATATATATGTGGTATAGATAAGTTCTTCATTTTCCTTTGGTACTACTTTATTTTCTGATTGTAATACATTTTTCGCGCCTCCATGCCGCCTCCTCAGGAGCCATTTAATCCTAAACCTTTTGTAAATATACGATTTCAGTTAATCTAATAAAAGTAATTATTGTTAATAAGTTATACAAAGAGGAGCTTTAAAATTCAAATCTAAAATCCTAAAATGATTCTCAAAATATAACCAAACATTTTTAAACCATTACAATAGATAAAGAATATCAAAAGCTAATGCAATTATTGTATTAAACTAGACATAGCTTAATAGTAAAGTTTTAAAAACAAACAAACATTAAATGTCGCATTTATTTATTATATCACATTCCCAACTTCATTTATTTATTTCAATTTTTATTTTTAAAAAAAACACACCAAAAGTTCAATATTTTTTCTGTGTCAATGAATACAATCAAATTAACATAAACATCAACCTACTAAAATATCCTCTACATGTTTTGGATCCTTGGGTGGCTCTTCAGGAGCCATGGGGCCATGACATTACTGAAGATCATCTCTACACAGCAACCATCAGCTGGTTAAAAATGGGTAGAGTCCAAACATTGCCAATTAAAGTTTTTTTTTTTTTTTTTTTTTTTTTTTTTAAACGATTAAAGGAATTTGAAATAAGACTATTGGACAATTATTATGATTTTCATTGTAGGAACTTAATGGTGGAGATCCTTGGAGTCCAAAAAAAGATTATAACTGGTTGAAAAATGTTTATTCGAGCATAGACGTTTTAACTCCTGGTTTGTATAATGTGTCTGACGGACACAATGGAAATTTCACTTAATTATGTTGGCAGCAGTGAGCATCTAGACTCTAGATGCTCAGTGCTGCCAACATACCCCCCCCCCCAGTAACCCTCAGTGTCCTAAACTTTATATATTGTTTTTCCCAAATTGAAGAATTCCATCTTGCGAACCTATTATCATGCTTTAAATTATAAGGTTAATATTTTTTGTTTATTTATCCAAAATAATTTTAAATACAACACTTTTATACATTAGAGCACTCGACTAATATCGTGGAGGACCTGGATTCAAAACTCGGGTGTGTACTAAAGATTTGATCTTATAGCGTCATAGTCCAAGGGTTGGATTCGAGGTTCTCAGAGCAGCTCTAAGCTTTCCTAGCATTTAATTAATTTAATTGGGACCTGAAAGTGGAAAACCAGGAAGCTGGAGCATAGTACTGACCATTTCTCTCGTGTGCCATATGGTCAAGAATCAGATACCTCTACAGTGTCTGCCCCTCTGGGCCCTTGTTACAGGAATGATGATGATAATGATTGTTTTATTAGTCACTAATAATAATTCTTAAATATTTGTATTAATAGTTCTCAGTTTGTATTAGTTAATTAATCAATTTAGCCTTGATCTCTGGTCGCCAGTTGAGAGTTGATGTGCAGTCACCACTTTATCCTAGATCTCTGGTCGCCAGTTGAATCTTGATGTGCAGTAACCACTTTAGCCTTGAACTCTGGTCGCCAGTTGAGGCTTGATTTGCAGTCACCACCTTAGCCTTGATCTCTGGTCGCCAGTTGAATCTTGATATGCAGTCACCACTTTAACCTTGATCTCTGGTCGCCAGTTGAGGCTTGATGTGCAGTCACCACTTTAGCGTTGATCTCTGGTCGCCAGTTGAGGCTTGATGTGCAGTCACTACTTTAGCCTTGATCTCTGGTCGCCAGTTGAATCTTGTTGTGCAGTCACCACTTTAGCCTTGATCTCTGGTCGCCAGTTTAGCCATGAATTGCAGTCGCTAGTTAAACCTTGATATCTGGTTGTCTGTTTAGGCACGAATTGCAGTCGCCAGTTAAACCTTGATATCTGGTTGTCAGTTTAGCCATGAATTGCAGTCGCCAGTTAAACCTTGATATCTGGTCGTCAGTTTAGGCATGAATTGCAGTCGCCAGTTAAACCTTGATATCTGGTTGTCAGTTTAGCCATGAATTGCAGTCGCCAGTTAAACCTTGATATCTGGTTGTCAGTTTAGCCATGAATTGCAGTTGCCAGTTAAACCTTGATATCTGGTTGTCAGTTTAGCCATGAATTGCAGTCACCAGTTAAACCTTGAAAATTGGTTGTCAGTTTAGGCATGTATTGCAGTCGCCAGAAAAACCTTGATATCTGGTTGTCAGTTTAGGCATGTATTGCAGTCGCCAGAAAAACCTTGATATCTGGTTGTCAGTTTAGGCATGAATTGCAGTCGCCAGTTGAATCTGAATATTTGACGTTGCTTTGTGCCAAAGCCGGAGAAAGGAATATAAGATACACACTACACAACGTTTCGTTGTGCGTTTACATAGCACATAGGAGCTTATCAGCGGCCACCCATCCACATGAGATTCTTTTATCATTTATCAACTTCATCAAGGAGTTTGGCACCATCATATTGCCTCCATATGTACATATAATTTAATTATTTGTATGTAAATAAGTAATATTTTCACCTCTATTCCACGTAACAATTTCACCCCTTTGTTATACTATGATGATATCCAAAAGTTCATTTCTCAAATATCGTTCTCCTAATCCTTTTATCAATTCGTTTATAAATTGTTAAACCAAATGATGTTTCCTCAAAATAAATCCAAAAAGTAAATATTTACAAAGCCAACGCCCATAGCCACGTTGACTACACCGGTTCTCGTTGATATCCGAAGTTAAGCAACGTCGGGCGTGTGGAGTACCTGAATGGGTGACCGACCACGCGCTGTTAGCATTATAAAAGGGTGGCAACCTGTTTACGCCGTAAACTATGAAAATTTGACGGGTTCGATAGTACGATATCTACGTCGGTTAGTCGCCATAGCAACGGAAACCTCGTCTACCATCGTCCGGACGTAGCCGAACCGTTACACTCTCGTGTCTCACTTGGCCAGTGCTAAGACATGTCCATGTCAAAAACTACAATTTTTTTTTTTTTTTTTTTTATGTTTCAGATTATTAGACTTCCAACTGTGCAATTATAACAATATTGGACTTGATTTGCAGTACTTGTTCTACACGAGTCTAACAGCTGATGCACTCAAACGAAAAGACGAACTCCTCCAATGGTACTACGAGAACCTCAAGTCCTTTCTGACGCTTTACGGATTGCCGGAGAAAGCACCCTCTTTTGAAGATCTTCTCACGAACTACGAAAGGGCGAATTTCTACGGCTTGAGCACTGGACTATTTTTCAAACCTTTGATGATGCAGCCTACGGAAGCGGTGCCCCATGACCTGGAAGAGTGGACGAAGGAGATAGTGGACAACAAGAAAGCAAAGTCGCCAAAGATAGATATGGAAACAATAAGTGACGCATTGAAACTTATATTGGAACACGGGAGAAGCTCAGGGTTTTTATAAAACAAATATATATATGTATATATATATATATATATATATATATATATATATACATATACATATATACACACTTACAGGACAGAACACTTATGACACGACAGGACAGACCAACTTGTCGGTACTTTAATACAAAAGTTACCGTTAAACACATCCTGACAGACTGTAGACAAAGACAAAATGATAGCATCCCACAAAACATGTACGAACTACTTACAGATGACAGACACTACATCGGACAAATATTTGAATACCTCACGCATTTATGACCTCATCTAATTTCTCATGAACGACCTATATATGGACGCCTTTAAACGAAAAGGAACCAAGTGCCATATGTTCATTCTTTAGACAATTGAGTTTAAAGTTTTTTGTGGCTCTAAAATTCCTTTATTACCTAAAATGTTTCATTCATTTTCTCTCATTAAAATAAACTGTTGTTATGGTAATGGGGTTTTATTTTTATATTTATTGATAAAAACGGTGTTTGATTCCTTTCTGTTTATTACAGAATACTGGATACACCATTTCATTTTTTTTTTTTTTTTTTTTGGTATTTTGTTTTGCTTCGATGACAACATTATATTTTAACCAGTTTTTTATTACTATATAAATTCTCTAATTCTCTACAAGACAGCACCAAAAACTCAGTTTCGTTCAAAATGGCGCTTGGTTCCTTTCCGTTTAAAGGCGACCATATGTATAAACTCGTAAATGTAAATACAGCTGTTTGAAAACTTAAGCCAACCTCTACAAGCAAGAGGCTATGTTCTCTTCCTCTATTACTTTGACACTCAACACAACAGCCCCAGACTCGGTTACATACTTCTAACGGTTCTAAGACTCCGGCCCATATTCTACAGCTTATTCATGACAAGAATATCATTAGGAAAAGGTGGCAGAGATATAGAGATCCCATAGATAAGACAAGTGTAAACAGATAGGGCCGTAGAATTAGGTTTCTTCTAGAATCAGAAAAAATTAAGTCCTACAAAGCCTATGTTTCTGATCTGGACCCAAGTGACAATACTCTGTGGAGAGAAACTAGGAGAATCCTTGGTAAAATATCTGCACTCCCTTCCCTGAAAACAGACCAACGAACAGCGACTACTGACGAAGAGAAATGCGATATTTTCGCCACCCACTTACAGACTATTGCAAGACCGCTAGACAGAGACGACCCTGAGACCGATACTACAGTGGACGATTTTTTAAGAGAACATGTGACAGCAGACGGTGGACCTACAGACTACATAACTCCACAGGAGCTCAAGGGGTATATCAGGAAACTGAAGAACAGAAAAGCACAAGGGGAGGAACAGATTCCGAATTTTATTCTGAAAAAGCTGCCCAGGAAGACGATCGCCTACTTGGTCGGACTCTATAACGCCTGCTTGAGGCTGGGGTACTTTCCAAAGGCATGGAAGAATGCGATCGTGCTAATGTTCCACAAGGACGGGAAGCCTAAGCATAGTCCTGACAGCTATCGTCCCATAAGTATATTATGTGCTCCCGGCAAACAGCTGGAAAAATGCTTAGAAAAAAGGCTACGGCAACATCTTGAAGAGACCTGCACCATTCCATCTCATCAATTTGGCTTCCGACACCATCACTCTGCTACACACCAAGCACAGAGAGTTGCAGAGGCAATAGTTAAAGGGTTTGAAGCCAATGAATACACAGCTGGCTTCTTCTTGGACCTGAAGGGGGCCTTCGATTCAGTTTGGCACCAGGGTTTATTATATAAACTGAAGAAAACATCGCCACCAGCCAATCTTCTCTCTTCTATAAAGTCCTTTCTAGAAGATCGAATATGCCAAATACGAGTCGGGATCACCCTAAGCCGCAAGATCGCCTTGGCAGCTGGAGTTCAACAAGGAGCCATTTGGAGCCCCCTTCTCTACCTACTCTACGTCTCCGACATGCCTGAGGAAGATTCCTTCGCTCAACTCGCAACATTTGCCGACGACACTCTCATACTATCAAGTCACAGAAGTCTCAATACGATGGTTCACAATCTGCAAGCATCGGCGAACTCGTTGACCCACTGGTTTAGGAAATGGCGACTGGCCCTTAATTCTACCAAGACTGAGGCCAAAGTATTTTCACTTCGGAGGTTCTCAAACGAAGCAATTCCAGAAATCCGATTGGATGGACTCCCAGTTCCTTGGTGTCCGAAGGACCAGGGTGTGTGTTACGTAGGACTACACTTCGATACACGACTTACTTGGACACTAAACACTAACATAAAATTAGGACATGCACACACCAGACTTTCAAAACTATACCCACTGATGAACAGAAAAACATCACTCCGACCTTCACTAGTCACAATCCTTTACAAGACCATGATCCTCCCAATACTGACTTACGCCTGCCCTGTGTGGTATGGAACAAACGCGACGAACATCAGACGACTTCAGACCTTACAGAACAAAGTCCTACGCATAGCAGCCAACGCCCCTTGGTTCGGTCGAAACAGCTTGCTCCACCGGGAACTGGGAGTTGATCCTCTCGAATTTCAGATGGAAGAATTGACCCGCAGATACCACGAAAAACTGGATCTCTCTACTGGTGCCAAGACATCTGGGAGAACCTACAGCCCGACGCCTCAAGCCGAGGCTGTACCAAGACATTTTATTTAAATTCTTTTTTTTTTTATATATTTTTTTTTGTTTTGTTTTTGTAAATAGCTATTTCTTTATTTTCCATTTGTGTAAAAAACTAATTGTTTTGGTCCAAAATAAAAATGATATTTGTTGTTGTTGTTGTCTATTACTTTGTAATGTGAATTACTGTTTTATTTTCATACATTTGAGAAATAAATAAATAAGTAATAATAATATATAAACTTATTCACAAACATAAACTGGTGTTTCCTATGGAAAATATAATTGTTATATACAATGAAATAAAATAAAGTCCGTCACGCAGGAGCTGCATAACCAAGCACTTTCCTCAGAATTTGAGTAGCGTACAAACTGACTGCATTCCTGAATAATTTGCTTATAATAACGTATATAAATAAAATGAAAACATGAATAGTTCTGCTCTTTTAAATTTGTAATGAGCAACTGTTTCAATTATTAATTTTGTAATTAATTTCCTTCCAGAGTTTTGTGTATTCGTGGCACTACTTAAAAAATATACAAAAAGTTCACATTTTTGTCTCTTGATCTTGATGAATAATAAAAGGAACGGGATAAAGTAATAACACAGGAAGGGGATACAGCGCCCCTAGTGGTAGAAATCAGAACTCTACAATCCATATCAAAACAGAGGCGCTCCTAGTGGGAGCTTTGCCAACCTACGTTTGGAGGGAGAATTCTATTCAAAAGGTCATTTAATATTATTATATTCAATAATAACATCCTTAGAAAAAATTATTTCGTTAAGTGCCTTCTTCTCGAATTCAGGATCATAAATATGTTTTAGGTCCACCCGACAAACCTATGTAATGTACTGTATAACATAGTCTTCTTTTTCGTACATGGCCACTGCGCATGTGCGAACGTCTGCGGACACTTTTTTATGACACCTTTTTGGAATATCTAGGTCCACCCGACAAGCCTATGTAAAGTGCTGGATAACGTATAGTCATCTTTTTCATACATGGCCACTGTGCACGCGCGAACGCCAGCGGACACTTTTTTGTGACACAAACAGTCTTCTTTTTCGTACATGGCCATTGCGCACGCGTGAACACCACTGCACATGCGCGAACGCCAGCGGACACTTTTTTGTAACGTATTTTTCCAGTTTAGTCACCGCTAAAGCATATTTATGCTAAAATTCATGTAGCAACAAGCGGGACAGCTTTACCAAGTGGGGAGAACTTTCCCAGTTGTTCAAAAAAATAAATATGTTTTTCTCCTTCCAAGGTTCTTGACCCAACTATATCCTATTTAAGCAATCAGGGAATAGTTGGGGATCGGAAACATCAATAGGATTTTTGTAAAAATCTATATTCAGGATTTTTGTAAAAATCTATATTCAGGATTTTTGTAAAAATCTATATTCAGGATTTTTCTGCTACTCTTTAGTTGAATTTTTCATTCAAAAAAACAAATACAATTGCAGATTTTCAAAACAGAATGATTAAAACAATATTGCTAATGAAATAGTTTTTGCATAGAACTTAGTTCAGAGTTTGGAAATATTATCAAGAAGTAATAATAAATTAAGCAAAGTGAAAAATTCCAGAGCATTGTAGTGATCGAAACCAGATGATTCTCCAATGCGAGTTCAGAAAAAATATCCCCCATATTGACCCCCGCAAAATTGACCTTGAAATATTATTCAAGGTCAAATATTTTTATTGCATATTTCGAATCTACGAATCATGAGGAAGAATAAAGTCAACGGTACCATAGGTCAGAAATGACTCTTAATGGTCAAAAGGACCACCAACAACGTATACGTGGGCCATTCCATTCCACTTGACAAATAGTGGCTGATTTTGATATTTTTTATTTTTTTTTTACATGTTCTACTAACATCCCATTACGCAAAAATACCTCGCTTGAATTATTTTAAAAAGTATCTTAGTCATCCATTGGATGTTACAAAGGGCTGAGGGGGCTGCAGCCCCCGAAATTTTCAATTGATAGTAAAAATGTTTCATAAAACCCTTAAAAAAAAAAATAAATAAGATCACTTAGTTCATGAAAAATATTTTATTTTAGGTGTAATAGCGTTTTAGTTGCCTAAAACTATTCCAAAGTTCTAAATTTGTAGTATTCGGTACCCCGGAAATGGTCCCAGCCCCCCCCCCCGAAATTATTTCCTATATACCCCTGTCAAAGGCATGGGGGATGCCTTTGACAGGCTCGTTTTTCAATATACTTAATAGTCAATTTTGATAGGTCAATTTTGCAGGGGGATATTGTTTCTGAACTCGCATTAGAGAATCATCTGGCCAACGGATGACCATTATTTTTGTGACACCCTGTACATATTTATAATAATGTACATAAAATTTTGTATCTTAAAAAAAATTCGCAACTTCACAAAATGACATTAACTAAACCATGTAGCCACTATCCGATAGCTCAGAGAATCTTTCAGCCGATCCTCAGTGGAAATGTCGGTCAAATATATTTAAGAATTATGTATTATATTTACGATGTTAAATTAAAATACTCATTTATTTATTAAATGCATTGGTAAATATACGATATCTATGTGCATTTTATGTATTCCTTTTTTGTGTTTTTTATTATATACTTCCGCCTTTAGCTTATTTCACTGAACTTTATGGACATTTGGAAAACTACAGGATTTTATAGAACAAATACACACATATATATATATATATATATATATATATATATATATATATATATATATATATATGTTTGTACTATAAATTACAGTCATACACACCAACATAAATTGTTTTTCTTCTTGTATACAATCAAATCAAAAACGCACTGCTACTTCTTGCAAACTAGGCCATTGCCAGATATCAGTGATGGCTGCTCTATATCAGCTGTATTCCCTTCAAAAAACCATAATTATTAACAGCCGATCTCTGGAAAAATATTCACAAATTTAGCATTATATTATGATATTAGATTTAAATATTTAATTCTTTATTTATCCCCCTCCAATCGATACATAAATAAAAAATTCTGTGACGTAGGAGCTACAAAATTAAGCACATTCCTCTAAAGGAGGGAGTATATATATATATATATATATATATATATATATATATATATATATATATGTGTGTTAGGGAGGAGGATACCTGAGCATTGTAAATAAACAAGCTGGGCCTATATAAGGCCCAGCAGGATTAATAAAGCCAGTTGTTATCTAGCCTTCGAGTAGTCGTGATTACATTCCCCAGTGTATATTATCTCCTTTTTAAAAACATCTTCTATATCGACCTTCTCATATCTTATATATATATATGTGTGTGTGTGTGTGTGTGTGTGTGTGTGTGTGTGTGTGTGTGTGTGTGTGTGTGTGTGTGTGTGTGTGTTAGGGAGGAGGATACCTGAGCATTGTAAATAAACAAGCTGGGCCTATATATGGCCCAGCAGGATTAATAAAGCCAGTTGTTATCTAGACTTCGAGTCATGATTACATTCCCCAGTGTATATTATCTCCTTTTTAAAAACATCTTCTATATCGACCTTCTCATATCTTATATATATATATATATATATATATATATATATATATATATATATATATATATATGTTAGGGAGGAGGATACCTGAGCATTGTAAATAAACAAGCTGGGCCTATATAAGGCCCAGCAGGATTAATAAAGCCAGTTGTTATCTAGACTTCGAGTCGTGATTACATTCCCCAGTGTATATTATCTCATTTTTAAAAACATCTTCTATATCGACCTTCTCATATCTTATATATATATATATATATATATATATATATATATATATATATATATATATATATATATATATATGTTAGGGAGGAGGATACCTGAGCATTGTAAATAAACAAGCTGGGCCTATATAAGGCCCAGCAGGATTAATAAAGCCAGTTGTTATCTAGACTTCGAGTCGAGATTACATTCCCCAGTGTATATTATCTCCTTTTTAAAAACATCTTCTATATCGACCTTCACATATCTTATATATATATATATATATATATATATATATATATATATATATATATATATATATATATATATATATATGTTAGGGAGGAGGATACCTGAGCATTGTAAATAAACAAGCTGGGCCTATATAAGGCCCAGCAGGATTAATAAAGCCATTTGTTATCTAGACTTCGAGTCGTGATTACATTCCCCAGTGTATATTATCTCCTTTTTTAAAACATCTTCTATATCGACCTTCTCATATCTTATATATATATATATATATATATATATATATATATATATATATATAAAGAAAAAAAATGAATAGTTTTGCTTTTTTTATATTTGCAATGAACAGCTACCTCAAATATTAAATTTTACATTAATTTTCTTCCAGTGTGTTATACATGCGAGGTAATACTCTTTTTAAACTGTAATAAAATACAAACTTCACATTTTTATTTATTAATAATGATAATAAAAGCGTCCACATGTAAAAATAGATGATCCCACAATCATAACTACACAGAAACCCGTATTTCCCCCGATCCGATCCGATATCCTTTGATCGACAATTGCTGACGTGAGGGCCTGCCAAAATTAAGTGATATTGGTTTGATAAGCTGATAAGGAAGCTGACGGTGTGTTGGCATCCTTGAACACGGCCTCGTGGTCCAATAGACCCCACCAGAGCACAGTTCTCACCGAGCTGCAGGCTGTAACACATTCTCTCTGAAGGTTACTCTGATTCTATACACATCAAGTAAGATATTACATGCACCCATCAGGAAATACTTCATCTAAGCGTGTTTACTTATAATGCTCTTTTCTGGTGTCATTTGAAAACCTTATGTAACAAATCTATCTAACTAATATTTTTCAACCAAAAAAACTTGACGTTTTTCGTGGAAATATTACACAATATTCATAAATCCTTTTTAACGTTTTGAGGTTAAAAATTTTTAGATTCCTACTTATATTGCTCTTACCCTCTTGGACCCTCTGCATGTGCAAGGTTGTTAAGGGGCTCAGAAATTAGTAAGATACATCATGATATATTAGAAATTAGCGTTGACTACTCAACCGTTGGTCGTAATATTAGACAATATTTTGTCATATTAGGACAGAAGGAGCTTTATCTTGGAAGATAATGTGCGAATCACGAATACCGGATTTTGGGAAATCGAAGTCAAAGTTCTCTTGAACTACTTCAGGACAGTGTTGTGTAAATTTGAATTTAAATGTAATTCAAATGATATTTGAATTATGAATTACATTTATTAATTGTAATTCAAATGTCTGAAAATATCAATGACAGTAATTGAAAAATAATTGAATTTGGATTAACTGTATTTCAATTTAATAGAACTCAAGTATTTGAATTATGTAGTTATTTTAAATAAGTGTTGAGTAAATTTGAATTACAATGTAATTCAAATGGTATTTGTATTATGCATTACATTTTTTTATTGTAATTGAATTTCTAAAAACATAAATTACAGGTGCTAATGGCCCTAGCAGTCGAAGCACCCCCCCCCCCCCCCCCCAAAAATTAATATCAATTGCAGTAAATGAAAAAAACTCAATTATTTGAATTACAATTATAATTCAATTACAATTCTTGATCAAATTGATATTTTAATTACTGACTATCATAATTAGTGATAATTAATTTATTTATTAATGTTTACGCAACTTTGGCAAAAAACATTTTGAGATTAATGATAAAAAATTCACAATTTTCTTCAGGTAATATGTCCAGTAGCGTTAATGTAAGTATTATTAGTTTTCAGTTATAGTATTCATATGTGAGATGTGAAAAAATTAGTGATAAGTACAGTTATAATTGAATTACAATAGTAATTCAATTACAATTCTTGGTAATTGATATTTGAATTACATAATTAGTGCTTCAATTCCATTACAGGATTACAATGTAATTATAATTCATGTTTTAATTGAATTATTACTCTTGATGTAATTCTAATTCATGAACTACAAATACGATCTAGTTGTAATTCGTAATTCTTAATTGAATTACAATATGCCCTACACTGCTTCAGGATAGCAATGGTGAATGTTTACTCTATGGAATGCTGATTCATAAACCTGATGAAAAAGTATACATTTGAAATTCAATGTTTTAATTTTAGTTTACACGATGAGATGTTAGCGCGGTTCCTCCCTCCCCCATAGGGAGGAACCCCGCTTATAAGGTTGATACAATGAAACAATCCGGAAGTGCCGACTAGAAAATTTCGCGTTTCAGAACCCCTAGAGACCGAAAATAACGGTGGTTCAAATTTGTATATATATATATATATATATATATATATATATATATATATATGTATATATTTATATATATATATATATATATATGTATATATTTATATATATATATATATATATATATATATATATATATATTTGTCTGTTCGCTCTGTAGCTCCTAGACGAATGGTCCGATTTTGATGAAATTTGGTACAAAAATCTTTCGTCTAATTTGAAAGGTCAATTTCGTTAACCAGCAAAATCAGCCTACTGGAAGATGGCGTTAGGGGCGAAATTCGCGCAAAAAAAAATCGTAACGCTTACGTTTTTGAGTTCACTTGTAAGTACTCGTTTTATATGCTTCCTGGGCTAGGAAAACGAATGAAACCATTTTCAAGGCGATAGCTTTAACCGTTTTCGAGAAAATTGGAAAAATAGTTTTTGAATACCGTTTTTGGTTTGGGTACTTAGAATCATGGGATTCAGTTGAAACATTTTCTGCATGTTCTAGTTTCATCAAAACTAATATGTTCAAATTTTGGTTACGTTTGGAGTTAAGGAAGGGTTAGAATAAAATATTTTATTAACAGTCATAAAAAGTTTTAGTAACTTTGCTTACTTTCCGTAAAATCTCGAAAAAGGTTGAGAATCTTGGTAAACTGAAGAATACCATTAGAAAGCTTATTAAATGCTCTAAAAAAAAGGTTCTAATGAAAGTTTTGATTAGGCGATGTCAATCGGAGAAATAAGAGCTTAAAACATTAAAGTAGTTGATTTCGTTTATTCGAATGGTTCTTTTTGTCTGTTTTATTCCTTGTTATTTTTTAATTGCTTATAGTTGGATAATGTATTTGACAATAAAACTGGTTAAGTAAAATAACAAAAACAATTTATTGTTAGAAATATAGATTTCCAGGATTCCAAGACCTTGTAACTACCGGGACAGTTTCCAGTGGTAGCCGACCCTTCCAGGTAAGATTGTAAATCATGACCTTTCAAGACTTTACTACACACAGGAATGGCGTTAGTGACCTAAAGGGTTGACACGCCATTATAATAATTAATTTAAAAAAAAAGACTGGTGGAACCAAAATAATAACTGCTTCTATTTTAATCTTTCCAAATTAGACTAGGGATATGAATGGAACCGCGCTAAGATGATGCAGTTCCTGCGAGACGGACTTTTTTAATTTATACGGTGATTTGTGGGTAACAAAAGGCTAGGAGGGGAGTTTCAGAACTGGGATTCGCCCTTGAAATAGGACATTGCATTTTTCGTAGATGATAGTGCTATTTACTTTAACTGAAACTGTGAGAGAAACAAGGCGAAGCGTTCTGTTACCTACATCTTTCTGAAGAATAACAAGGAATAAAAACAGACAAAAAGAACCGTTCGAATAAACGAAATCAATTACTTTAAAGTTTAAGCACTTATTTCTCCGATTGACATCACCTAATCAAAAATTGTTTCAGAATCTTTTTTGTAGAGAATTTATAAAGCTTACAAGTAATTTCTATCCACTTATCACGATTTCCCAACCGTGTTCGAGATATTAATGAAATTATACGAAGTTCCCAAAACTTTTCATGTCTGTTCATAAAATACCTATTTTATTCTAACCCTTCCTTAACTCCAAACGTAACCAAAAGTTTAACATATTAGTTTTGATGAAATTCAAACATGCAAAAAATGTTTCAATTGAATCCCATGATTCTAAGTAACCAAACCAAAAACTTGATTTGACAACTTTTTTCCCCGATTTTCTCAGAAACGGTTAAAGCTATCGCCTTCAAAATGGTTTCATTCGTTTTAATAGCCCAAGAAGCCTATTAAACCAGTACTTACAAGCTTATGAACTCCAAAACGTAAGCGTTACGATTTTTTTTTTGCGCGAATTTCGCCCCAAACGCCATCTTCCAGTAGGCGGATTTTGCTGGTTAACAAACTTGACCTTTCAAATTGGACGACTGATTTTTGTATCAAGATTCATCAAAATCGGACCATTAGGGACGCCGGAAATCCGCGAACAGACAAATATGTGTATATATATATATATATATATATATATATATTTATATATATATATATATATATATATATATATATATATATATATATATATACATCAACCTTATAAGCGGGGTTCCTCCCTATGAAGGGAGGGAGGAACCGCGCTAAAAAAATGACATCTGACTGGGAGAAGCAACATTTCAAGACTAAGAACGGAAACTGAGAGTATACTAAGCGGAAATTACTCATTTATCATTCTCCAGGAAAACGCTTATGCTAAAAGTTTCTCATTTTCTTACATTGTTTTACTAAAATCCTCATTTTACTGTTGTATTCAATTAAAATAATTGTCCGTTAAAAACTAAGGACAAAAGACCTAAAAATGTACGACTCGCAGGAAATGCGTCATCTTAGCGCGTTTGCTTACTTATTCCTAGTGAAATTTCGAAAGCTTAGAATAGAAAAAAAAACACATTTTTTTGGCGTTTCTTGTAAATGTCACCACCTACTCAAGGTCTCGAAGAGAAGGGTTAAATTATGCGTTACAAAGCACAGGAGCCTGACAATGGGCGTTTGTATAAAATCATTTCCAGGGGGGAGTATGGATAACTAGCAATCTAGAACTTAGTATAATACAGGGTAACTAGTAGCAGATTTATATTTTCAAACTTAAATAAAAAAGTCCGTCACGCAGGAGCTGCATAACTAAGCACTTTCCTCAGAATTTGGGTAGTGTAGGTTGCTTTCCAGAACAATTTGCTTAAAATATCCTACATAAATAAAATAAAAACATGAATAGTTCTCTTTTAAATTTGTAATGAGGAACTGATCAATTAATAATTTGCTTCCAGAGTTATGTTTACACATGGTACCTATTACACTTCGTAATAAATACAAAAAACCTCATATTATCGTATTTTGATCTAACGCAGGAACAGGATACAGTCACTCTAGTGGTAGAAAGCGCTCCTTGCGGCGGGGTCCTTTTCGGTGTCTACTAGGTAGGATCGATAAAGATTTGAAGAAATTTTTCAAAAATTCCGTCATGAGTGCAACCTCAATAGCTACTTTCCTTCGGAGGAAAGTGCTAAAACGTAATAATTGACACAAAGTTTTATTAAGAGCATTGAAGGATAGAATGGAAATGCGGATTTTATTTTTTAAAGAGTATGCCATCCAGATGCCTTCCGTCGGGTTAAACACACTGTTCAAAACGGAGCCTTGTGTTCTGCGCCACACGCTGCAGTAAACTTGGTTCAATTGAGCTGATTTCTCGACGAATATTTTCCTTTAAAGCCACAAGAGATTGGGGATTGTCATCATAAACCCTCTCTTTGAGGTAGCCCCATAAAAGAAATCCATGGCAGTTAGATCGGGCGACCTCGGTGGCCATGGGATGTCCCCAAAGCGACTGATCAGGGGGAAATTTTCCCGAAACAAATTCATCGAAGCTCTGGCTGTGTTTGCAGTCGCCCCATCCTGTTGAAACCACGTGTGTGAAGAGTAGGATGGATGAGCTCGCAGGTTTGGCAAAACGAATTCCGTAATCATGCGTCGATAATTTTCACCGTTGACATTCGTCGCCTGGCCTCGAGAATTTTCGAAAAAAAACGAACGAATTAAATTTATACCCGGTCCATCACGTATTCGCCGAATACCGAACTCGGTCCATCACGTACTCGCCGAATACCGAACTCGGTCCATCACGTACTCGCCGAATACCGAACTCGGTCCATCACGTACTCGCCGAATACCGAACTCGGTCCATCACGTATTCGCCGAATACCGAACAAAATTATCGACAAGCAATTACGTAAGAATCATTACTCTTAAAAAATGTCTCCGCGACTGACAAATCCGCACAATCGATTATTCCAACGGCGCCACCCTCCGCAACGTTTATTACTTTTTGAAATAATCGTATTTCAAAATATAAATTTGCCACTGACTTGACGTGACGAAGCACGGGTATTAAGCTAGTTCCTTTACTATAGGCACTAGGGATTTAAAAGGCAATTCGCTACGATTACGCAGTTCCAGCAAGTCGGACTTGTTAAATGAATCTCCCATTATATATCGTCGATACAAAAGCAAACTAACGAATATGAAAAAATGCATCTTTCATTGTCCATCTTTAATAATTTCTGCTGGACTTATTTACGGCAAATTCTTCAATCTGACTTCACTCTATTAAAGGGAAAGTATTCCACTATCAAAAGGTTAAATCTACCGAATATTTGACTGTCCAAAAAAAAGTTATGAATAAATACTTTTCCACTCTGAAAAGTGGAGATTTTCATATTCGTTAGTTTGCTTTTGTATCGACGATATCCTTGCCAATTGGGGACCTTTGGATGGATGGATGGATTGGGTGTTTAAGGGCAGAAAACATCTAGGTCCTCACCGCCCTGAAGTGTAGTGTTAGAGAGTCGTGTATATGTCGTGAGAGGGATTGTAATTTTGTGTTTAGGACAGTGCATGACAATCAACTGTAATTTTTATGACCTCTACTCTTTTTTTTTTTTTTTTAACCTATGTCATTGCTTACGACTAACATGTTACTTAGATACTAATAGAACTATTTGCACTAAAACTAATACTAACATACAGTATAGCACTATTAATACAGTTAAGAGACTTGTATATAATTTTTTTTTTTTTTTTTAATGCATATACATATATATATGTATATCTTTTTTATATGTATATATCTATTTTTTCTGAGTAATGTTGTATATATCCTTTTTTTTTTTTAATGCATATATATATATATATATATATATATATATATATATATATATATATCTTTTTTATATTTATATATCTATTTTTCTGAGTAATGTCATATATATATATATTTTTTTTTTTTTTCCTTTTTTTTTTTTTTAACACTAACGAATACAAACTAAGTAACTAATACAAACTTAACATAACTATTACAACTATTTGTACTAAAACTAATACTTTACTGGATGCAACGTTAATACTAAAACTATACTAAATAACAAAATTTATAGTAATACCAATTCTAAAACTAATCTAGCACACGTATATGCACATACACCCACGTTCATACACATATACACACCCACATACATACATACATACTTACACGCACATGAGTATATACCCGTGCACGTATACATAAATATATTTATTTATTATTAAATTAATATTTTATATCATGAGATATAATTGCGCCTTTTTTAAGAATTCCACAACTAGGCCAACTGCTTTGCCATCGTCCCGCAGAGCTTCTGTCAAGTTCCTTGGTATTCCCAGCTGTTGGAGCATCAGCCTATAACGAGGGCAGTCCTCGAAAATATGTTTCATAGAGATCAGCTGATTGCATCTTCCGCAGACAGGTGGGATTCCTCAAGACATCAAGTACCCATGAGTCAGCCAAGAGTGGCCGAGTCTGAGCCGAGCTAGGACAACCTCCTCTCTTCTTGATATTCTGTTTGAGGAGGACCAGGCACTCAAGTCATGCTTGACTTGCTTAAGTTTTTGTTCTCCGCAATCCAACCACGTCTTTCTCCGTCCTTCTTCGATCTTGCATATTGCTGGCGCTACTAGCTCCCTGCCAGATAGAGGAACCCTGGTAATGTCGCTCAAACTGTGCGCAGCCCGTGCAGCTTGATCGGCTTTCTCATTGCCAGGAATCCCACGATGTCCGGGAATCCACATTAGATGGACAGCTTTTCCACTGTCTCTGAGAGTTCTGCTATACTGAAGGATTTTTAAAACAAGGGAGTTTTCAGTAAAAATATCTTCAACCTTTTCGAGAGCACTTCTTGAGTCGGTGCATACTATGATGTTCTTCTCTGGGGCTTCTTCTCTGGGACCTTTGGAGTATATCATAAATTGAATTCTGTTGGTAATGATTTTTTGTCCTTTTACCACTTTCCTCCGAAGGAAAGTAGCTATTGAGGTTGGACTCATGACGGAATTTTTGAAAAATGTCTTCAAATCTTTATCGATCCTACCTAGTAGACACCGAAAATGACCCCCGTTAAAATTTATATATATCTATATATATATATATATATATATATATATATATATGCACATATATATATATATATATATATATATATATATATATATATATATATATATATATATGTCTATATACACGATAGCGGCCAGAGTTTTCGTTTTTTCGTCACGAAATTTCGTATATAGCATTCAATTAGCAAACGATTGAACGAGTTCGTTAACCACCAAAATCGGTCCACCGGAAGGGGGGAACCCAAAACACTAATTTGACCATGTCAGTCGTAATATTTGTTATATTTCAACGAAACTTGGTATTCATGGTGGAAATATACAGAGAAAAGTGGGATGTAAACATAAACTAAATCGGTTCATTAGGAGGGGGGGGGGGTTACTCCGGACGTAAATTACTGATATACTCATACCGGTCGTAATTCCTGCTGTATTGTAACGAAACGCGGTTAATCGGAAAGTGGGGTTTACTTTGTAATATATTTCAATAGAAATAGCTTGCCAGACGTAGGTTCGCAAGGCCGCCGCAAGGAGCGCTTTCTACCACTAGAGGGACTGTATCCTGTTCCTGCGTCAAATCAAAAGACGAAAATATGAGTTTTTTTGTATTTATTAAGTAGTGTAGTAGGATTTTTTAAGCAAATTGTTCTGGAAAGCAGTTTACACTACCCAAATTCTGAGGAAAGTGCTTAGTTATGCTGCTCCTGCGTGACGGACTTTTATTGTCCAAGATAATGCCCAAAGACAGTATACAGCATTACTCAGAACTGTTATTGAGTATTATTTGTTTCAATAAAAACAAACCGATAAGAAAAGATAAGGCGGTGAGTGGTTTTACTGTCATCTGATAGTGTTTACATAAACTCCATGGATCACCTACTTTATCCCGAATACTTTAATATTTATTAATTCCTTTTAATGTCCATTAGCTATTAATTTTATTTGCCTTATATTAGATAACATTTCTGTAACGTATATAATTGTTTTGAAAAAAAAAAAAAAAAATCGTCTCGCAGGAACTGTATTTTTACTGATTGTAAAAATTGCTCTGTAAGTTTTTTGTACATACACGAGTGTAATTGAGTGCAAGTCATCCACTTCGTGCAAAATCTTAACCTTGAAGTACAGTGGGAGAGTAAATACTCCGCCCTTGGCGTTCAATTAAATATCCGTCATGTTTATCCTAAAGCACAAAAACCAAAAGATAAGAATAGCCGGGGCTAAAATAGCAAAAAGTCCGATTCGCAGGAACTGCTTCATCTTAGCGCGGGTCCGTTCTTATCCCTAGTCTCATTAGGAGAGATTAAAATAGAAACAGTTATTATTTTGGTTCGACCTTCCTCGAAAAGGGCTTATGGCTTTACCTGGCAGTGTCCGCCAGCCACAGAATCCACTTCTAGAGATACGTATTTCACACTGTTCAATGCATTGGAAAATATCAAAATATTTCACATTTTCTTGTTTTCTTCTACTAAGATACTAATTCTACAAATAAATGGAATTAAAAAAAAAACTGACACCAACAGTATAAAGGCAGTTGAAAATATTCAAAAGGTGTCATCGAATCTCTCTCTTGGAAAGCTATATTTCTAACAATAATTTTTTTTTCTTATTTTACTCATCTTGTTTTATTATCAAATACATTGCCCTACTATAAGCAATTAAAACATAAGAAGAAATAAAAACAGACACGAAGAACCGTTCGAATAAACGAAATCAATTACTTCAAAGTTTCAAACTCAAAATCCGCGGTTTGGGGTGCATGGCAAGCAGACTGGGAAGGAGTGAGGGAGAATAAACTCCGCGAAATTAAATGAAGTATTAAACCTTGGAAATCATCAATCCAAGAGACAAGAAGAAAAGAAGTGGTGTTGACCCGGTTAAGAATAGGTCACACAAACCTCACTCACTCCTTCCTCGTGTCAAAGAATGCACCTCCGGTGTGCGGGTCGTGCAATGTGCAACTCACAGTAAAGCATATTTCCACGAATTGCAGGGCTTATGAACATTTAAAAGAACACCATAAACTACCAGACTCTATTGATGAAATATTAGCCGATGGCCCCAAACAAATAGCAGGACTTTTTGACTTTTTGGAAGAGGCAGAATTAATCAGCAAAATTTAATCAGTCCGGAGATAACTAAATTCAATATCACCACCGAAGTTAAATGATATGCTGCTCATTGAAGAGAATGGCTCCTGACAAGATTCATTTAAAAATATATGTCCGCGAATAATCTTTGATGATTACAACCATCACGGATTACTCGCTTCTCAAAGAAATGGCGTTAATGACCGAAAAGGTTGACATGCCATAAAAAGGAACAACAACAAAAAAAAATTAAAATTTAAACATCTCAGCTTAGATGAATTCAAACATGCAGAAAATATTTCAATAAAATCCCACGATTCTAGGTACCCAAACCCGAAAATTACCAGTTACAAAAATATTTTTTCCACTTTTCTCAAAAACTGCTTCAGATATCGCCTTAAAAATGTATGTTAAATATATGCAAATTAAAACGTATTTTTATAGAGAAATACTTGACGTATCGAAAATCTGTTTGCACAGTTGTTTTTTCGTTTTTTTATTACTTTCGAAAAATGTAATTGAACATATGGTTATAGGCGGAACCCGTCCCTTCAAAGGTCTATTTCAGCCCTTAGAAGGTTAATTTTCTTATTTCCGAGGGCTCTTCATTTTATAGGTCTCGACGAGGACTGCAACATTGTTCCTGTGAAAAATGTTATATATATATATATATATATATATATATATATATATATATATATATATAATCAAATCCATTCTATAAATTAATAAAGCACCGGGGGTCTCCCGTAGTCTAGTGGCTAGCGCGCTGGATTCATAAGCGGGAGATGGTGGGTTCGATTCCCACCTCCGGCAGGAATTTTCTCATCTCAAGGCTCGCTGGGAAAATTCCTCGCTGCACCCTGGATGTCGGCGCTAATGACCTAGAAGTAGACGTGCCGTAAAAAAAAAAAAAATAAAAAAAAAAAAATAAATAAATAAAGCACCGATTTACTAGTTTTCGGACAGAACAGACAACAATCATAGTGCCGTTATTTTATTTGTGGTTGTATAACTACACACACACACACACACACACACACACTCATACACACATGCACAAATATCGCTATACGGATGTTCCTGTTAATGCGACTGTTATTTTTTGCAGATATGAACGTAGAAGACCAGGAATGGGTGCAGCATGCGCTAATGGACTACGAGAGGAAACGCAGCATCTCCAAAGTGCTATCGATAAACTGCAAGAATGCAGTCCCCAAGGGAAATAATTACGGCAGCGACATGTTCAGACTAGATATGAAGGCAGTCCTGTATTCCGGTGATGTAGTCAACAGGTCTCTAATATACAAGGCTCTGCCTCTAACTGAAGTCCGGAGAGCGGCTTTGGTAGAAACGAAAACACATGTAAAAGAAAATAAGGTAATTAAATAATATCTTTCAAATATTTATTTAATAATATTTAAATATTATTTAAGCATGGTCAGCTGATTATTTAACAGTATTTTCATAAAGCGAAGGTGGAAAGATGAAAGTTCAGTAATCCGACTCGCAAGGAACTGTGTCATCTTAGCGCGGTTCCGTTCTTATCCCTAGTGCCAGTATCATAGGCGGCTCATTTCTGGGGGGGGGGCTAATTTAGTATGGGCCGTACCTGGGGGTGTAGAATCACATTTTTATAACCAGGCACCTGGAAATAATTAAGGAAGTATTTGATAAACTAAGAACATACATTAATTAGAACTTATTACTAACTAGCCCAGTGCGCCATGCTACACCAACTTTATATTATATAGCTGTAAGGAACAAACCTAAAGCTGGTAGACTATTTTCACCTTGCCTCAAATTACTAACTAATATCATCAGTGTTGTTATTAATCCAAATTCTGAGAATATAAGGCTATGATTTAGAAAAACACAAACTTTTTGTATGTCGCATATACAAATGCATGTGATGAAATGAAATTTGCAAATAAAAAAAAAACTACTATGGAAAACAATTTGCAAATAAAAAAAAATCAACTATTGAAAACAAACGGGAACCTGCAAGTCAACAGATAAAACACGTAATATTTCAAATTACTCGGCGCTAATGGCCAAGTTGTAGATGCGTCATCAAAAAAAAAAAAAAAAAAAAAAAAAAAAAAAAAAAAAAAAAAAAAGTTTCAAATTACTTACTAATATATGATATTAATCCAAATTCTGAGTATATAAGGCTATGATTTAGATAAGCACAAAAATTTTGTACGCCACATATAGATGATTTTAGGTGGTATAGTAAAGAACTATAAATATTTAAATTATTAAAGTTTTGTACAGATCCATGGGTTCATGTTGAAGACATAGTTTTTTTTAAAGAAAATGAATGTGATAATGCAAATAAATAAAATGCATGCAATTTGCAAATAAAAAAAAAACAATAATGGAAACACATCAAACTTAAAAAAATAATTGGTTAATGGCTTCTAGGAGCTCAGTGTTGTCCTACATACATCTTCAGCAGAAATAAGAAAATTGATCTTATATGATATTATTTGTCCAAATTCTGAGAATATACGGCTATAATTTAGATAAACATACAAAGGTTAAAACTGAAAAGTTTTCTTCGTAAAAGAAAAACTTTTCGCAAAAAAAAAAAAAAAAATGAAATTTTTGTTGGCTTGCTAATCACCACCTTGGCAACACTGGAAAGAAAATGGTGACTGTAAAGTCAACAGATCAAAAACTTAATATTTCAAATTACTTATTAATATATATATTAATCCAAATTCTAAGAATATAACGCTATAATTTATATAAACACAAGTATTTTGCTAAAACTGAAAAGTTTTAGAAGTTAGATAAGCAAACCAAACTTAAAAAAAAAAAAAAAAATTGGTTAATGGCTTCTAGGAGCCCAGTGTTGTCCTACATTTTCATCAGAAATTAAGAAAATTGAACTTATATGATATTATTAGTCCAAATTCTGAGAATATAAGGCTATAATTTAGGTAAACATACTAAGGTTAAACCTGAAAAGGTTTCTTCGCAAAAGAAAAACTTTTCACAAAAAAAAAGAAGAAATTTTTGTTGGCTTGCTAATCTCCACCTAGGCAACACTGGAAATAAAATGGCGATTTCTGAGAATTCACTCTTCTGTATTTGACAGTTTCGAACTCGTTACTTCCGAACTGTGAAGCCTAGAAGATTTTGAGCTAGCCTAGGAGATTTCCCGTATCAAGAAGTACATGTGTGCTAAGTTTGGTCCAAATTGGTCAAACGGTGTGGATTTGTATAAAGAACAAACAGACAGACAAACTTACAGGTGATTTTTATATATATAGATAATTTGCCTAAAAAGTTATTTTTCTAACTGAATCGAAAAATATTGTGAATTTTCATTCTGGGGGACTAAGCCCCCCCCCCCCCCATTTAGCCGCCTTTCTTGACCTTCGGACGAGCGCGGCTAATCTGTGAGATGAAGTGCCTTGTTTTTGGAATGCCTAAGAACGATTTTTACTGGGAAACAGTTGGCAACCCTAGTAGGTTCCTGTTTCCTCACACGTGTCTACTCCTGTTAGCTTTTCAGTGCACTTCCGGTCTCCGTGGTGAACATTTTCATCTGTTAGATGAGCCACGTTAGTTCATGCAAGTATTTTTGATTTACTAATTTTCAACATGTTCCATAAATGTAATATAGTTAATATTTCTTCCTTTTAGGATCAGATTCGATGGATTGATTTTTATTTCTCGTGTAATCTGTGAGGTAAACTGCTCCCGCCCATGTCAATTTTTTACACATTGATTTTTCAGATTTTTTGGAAAATGTTCAGAGGAGCATGCATATATGGTTCGTGAAAAGTTTTTGTTATAGGTTTCAACAATGCTCAGCGAGAATTCGATCATGAAGAATAATAACCTTCTCGAAAGATAAACATATTTATCCCTTTCGATTTTATGATGGTAATATATGGTTACAGATTTACCAGAGTTTCAACACCTAACCTACTTCCTTTTAGCGCGGTTCCGCCCTATCTCCTTAGGGAGAACCCGCTTATGAGGTTGACCTCATGACGCAATCCGGAAGTGCCGACTAGAAACTTTCTCGTTTCAGACCCTATAGATCACGAAAATATAGGTGGTTCAAATTTTTTATTTATTGTGGGTACTTAGAATCGCGGGATTCAATTGAAATTTTTTCTACATCTTGGAAATTAATTCCAACTGAGATGTTTAAATTTTGGTTATATTTGGAGTTAAGGAAGTATGCGAAAAAAATTATTTTATTAATAGACATGAAAAGTTTTCGGATCTTCATACATTTTTCGTAACTATCTCGATAACGGTTGGGAAATCGTGGTAAGTGGAAGGCAACCATTCGAATGCTTACTAAATTCTCTACAAAAAAGGTTCTGAAGCATTATTCGATGGGACAACGTCAATCAGAGATATAAGCGCTTA
Organism: Gonocerus acuteangulatus; assembly: GCA_946811695.1. NCBI lineage: Eukaryota > Metazoa > Arthropoda > Insecta > Hemiptera > Coreidae > Gonocerus > Gonocerus acuteangulatus. Next base: position 82,274,038 of record OX328128.1, on the reverse strand, counting down.
AAACTTAAAAAGTGTTTGTTTTGAAAGGGGTTTTCTATTTGTTTATGTCACTTTTTAATTGTTTGTTTTTTGTTTTAAATTGCATTTATCAGTAAAATTAGTATTGTAGTAAAATAAGCTAAGAAACGGTAAAAGGTATAGGTAATACGTTGGGAATAGCTGTGGAAATCAAGATGGCTGTGGCTAACCATGATGGCATACATAGGTTTGTTTTGAATTCCCCTATCTATATAACCTTCCTCCTGCTACAACTGAAGTTATCATTATTTCTTATTTTATAGAAAGATTTAACCCACGAGAGAATGAACTTTTATTTGCCATGCAGCATATATTTACGGTTGATTATTACAGTGAAACGAATTTGCTAGTAAAACAAGGAACTTAAATTGACAACGAATTTTCGGTTGTTTGGAATAGAGCCTGCTGAGCAGTATTCGTCGATTGAGTACGTTTTTGGTACATAATTGTAATGACTTATTCAGCCTTCCTCAAGAATGAGGATTAAGAATTATCCGCTTCTGTGTAAGTTGGCTACTGTCAGTTTCCTGTTATTTGTGATGCCTAATCTACTCCACATCTTCGAGGTATACGGAACCGCGCTAAGGGACGCAGTTCCTGCGAGTCGGACTTTTTTTCCTTCTTCTGGTCCCTCGGCTTCTTTCTCCAGCAGTGTCGGATTCTTGGTCGTTATATTTCACCCACATCCCAATGGGCTTCATCAGACGTTGATCGCACTCATATGAAAAGACTGTTTAATTTAAAGTACATAGAATACTAAGTTAGAATATGTAAAATCTTTTTTATGGAATGATATTTGAAGGAGGAGTTCAATTCCCCATAAAAAAAAAAAAAAAAAGAAAATCTAATCTCACGGATTAGTACCGCGCCCAACCGAGGGTTAAAGGAATAGAAGCAGTTATTGGTGGGTTTTGATCTTTCGTAAATATAGAAAACTAGCTGTTACCCAGTGTGCCATGCTACACATATTTTCTGCCTATGACTCTCCCCGTATCATGATCTACCTGTGTACCAAGTTACATCGAAATCGGCCAAACGGTGTGTATTTGAAGTAACTCGTGAAGCAGCCGACAGAGGCCAGCACCACAGCCTGCGAGTAAGATAGCTCTGGATCAGTGTTGCCAATTTTTCTTCAACAAAATTTTTGACCTTTTGACCAAATTTTGAAACGTGACTATTTTGACCTAGCCTAGGAGATTCACCGTATCAAGACCTACCTGTGTGCCAAGTTTTGTTAAAATCGGTCAGAAGGTGTGGATTTGTATAAGGAACAAACAAACAGACAGACACGTCATTTATATATATATATATATATATATATATATATATATATATATACATATATATATATATATATATATATATACATATATATATATATATATATATATATATATATATATATATATATATATGTATATTAATTCTTCTGAATATGACCCAATATATATTTTTTTACTTGTTCTTTTTTCTTTTTACGGCAGAGGGTCGATAAAGCAGAACACCATTCGTTTTTGTTCAACTACTTTATTTTCTCTACTTTGCCCGACATGTTTCGTGCCTTAATTCGCACCTCTTCAGGGGCTTTCCTTATCAGGAAGTCCTCTCGCCATGTATACTGGCTTGAGTCAGGCGTAATAACCGCGCAGTATTACGCTAGACTCAAGCCAGTATACATGACGAGAGGACTTCCTGATAAGGAAAGCCCCTGAAGAGGTGCGACCAAAGCACGAAACATGTCGGGCAAAGTAGAGAAAATAAGGTAGTTGAACAAAAACGAATGTTGTTCTACTTTATCGGCCTTCTGCCATAAAAAAGTCCGACTCGCAGGAGCTGCATCATCTTAGCGCGGTTCCATTCATATCCCTAGTGTCATTTTGTATACTTAGAATAGAAACAGTTATTACGCTGTTTAGATCATTCTTAATGTAAACACATATTCCAAAGAAAAGCAAGATTGTCGGCAAGGCACAAGAAACTATCCTAAGCGGAAATTACTCATTCAGCCGTCCCACGTTTCGCTCTACGAAGACTCTACTACGAATATGTTTCTAATTGACTTAACTTGCTTTACTAACATATCCATTTTAGTGTTGAATGCAATTGAAAACACTAAACTACTCATTTTACTGTTAAATGCAATTAAACAAAATAAAATTGTACAAGAAAATGAGAAAGTAGTGTTATTTTTTAATGTACTACGCCACATACAACCACAAAATATAATTATATTTCTACTATAGTATTTGGCTGCATGACTTACTACAGGTAAAATATCTGTCAGCTCTCCTGATCTTGCAGTGCAATTTATTTGATTTATGAAGTGCAATAAATGCCTACCTGAATCCTGCCTAGTACCTTGACCCGGGCAGATGTCTGACTCTACACGGAGAATGTTTACATTTCAGCAGATTGTCCGACTCGCAGGAACTGCGTCATCTTAAGACGTATCCGTTCTCATCCATAGTGTCATTTGGATTGCTTAAAATAGAACTAAACATTTTTTTTTGTTTTACTCCTACTAGAAGCAATAATAAAATAGCGCGCTAATAACAAGAAATAAAAACAGACAAAAAGAACAGTTCAAATAAACGAAAGTTTTATGCACTTGTTTCTCCGATTGACATCGCTTAGTCAAAACTTTGTTCAGAATCATTTTTGGTGAGCATTTAGTAAGCTTTCTAATGGTAACCTTCCGCTTTCCTAGATTCTCAACCGTTTTCGAGATATTAATGAAAGTATACGAAGTTCCAGAAACGTTTCATGTCTGTTAATAAAATATTTTATTCTAACCCTTCCTTAACTCCAAACGTAACCAAAATTTCAACATATTAGTTTTGATGAAATTCAAACATGCAGAAAATGTTTCAAAAGAATCCCATGATTTTAAGCACCCAAACCAAAAACGTTATTATACAACTATTTTTCCAATTTTCTCGAAAACGGTTAAAGCTAACGCCTTAAAAATGGGTTTAGGCCTAGAAGCCTATAAAACGAGTACTTGCAAGCATATTAAGTAAGCGGAACGATTTTTTTCGCGCGACATTAGCTCCAAAAACCATGTTCCGGTGGGCGGATTCTGCTGGTTAACGAACTTGACCTTTCAAATTAGATGAAAGATTTTTGTACCAAATTTCATCAAAATCGGACCATTCATCTGGGACCTAGAGAGCGAACAGACAAATATATATATATATATATATATATATATATATATACATACACATATTCGTCTACAAATATATATGTATGTAAATATGTATACAAATAAATATGTATGTATATATATATATATATATATATATATATATATATATATATACAAATTTGAACCACCGTCATTTTCGGTCTCTAGGGGTTCTGAAACGCAAAATTTTCTAGTCGGCACTTCCGGATTGTTTCATGAGATCAACCTTATAAGCGGGGTTCCTCCCTATGAAGGGAGGGAGGAACCGCGCTAAAAGAACAAGTAAAAAATATATATTGGGTCATATTCAGAAGAATTAATATATATATATATATACATATATATACATATATATATATATATACATATATATATATATACATATATATATATATATATACACACACACACACAAATATACAATCATGAAAATTGAACCACCTTTATTTTTTGGATCTATGGTTTCTGAAGTGAGAAATTTTCTTTTCGCCACTTCCGGGTTTCGTCATGTAGTTTAACCTCATAAGCGAGTTTCCATTCTATGGAGGAACCCCGCTAAAAATGAGGTAAATAGGAAGCGAAGATTATGTTGTTCTTTTCTTTATGAATATGTAGTCCTTTTTGTCCTTGAAACCTTGAAAATCAGAAACTTGTTGCAGATGTATACCGAAATCCTTCCAGAAATGGAAAGGATCCGACAAGCTAAAAACCCCGGAATCCAACCCTTAGCTCCGATCTGCTATGGAGTCAGGGCAGGCAATGTTGGATATCTGCTCGAGGACTTGAACGTAAGTACTTCCAACATATTTTTATTTTATGATGTATTGACTTAAAAACAGATATACCACGGATATATTTTCAAATCAAAAATTGTTTTACATACTCGACTCTATAGAAGTCATTATTCTGCCAAAATATTCCATATACCTACATTTAAAAAGTTATCCATTATAAAAAAAATGTTGATTTGAAAACGGATGTCAGATTCGAAAAACCCCTAAATTCAAATTTTGGGAATATTACAAAAATAAAAAAAAAATATTTTAAATTTTGTTAGGGGGGACGCTTAACATTTTGTTAAAGATTCGACAATCTGGCCATATTTCAAAGAATATTTACCCGATTCAAACCAGACTTGGAGGGTTGATAAAGGCCCTAATGAGACACATTTACTTCTAATCGGGGTGTTTCTACGAGTCCTGGGATTGACGTTATATGCAAAAACGTTTACATTTTATTTTTATTTTGAGAACCATTTTTTGCAAGTACCTTTAGAGATAATACAACAGTCATGTATATGGTAAGAAAAAGGAGTCTTTCTTCTTTTGAAAGATTTTAATGACGTAAAAATCGGATAATCTCAAGGGGAGATATTGAATTTCAAAACGTCTGGTTACTTTTTCGCTTACACATTTTTAGTCTCTTCTAAACTGGGAAAAATCATTATTTTTTTTTCAATGATATACACCACATTAGGGTTTCTTGGGGTGCTGAGTTTAAATCTGCTCTTATTTTTGGTGTAAAAAAATGTATAATACTAGTTTACGTGAAAACATAAGCATATTTTTGAATTTATTTGACGATATATAAATTATTGTTTAACGATTATATTTTTCCTTTGAGCTACTCTGTAAAACAAATGAATTGGTGAAAGAATCATGTCAAAATCATTTTCTAAACTCGATATAAATAATAAAGCACTTTCAACCTATTTTATTTTATTTCTCGGCTTCTAAGGCGCATTGGACGGAACGCTCGGATACGTTTCGACTATTTTTCGATGTAGAATCACCAGAAAAAAAAATGGTCCAAACCGGTGACCCCATCGCTGTATACTCTCCTTGTTAGAAGTGATATCAGCATACTGAGAAATGACATCATCTACTAAGAAGTGATATCATTATATTGAAAAGTGATGTCATTATAATACTGAGAAGTGATATCATAATACTAAGAACTAATACTCAGAAGTGATATCACCACATTGAGAAATGATATTATCATTCTTAGAACTAATATCATAATACTGAGAAGTGATATAGTACTGAGGAGTGATATCATCATTCTGAGAACTAATATTATAATCCTGAGAAGTGATATCATCATATTGAGAAGTGATATCACCATATTGGCAACTAATATTATAATACTGAAAAGTGATAACATCATATTTAGAAGTGATATAATCATACTCAGAACTAACATCATAATACTGAGAAGTGATATTATTATAATGAGAAGTGATATCATCATACTGAGAAGTGGTATCATCCTACTTAGAAGTAATATCATAATACTAAGAAGTCATATCATAATACTCAGAAGTGACATCATCATACTTCAGATGAGAACAACTAAACCGATTTTAATGAACTTTGTGTCAGTATATTGCTTATTGTTTCTTGTAGAAACTGTATGTGCTCATGTTGCTATTGCTTTGCCCCCAGGAGAGTGGCTACAAGATGGCTGACAGACTCAAGGGTCTGGATTACGACCACGCTTTAGTCGCTGTCAAATCCCTCGCCGAGTTCCACGCCCTCTCCTTGGTTCTTATGTAAGTAATGCAAGAAGTGACTAGATTTGGGTTATTTTGTGGGCCTCAAGATGAAGGGTAACCAGTCTCAAGAATTCATGGGGGCTACAGAGTAGGCACAAATTATGAACATTTTGACTTCGAATATGTTAAAATGCTCGTTCAAGAAAATTATTTAAAAAAAAAAAAACAAAAAAAAAAACGCCGTCTCGCAGGAACTGCGCCATCTTAGTACGTTTCCATAATTCTTATCACTAATGTCATTAGTAAAGAAATAGAAGCAGTTATTGGTAGGATTTTTTTGAAAAATATTTAAAAATTATATCAAAGAGAAGGACATAACTGGAAACTGACAGGATCATAAGCGGAAATTAATCCATACTCTGTCTCAAGGTTCGCTCTTGGAAACACTATAATACTCGTTCTCACTTTTTAATCTTGTTTTACTAAAATGTTTATTTTACTGTTAAATGCAATTTAAAAAACAAAAACCAATACAAAGTCCGACTCTCAGGAACTGCTTCATCTAAGCGTGGTTCCGTTCTTATCCCTAGATTCATTTGGAAAGATTGAAATGGAAAGAGTTATTATTCTGGTTCAACCAGAATCGTGAAATGCTTTTATGGCCGAAGATACGTGACAAAGGGCCTTATTCTTACCTGGAAAAACACATCCTACAACATAATCGGCTTGCCCCCACTATCCAGGAGAATACAAACTAGAAATACTTATTTCACAGTTCAATGCATTGAAAAAATATCAAAACGTTTCTCATTTTCTTGTCTTCTATAATACTAATTTTACAAATAAATGCAATTTAAAACAAAATACAACCAATTAAAAGTGAGCTAAACAACTACCAAAACGGTTTTAAAAGAACAAAACAAACACATTCGAAGTTTTAAGCATTTATTTCTCCGATTGACATAGCCTTTATTGAAAGTTGCTTCAGAACCTTTTTTAATGGGCCATCCAAATTGGAAATATATTTCTGTTCACGCTCTCCTCGGCTCAAAAGTGGTCCAATTTTGATAAACCATTAAAAAAGGTTGAAACAATTTGGACTGAACTGAGGCTGCTAGGAATTGTCGAGTCTTTGTTGGCAGGAGAAGGAGGGAGAGGTCGAGCTGTCTGGGGATGAATTTTGGAAAAAACATTTTTCTAGGAGAGGTTTTGACAGAACATGATTCGAAGGTTTTTAACTGATTTACAGTATTTTATAGTTATGCCTTTTAGGTAAAGGGCTGGAAAAGGGGAGGTGGAACTTATGAGAGATGGGAACTTATCACAATGGCTTTTGATTTATCTGGATTCAGGAAACATTTTTATTAAAGGAGGACAAAGCAAAGAAGGCTGAAAGGATAGATAGATCCGGGTGTCTTCAGCATTAAGGTGGAACTTGGAATGAACTATAGAAAGATGAAGATTATTAATGCAACCAGAAAATAAAGTTGGGGTTAACCAGGAGCCTTGGGGTACACCATGGGAAAGAGGAAGAGAGAGAGAGGGCTAGAGGAGTTCTTAATTAATAAATTTATAATTATAGTTTTTAATTATTTTATAAATTATATTGATATGAAATATTTTTCTTTAGAGAACGAAAGGACATTGCAGTAGATGACTTCAAAGGTAACTACTTTGTTGAGAACCCAGGAAAGATTGATCCAATGGTTTTATCAGCACTAGAAGAATTGATTAAAATAATTGAAGAGAAGTGGGAAGGAGAATGGTAAGCATACATAATAATTCCATATATTAAAACGTCCACATCGTTTCTTAACCATTTCAGAGATATTTAAGTTTATGAAAATCCTAAAATTGCTTATTTCTATTATTCATTTTTTTTTTCTCAAAATTTTCCTTAACTCTTAATGTAATGAAAATTTAAATATCTTAGTTTGGTTGAATTTCAAATATTTAGAAAATATTTCAGCTGAATCCAACGAATCAAAGTACCAAAACTGAACATTACTTAGAAAAACTAGTTTTATCCACTATTCTCGAAAACGGTTTCAGATATCACATTGAAAATGGTTTCATTCACTTTCCTATGTTAGATAACCCATAAAAAGTATATTGCAGGGGTTGAAAATAATTGTTAACTTTAATTTTAAAAAGCATTTCTTAAACTTTTACCATTTTCTATAGTAATTTATCCTGTAAGTTTGTGGAATTTAGATTATATCTATAAAGTCCTGGCAACGAACAGATATAGATGGAAATTTTTGGAACACAATTTTTGACTTCATAACATTTTTTCGGCTAGTTTGGAAGTCAACATATCAAAAGTCCCCGCTCGTAGCCTTTGTGCCGGGGGGAGGGGGGTTTAGAAGGTCCCATTTTTTGGGGTTTTCACATATATCTCGGAAACCCTGCGTCCAAGCGATATGATCATTCTATAACAAATGAAAGCTGATTAAATATGCTACAAGTTCAAGTCAATAAAGTTTTTCGAGATATCTTTAGTTTTTGAGATATCCACTATTGTCATTTTGGGGAAAAACACACTTTTTCCTATTCTCGACCGGATATCTCTTCAACGATAAACCCAAAAAATAAATGCTCACTAAATTCTCTACAAAAAAGGTTCTGAAGCAAAATTCGATGGGGAACGTCAATCAGAGATATAAGCGCTTATAAATAAAAAAGTGTTTGTTTCGTTGTTTTGAAAGGGTTTTTCTCTTTGTTTATCTCACTTTTTAATTGGTCGTTTTTTGTTTTAAATTGCATTTATCAGTAAAATTATTATTGTATTAAAATAAGCTAAGAAACGGTGAAAGGTATTGGTAATAAGTTTCGAGTGTCCTACATATTATGTATGTAGGATACAGTGGGTTGTATGTTTATGCTGTGATATTAGGTAAGTAGGATACAGTGGGTTGTATGTTTAAGCTGTGATATTAGGTAAGTAGGATACAGTGGGTTGTATGTTTGTTTAAAAATTATTTAAAAATAATACCAACAAGGATGAGGAATAACCCTTCACAGCTGTACAACATACGTTTATGTCAACGTTTTGGACCGTTCGTCCATCTTCAGGCAATCATATCCTGTCACTACTTAAAATAACATTTCAAACGTCCTAAATTAATACAAATGATTCCTATAAGGAACCAAGTCAAAAACACTTGAAGACAATTAAGAATGTTCATCATCACACAGCCATATTATGGCTATATTATAATATGGCTGTGTGATGATGAACATTCTTAATTGTCTTCAAGTGTTTTTGACTTGGTTCCTTATAGGAATCATTTGTTTTAATGTATGACGTTTGAAATGTTATTTTAAGTAGTGACAGGATATGATTGCCTGAAGATGGACGAACGGTCCGAAACGTTGAAATAAAAGTATGTTGTACAGCTGTGAAGGGTCATTCCTCATCCTTGTTGGTATTATTAATTTATACCCTTCATCTAGTCATCAAAATATTATTTAAAAATTGTTATTAATGGTCTAATATTTTGAAATCATATTTCCAGTGATTTCCTGATGATGGCATGAGCCGAAATATTGTTTGAATAAAGGATTGTGAAACTGGGAGACCTGATTGGCCTTTTTCATTTGTTGTGAAACCTAGATAACTTAGGGAGGTCTCAAAGAAGTGGCAGCACTTATCAACTCATTGTATATTATGTAAATTTACTCAAAATTTGAGGAATTTTTCAAAAAGTCTTACATGAATGTCCTTACATCCACACAATACTCGAACATTTTAAAACTCTAAACATACCTATATAACAAAATATAAATATTATTTACCAGAACTTACTTTTGCTACCCCCCCCCCCCCTCTTATTATATTTATTTTCAGTCACTCACAAACTATGCAATCATTTTTATCCTTTATTTATTTATTCTTTTTTTTCTTTACCTGTTCAATTTATTTATTTTTTCTTCTCCTTATTTTTATTTATGTTTGAAAATACTTACATAGTCTATGTAGACATGAATGAATTACATACATATGTGTATGTATATGATTTTTGAGCATACTTGCACAACAGGAAATCACTAAAATAGTTTGTTTATTTAATTCCTAATGTGGCGCTGTTAGCACTTTCCTCCGAAGGAAAGTAGCTATTGAGGTTGGACTCATGACGGAATTTTTGAAAAATTTCTTTAAATCTTTATCGATCCTACCTAGTAGACACCGAAAATGACCCCGTTAAAATTTATATATATATATATATATATATATATATATATATATATATATATATATATATATATATATATATATATGTCTGTTAACACGATAGCGGCCAGAGTTTTTGTTTTTTCGCCACGAAACTTGGTATATACCATTCAATTAGCAAACAATTGAACGAGTTCGTTAACCACGAAAGTCGGTCCACCGGAAGGGGGGGTTTACCCCGAACCCAAAACACTAATTTGACTATGTCAGCCGTAATATTTGTTATATTTCAACGAAACTTGGTATTCGTAGTGGTAATATAGAGAGAAAAGTGAGATATAAAAACGAACTAAATCGGTTCATTAGAAGGGGGGGTTTACTCCGGACCCACAATACCAATTCGCCACTACCAGCCGTGATTTTTGGTATATTTCGACGAAACTCGGTATTCGTAGTGGTAATCCACAGGTAAATATGTGTTATAAAAATAAACTAAATCGGTTCATTAGGAGGGGGGGGGGTTACTCCGGACCCACAATACCAATTCGCCACTACCAGCCGTGATTTTTGGTATATTTCGACGAAACTCGGTTTTCGTAGTGGTAATCTACAGTTAAATATCTGTTGTAAAAATAAACTAAATCGGTTCATTAGAAGGGGGGGTTTGCTCCGGACCCAAATTCCTAATATACTCATACCGGTCGTAATTTCTGCTGTATTGTAATGAAACGCGGTATACGTCGTGGGTAACTCATGAGAAAGAAGTGTTGTAAAAATGAGCTGAATCGGTCAATCGTAAAGCGGGGGTTTAATTTGTAATATATTTCAATAGAAAAGCCCGCCAAACGTAGGTTCACAAAGCCGCCACAAGGAGCGCTTTCTACCACTAGAGTGACTGTATCCTGTTCCTGCGTCAGATCAAAATACGATAATATGAGGTTTTTTGTATTTATTACGTAGTATAGTAGGTACCATGTGCAAACATAACTCTGGAAGCAAATTAATAATTGATCAGTTACTCATTACAAAATTAAAAGAGAACTATTCATGTTTTTATTTTATTTATGTAGGATATTTTAAGCAAATTGTTCTGGAAACCAGTCTACACTACCCAAATTCTGAGGAAAGTGCTTAGTTATGCAGCTCCTGCGTGACGGACTTTTTTGTTTTGTTCTTGTTCTTATTTTCCCTCTCTTGACTGGCCAAAGAACGTGTTACTAACTTTATCATGAGCTCATTGCTAACGTTACGAAGCTCATCATAAAATGACTAAATAAATAAATTACATTATTATTGTTTTATAATAACGCTATTCAATTATTGTTTTATTATTATTATTTATTCTATACTATATTTTAGGAAGGTTTATGCAGATAAGTTGAGGGAATTTTCTAAAACAGTGATGACTAGATTTGTTGATTGTTTGAGATTCAATGAAAAAAACTTCAATGTGCTGGTTCATGGAGACTATTGGACTACTAACATGATGTTCCGATATAATACTCAAGGTGTACCAGTAAATAGCAGGTAATGTTTTTTATTTTATTTTGTCTTTTAATTATTGTATTTATTTATATATTTTAACTTATTTATTCCACTGTTCTAGCCTTTTTATTTTAGTTTTAGTAAATATTGTTTGTACTTTTATATAAATTATGCTTTAAATTTTATATTATTTTTAAGCTAGTGAAATATTTTTATAAATATAAAATTATTTATAATATTATAATTATTATAATATCACACAAAATTATTAAAATAATTTTGTTGGCGTATATTTTAGAATTAATTATAATCAGCAAAATGCTAATGTTTTTTTATAGCCAGAGATCTGAAGATAATGCGCTTTACTTTGAAAATATTTATTTAGAAGGAAATATCAAGCTTTAATTACACTTTCCAAAGAAGAGGAGATTCAACCCCAGTGAGGATGTGTACTCGGATGCCTTAACCAAATTCCCCTTAACCACTCCTATATTTTTTTTAAAGGACTTATCATCAAATTCCATGATGGGCTACTCCGGTCCATGAAAATAAAGTCAGAATACATTACATTCGTGCATCTTATTTTTACCAATTTGCACATTTTCAGTTTTAAAAAGTATTTAACCATTCAGGGAAATAATAAATCAGAATCAGAAGACGACACTGGCGCAATGATGTGTAAATTTAAATTAAAATGTAATTCAAATGATATTTGAATTCTCAATTATATGTTTTTATTGTAATTGAAAAGGCTGAAAATATCAACTACAGGTGCTAATGACCCTAGCAGTCGAGGCAACACCCCCCTCCCCAATATCCACTACAGGTGCTAATGACCCTAGCAGTCGAGGCAACACCCCCCTCCCCAATATCCACTACAGGTGCTAATGACCCTAGCAGTCGAAGCACCCCCCTCCCCAATATCCACTACAGGTGCTAATGACCCTAGCAGTCGAGGCAACCCCCCCCCCAATATCAACTACAGGTGCTAATGACCCTAGCAGTCGAAGCACCCCCCTCCCCAATATCCACTACAGGTGCTAATGACCCTAGCAGTCGAAGCACCCCCCTCCCCAATATCCACTACAGGTGCTAATGACCCTAGCAGTCGAAGCTACCCCCTCCCCAATATCCACTACAGGTGCTAATGACCCTAGCAGTCGAAGCACCCCCCTCCCCAATATCCACTAAAGGTTCTAATGACCCTAGCAGTCGAAGCACCCCCCTCCCCAATATCCACTACAGGTGCTAATGACCCTAGCAGTCGAAGCATTCCAAAAAAAAATCAATATCAATTACAGTAATTGAAAAAGCTCTAGTATCTGAATTGTAATTGAATTAAAATTGTAATTCAATTACAATTCTTGATAAAATTGATATTTTAATTACTGACTATCATAATTTGTGATAAGTACAAATATAGGGTCTCCCGTGGTCTAGTGGCTAGCGCCTTAGATTCATAAGCGGGAGATGGTGGGTTCGATTCCCACCTGCGCACAGTGGGGTATAGGACTGATAATCTTGGCCAAAAATATTTCTGATGCTTAATTTATTTTCTTTGATTATTTACTCTGAAAATGGGTCATATATGATTTCAGTAATGGGTTTTAACGCAATAATAGGATTCTGGGGTGTCCCGTGGTCTAGTGGCTAGCGCCTTAGACTCATAAGCGGGAGATGGTGGGTTCGATTCCCACCAGCGGCAGACATTTTCTCATCTCAGGGCTCGTTGAGAAAATTCCTCGCTGCACCTTGGATGTCGGCGCTAATGGACTAGACGTCGAAGCGCCGTCAAAAAAATAAATAAATAATAGGATTATATTGTTTTAAATAATTTGTAATTGTTAGGTATAATAAGTATAATTTTATAAATTTACTACCAATGTTATCAGATGACACACACACACATGCAGACACGCCTACACACACCCACCCAACCACGCGCACGAACGCACAAACACCCACGCTCAGAAATTAATTTTTTTTTTTTTTTTTTTTTTTTTATATATATATCACCAGCTTGAGGATTACCTTCGCAATTCCATTTGCGTAGCATACTTCTTCGACTCATTCTCTGGGTTCTTCGAATCTATAAAATGGTTGTCATTTTTGCCCTTGCTAACAATAATGTACCCTGAAGCCACGCTTCATTTTTTTTTTTTTAAATATCTATTTTTTATGTGGTGCTATACATTTTTATTTAAACTATGATTTGAAACGAGAAAATATGTAGTTTGATTTCATTTATTTGTTTTGCTGAATAATCGTCATATTTTAACAAAAATTTCTGGGCAAATTCCAGTTTTTTTTTTTTTGTTTGTTGTTTTTTTTGTGGAGCGGCTGCTGAGGCCATTAGCACATCTAGTTGTTCTTTATAATTAAGGTTCTTTGATTTGATGCATGATGTCAAATACATTTTGTCATTATTTTAACTCCGGAAAAGAACAAACATAAGAAATGCATTCGTGAACTATGACTGTAACTGGCAAGTACACGCACATCCGCGCGAATCCGCGATTTCTGATTATATATTCTTAAAGCTGAATACTTCCTTTTAATATTGATATAAAAACAACAGGTTGGAAATGCTTGGAAGTATAACAAAAACCTTCGAGTTATGTCAAATTTGACGTTAAAAAGGCTAAAATATTTTATATTTTCTTCTGTGGTCAAACTAATTAACAAATGGCCTAATTATTGCTAAGAAGCAATAAATGTACTCTCGCTTACCTGCTTCAGTGTGATCCATAACCAAAATTGCAATCAAAATTCCAAACTCGAGAAAAATTAATTTTTTGCAGAGATAAATATACGGATAACAGTTAACAAGCCAGTGTCCTATTAAAAACTGTAGACTTTGTTGTGGTCCGTCAGGCTTACGGGTAATGCTAGGACAGGGATAAGCCTTTGTTGTGGTCCGTCAGGCTTACGGGTAATGCTAGGACAGGGATAAGCCTTTGTTGTGGTCCGTCAGGCTTACGGGTAATGCTAGGACAGGGATAAGCCTTTGTTGTGGTCCGTCAGGCTTACGGGTAATGCTAGGGACAGGGATAAGCCTTTGTTGTGGTCCGTCAGGTTTACGGGTAATGCTAGGGACAGGGATAAGCCTTGGTTGTGGTCCGTTAGGCTTACGGGTAATGCTAGGACAGGGATAAGCCTTTGTTGTGGTCCGTCAGGCTTACGGGTAATGCTAGGACAGGGATAAGCCTTTGTTGTGGTCCGTCATGCTTACGGGTAATGCTAGGACAGGGATAAGCCTTTGTTGTGGTCCGTCAGGCTTACGGGTAATGCTAGGACAGGGATAAGCCTTTGTTGTGGTCCGTCAGGCTTACGGGTAATGCTAGGGACAGGGATATGCCTTTGTTGTGATCCGTCAGGCTTACGGGTAATGCTAGGGACAGGGATAAGCCTTTGTTGTGGTCCGTCAGGCTTACGGGTAATGCTAGGACAGGGATAAGCCTTTGTTGTGGTCCGTCAGGCTTACGGGTAATGCTAGGGACAGGGATAAGCCTTTGTTGTGATCCTTCAGGCTTACGGGTAATGCTAGGGACAGGGATAAGCCTTTGTTGTGGTCCGTCAGGCTTACGGGTAATGCTAGGGACAGGGATAAGCCTTTGTTGTGGTCCGTCAGGCTTACGGGTAATGCTAGGACAGGGATAAGCCTTTGTTGTGGTCCGTCAGGCTTACGGGTAATGCTAGGACAGGGATAAGCCTTTGTTGTGGTCCGTCAGGCTTACGGGTAATGCTAGGACAGGGATAAGCCTTTGTTGTGGTCCGTCAGGCTTACGGGTAATGCTAGGGACAGGGATAAGCCTTTGTTGTGGTCCGTCAGGCTTACGGGTAATGCTAGGGACAGGGATAAGCCTTTGTTGTGGTCCGTCAGGCTTACGGGTAATGCTAGGGACAGGGATAAGCCTTTGTTGTGGTCCGTCAGGCTTACGGGTAATGCTAGGGACAGGGATAAGCCTTTGTTGTGGTCCGTCAGGCTTACGGGTAATGCTAGGACAGGGATAAGCCTTTGTTGTGGTCCGTCAGGCTTACGGGTAATGCTAGGGACAGGGATAAGCCTTTGTTGTGGTCCGTCAGGCTTACGGGTAATGCTAGGAACAGGGATAAGCCTTTGTTGTGGTCCGTCAGGCTTACGGGTAATGCTAGGACAGGGATAAGCCTTTGTTGTGGTCCGTCAGGCTTACAGGTAATGCTAGGAACAGGGATAAGCCTTTGTTGTGGTCCGTCAGGCTTACGGGTAATGCTAGGACAGGGATAAGCCTTTGTTGTGGTCCGTCAGGCTTACGGGTAATGCTAGGGACAGGGATAAGCCTTTGTTGTGGTCCGTCAGGCTTACGGGTAATGCTAGGACAGGGATAAGCCTTTGTTGTGGTCCGTCAGGCTTACGGGTAATGCTAGGACAGGGATAAGCCTTTGTTGTGGTCCGTCAGGCTTACGGGTAATGCTAGGGACAGGGATAAGCCTTACATGTTGTACACAAACTATTTTCGTCTGAGATAACTTTTACAAAATGTACTTTTGGCCAGCATTTCGGGGCAAATACCCCACTGTGCGGCGGCAGGCATTTTCTTATCCCACGGCTCGTTGGGAAAACTCCTCGCTGCACCCTGGATGGCGGCGCTAATGGCGTAGATGTTGATGCGCCGTAAAAAGTACACTTATAATTGTATTAAAATTGTAATTCAATTACAATTCTTGGTAATTGCTATTTGAATTACATAATTACTTCTTCAATTCCATTACAGGATTACAATGTAATTATAATTCATGTTTTAATTGAATTATTATTCTTGATGTTATTCTAATTCATGAACTACAAATACATCGTTGCAGCCAAGCAATATTAATAAATAATAATATATTATTCAAATTCAGCGGAAGGTCATGCATATAAAAAACTCATTAACTTCACTTTATATGCTTTATTTGTTACATGTTTCACGTCTCTTGACGCCTCTTTTGGAGCACCTTAATTATATATACATAAATTTAGCCTTAGCTACGGAATAATAAATAATATATTGAAAGAAAAAGGGTCACAATTTTATAAAGAAATGTGTAGAGGATAAAATAAAGCATATAAAGTGAAGTTGACCAGTTTTATATATGCATGACCTTCCACCTATTTAAATAATATATTGGAAGAAATAAGGGTCACAGTTTTATAATATAAATAATAATAATAACATCCTTTTTTTTTTTTTTTTTTTTTTTTTTTTTTTTTTTTTTTTTTTTTGCGTTCCAGGTTAATAGACTTCCAAATGAGCCATTTGAACAGCCCATGTGTAGACTTGCAATATCTATTCAATTCAAGCCTGACCGTTGACGCACTAGAAATGAAGTGTGAAATCCTCAAAGCCTACTACGACTCCTTGAAATATTATCTGAACCTCTACGGGTGTCCTGAGAAAGCGCCGGGTTATGAGGAAATCCTGGAGGACTTCGATAGGTTCAATCATTACGGTCTCACCATCGGTCTGTCCGCAAAGCTCTTCATGATGGTGCCATTTGAGGATGTGTCCGAAGATCTAGAACAGATGTCCAAGGATCTCCTAGATAACAAAGCCCCACCCATTAAGATTGACGATAAAAATCTGAGAGGCGTATTCCAACTGATGCTGAAGAATGCGATTATATCAGGAATATTGTAGGACTCAAGGTGGCAATCTATAGGAATGGGCGGAAAATTAAAAGGGATGGGTGATCGGTGTAATGGTTAACTTCAGCCAACCATGAGCATCTTGGAAAGCAAGTACTGCAACACAACAAAAAAAAAACCGTCAAGCAGGAGCTGCATAACTAAGCACTTTCCTCAGAATTGGGTAGTGTCGAGTTCATTCCAGAATAATTTGCTTAAAATAACCTAAATAGATAAATAAAATAAAAACATAAATAGTTTTGCTCTTTTAAATTTATTATGAGCACTTTTTTCAATTATTGTTTTGTTCGTTTGTGTATAAGGACAAAAAACTACAAGGTTACCATTGCCCGATGTTTCAATTATTACTATTGTAATTAATTTCCTTCCAGAGTTTTTTGTATGCGTGGCACTACTTAAAAAATATACAAAAAGTTCACATTTTCGTCTCTTGATCTTGATGAATAATAAAAGGAACGGGATACAGTAATAACACAGGAGGGGATACAGCGCCCCTAGTGGTAGAAATCAGAACTCTACAATCCATATCAAAACATAGGCGCTTCTAGTGGGAGCTTTGCCAACCTACGTTTGGAGGGAGAATTCTATTCAAGCATAGTACAGAGTACCCCCCCCCCCCCACGGGGTCCCTACACTACGTAATACATACACAAAGCTCAACATTTACGTCTACTGATCTTGATGTATAATAAAAATTAATACTGTAATAATGTATAATTATTATTAAATTAATTGTGTATGTATAATAAAAATTACGACTGTTATTGGCAAATAACTACTTTGGCTCCAGGGTAACCCCCCCCCCCCTCCTAATGAACCAATTTAGTTTATTTTTACAACACATTTTTCTCTTCAGTTGACCACAACGAATACCGAGTTTCGTTGAAATGTAACAACAATTACGACTGTTATTGGCAAATAACTACTTTGGCTCCGGAGTAATCGCCCCTTTCAGATGGACTGATTTTGTTGGTTAACGAACTCGTTCAATCGTTTGATGGGGAATACTATATACCAAGTTTCGTGGCGAAAAAACAAAAACTCTGGCCTGTATCGTGTTAACGGACACATATATAACTATATATATATATATATATATATATATATATATATATATAAAAATTTTAACTGGGGTCATTTTTGGTGTCTACTAGGTAGAATCGATAAACATTCGAAGAAATTTTTCAAAAATTCCGTCATGAGTGCAACTTTAATAGCTACTTTCCTTCGGAGGAAAGTGCTAAAAGCCTACTACATAATTTAATGTTCACTTTTTCATTCAACATTTTTAATGTTCAAAATTTAAAATAAATATTCAAGCTGAAAAAAGGATGATTTTAAGGCCAGGAAATGAAAAATTACAGTTGTTGTAAGCTGGTTGGAGAAAGTTCACCGTCATGAAGGGAAACGCAAAATTCAACCTTCGCTGTTTCAAATATGTATTACTTTCTTGTAGAGTGCTTTCGAGTCTTCCTATCATCCTTGGTGCATACAGACATTTGGCAAATTTAAAACTCATCTCTAATTAAAATTAATAATAAAAGTAAATATTAAAAAAATATTAATATATATATTCTATTCCATGTATTTCTGGCCAATTAATTACGTATATTCACTTTTATAGGAAGATCTAGAATATATATATATATATATAAATATATATATGGTGTAAATAAGTTCTTATTTTTCCTTTGGTACTACTTGATTTTCTGATTGTCATACATTTTTCGTGGCCTCCATGCCGCCTCCTCAGGAGCCATTTAATCCTAAATCTTTTGAAAATATACGATTTTAGTTAATCTAATAAAAGTAATTATTGTTAATAAGTTATACAAAGAGGAGCTTTAAAATTCACATCTAAAATCCTAAAATGATTCTCAAAATATAACCAAACATTTTTAAACCATTACAATAGATAAAGAATATCAAAAGCTAATGCAATTATTCTATTAAACTAGACCTAGCTTAATAGTAAAGTTTTAAAAACAAACAAACATTAAATGTCGCATTTATTTATTATTTCACATTCCCAACTTCATTTATTTATTTCAATTTTTTTTTAAAAGAAAATACTGACCAAAAGTTCAATATTTTTTCTTGTGTCAATGAATACAATCAAATTAACATAAACGTCAACCTACTAAAATAGGCTCGACATGTTTTGGATCCTTGGGTGGCTCTTCAGGAGCCATGGGGCCATGACATTACTGAAGATCATCTCTACACAGCAACCATCAGCTGGTTAAAAATGGATAGAGTCCAAGCATTGCCAATTAGAGTTTTTTTTTTTTTTTGTTTTTTTTTTTTTAATAAACGATTAAAGAAATTTGAAATAAGACTATTGGAGAATTATTATGATTTTCATTGTAGGAACTTAATGGTGGAGATCCTTGGAGTCCAAAAAAAGATTATAACTGGTTGAAAAATGTTTATTCGAGCATAGACGTTTTAACTCCTGGTTTGTATAATGTGTCTGACGGACACAATGGAAATTTCAGTGAATTATGTTGGTAGCAGTGAGGATCTAGACTCTAGATGCTCAGTGCTGCCAACATACCCCCCCCCCCCCCCAGTAACCCTCAGTGTCCTAAACTTTATATATTGTTTTTCCCACATTGAAGTATTCCATCTTGCGAACCTATTATCATGCTTTAAATTATAAGGTTAATATTTTTTGTTTATTTATCCAAAATCCATTCGAAATAGTTACCCTCACTCTCCAAAACCTTCCTCCAACGTGCCTCAAGGTCCCAAACTCCTTTTTTTTATAAACCTAAGCTGGTTTGGATGAAGAAAACATTTCTAATGTGTTTTTCGAGCTCGCCACATCCGCGAACGTTTTTCCCCGCGTACTGTTGTCTGGAGAAACATTAAGATGCCCAGCGATTTCAGAGCAAGTTTGTCGTGGATCGGACTCAATGATTTCTGTCAGGGCGTCGTCATCTACAACTTCCGGCCTTCCACTTCGAAGTTCATCCTTGAGCGATTCATCCCCTCTACGAAATTTTGAAAACTAGAATTGCGCCTTCCGATCTGAGATAGTATCCTCCCCAAACACCTGAAGCAGTTTACGAGCAGCCTCGGTGGCTTTTAGGCCTATATTAAACTTGCAGAGTAAAATCGAGCGAATTTGCGTTTCAAAGGAGATCATTGTAAACATTTTTTTCCAGCTGAGAACGTCAACTGGATTAAAGTTAAAGTAGTCCAGTTTACTACCAAAACAAGCATCTTCTAATCCTACAAGGTTGCTCTTTATTTATCATTATGGTATTAAAGTAAGAAATTTGTAAACATGGGATTTAAAATAAAACGACTCGACCCGCTGGGTCATGCTAGCTCTGGAGATCTGGATGGTGGCACTTACATGCAGACCTCCTCAAGAGCTTGGCTATCTTATCTAGATTGCGGATTACCGCTGTATTGTCATAGAGGTCCAGATAACGCCGGCACCCTCTTGCCTCGGCTCGCGCTGCCCCCTCTCCCTTCCGGGCGTCTGTCTCTCCCCTTGCTGTGCCTCCCTCCGCTCCGGGGTCTTTTCTCCCTGATCGAGGTACTTCCAAGGCACCAATGACCCCAGTGGTTGCAGTGCCATTGAAAAAATAAAAAAAATAAAACGACTGGACTTTCTGCGTTACCTGATTTTAATCCTACTTAAGAGTAGGTTCAATTGTTGATTATTGTTAGTTCATAAAGCACAGAAAGCCAAAATACAGTTTTCCTAAAAGTCCGAGTTCTCCCAGCCATCTAGCAGATTCCTAACGAGCCATCCATCTCCCAAAAACCCTGCCCGCATCGTCAGGTTTTTTGGTATCCATTATACCAGTGTAAACATGTGATAGTTGGACTTGAGACTTCCAGTGTAAACATGTGATAGTTGGACTTGAGACTTCCAGTGTAAACATGTGATAGTTGGACTTGAGACTTCCAGTGTAAACATGTGATAGTTGGACTTGAGACTTCCAGTGTAAACATGTGATAGTTGGACTTGAGACTTCCAGTGTAAACATGTGATAGTTGGACTTGAGACTTCCAGTGTAAACATGTGATAGTTGGACTTGAGGAACTTATCTATTACCATTATTTTAAATACAGTAGAACTTGGATAATTCGAACCCCTAGGGACCGATAAAAAAGTTCGAATTATCCAAACTTCGAATTACAAAAGTTTGAAAATTAAGGGTTAAAAATCGAACTTCATATTTTCACATTTTTTAATTTGAAAAAAAAAATACATTTTATTTAAAGAAAAACAAACATATCATAAATTGATGATTACGTACATAAGTAATAAATAATTGATCAAAAAAGTAAAAAGAAAATTATTATTTTGAAAAAAAAGTTATTTTTTGATAAAGTGTTAGAAGGATTTCCAGAGTCCTTGGTAATTTCAGGTTTTTTCTTTATTTGTTTTTCGACTTCATTAATCGCAGCTATGTTCGACATCTTTAATCAACAACTCACAGAACTGCACTGTATACCGGAAATTCAAGGTATAAACAATATATCAGATCTAGGCACTGATTGACTTATATCTTCATACAAAATGAAGATCGGAAGGATGGTGGAAGGGAAGTCTAGGATAAAAAGACATGATGTAACTATAAGTAACAACCCCTGGAAGGGAGGAAGCGTGACCCACCACTTAACAGAACTCTTGGAGTCCAAGAACTAGAGACCGCAGCGCTTCTTGTCTCGGAACCCCTACATCCGTATCTTATTATCCTTCTTTCCCGAGGGGAGACTATTTTCACAAGATATCAGATCGACCGCCGTTCTGTCCACTTCCCATTGGAGGCACAGACTCGTAAAAACTTCGAATTATCCAAAATTTTATTCGAATTAACCACGATTTTTTACATTTTTTATGCCATAAATTCTAGGGACCGAGAGAAATATTCGAATTAAAGACGATTTCGAATTATCGAAGTTCGAATCATCCACGTTCCACTGTACTTATTTAATTCTTTGGGGAATCGCCCTATAAACAAGAACTGAATTTTTTCAATTGCAATTGATCTTATTCGATTCTTAATGAAAAAGTGCACTGCGTAATCACTCTAAAAAGTCCGATTAGCAGGAACTGCGACATCTTAGCGCGGTTCCGTTATTATCCCTCCTGTCATTTGGAAAGATTGAAATAGAAACAATTATTATTTTGGTTCGACCTTTCGTGAAATCCTTTTATTTCCCGTTAAAAAAGGGCCAGCGTACGCTTTTACCTAGAATCCCCTGCTACAAACTAGAAATAGTTATTTCACAGTATTAAATATCAAAACAAATAACAAAATGTTTCTAATTTTCTTGAAATGCAATTTAAAACCAAAAACTACCAATTAGAAAGCGAGCTAAACAACTACGAAAACCAGTTCAAAAGAACGAAACAAACACAATTAACGATTTATTCACTTCTTTCTCCGATTGACATCGCCTAATCGAAAATTGCTTCAGAATCTTTTTTGTAGAACATTTAGTAAGGTTTCGAATGGTTACCTTCCGCTTGCCAAGTATCCCAGCCGTTTTCGAGATATTAAGGAAAATATACGAAGTTCCCAAAACTTTTCATGTCTATTAATAAAAATGTTTCTTCTAATGTTTCCTTAACTCTAAACGTAAACAAATTTTAAACATCTTTGTTTATATGAATTTCAAACATGCATCAAATATTTTAACTGAATCCCATGATTCTAAGTACCCTCTGATTACACAGGTCTACAAAAATAATCTTTCTGAAATTTGATTTGATGATTTTGGTCAATCTCTATGCTCCTTGGCGTGCTGAGGCCGAACATGAGGTCAGTCCCTCTCTATCACGTAAGGAAATTGTTCAATCTCAAGTAAGGGCAGAGGTACTACCATTAAAAGAAAACAGAATTGGCGAATAAGAGTTTTCATTTATTTCCATGATCTTTTAGTTATTTCAATGTTGTTTACTGTACAAAATACATAAATGTGTAGAAATAACAGCTTCAGAATTAACAGTGGCATATTCAGTTATTATTTTTATGAAAACGTATTTTTTTCTCTTGAAAATTTCTCCGTGTTCGTTTCCGGCTGTAGGACTCTTCAGATGATTCACGCTGCAGCATCCAACAATAGTCAGCCATCATGTTTACGTTCCATTTGCCCTGATACCTACGTTCCATTTCCTTGATGTCCTGATGGAACCTTTCCCCTTGTTCTTCACTTACTTCCCCTAAGTTTTCCGGAAAATAGTCCACATGCGAATGTAAGAAGTGAACCTTCAAACTCATGTTGCAACCTTGTAATTGAAATGCCTGTAACATGCGTTCCACGATACTTCTGTAGTTGGGATCCTTCACGTTACCAAGGAACTTCTCAACAACATCTTTAAAAGAATTCCAAGCTTCCTTCTCCTTCTCATTCATGGTCTGAGTGAAATGTGGATCTGTGAAAAGTTTCCGAATATCTGGGCCTACAAAGATCCCCTCTTTTAGCTTTGCATCACTTAATCGTGGGAACTTGGAGCATAAGTACTTAAAACGTTCACCTTCTTTATTGAGAGACTTTACGAATTGTTTTATCAGCCCTAGCTTTATGTGTAGAGGAGGTAGCAGGATTTTGTCAGAAGGAACCAAACTTCTCCTAATTACATTTTTTTGGCCTGGCGACAGAGCTCCTCGTGATGGCCAGTCTTTGTTGTTCCAATGGGAATTTCTGTCTCGGCTATCCCATAAACATAAAAAACAAGGGAACTTGGTGTACCCTGATTGCTGACCTAAGAGCATAGTAAGTACTTTCAAGTCTCCACATATCAACCAGTTATGCTCATTATAATGAATTCGTTCGAGAACTAATGACAAATTTTCGTATGTTTCTTTTAAATGTACCGAATGGCCAACTGGAACTGAAGCATAAGTATTGCCATTGTGCAACAAAACAGCCTTTAGACTTCGCTTTGATGAGTCTATGAACAGACGCCAATGAATCGGGTCATATTGTATACCAAATTGACCCATCAGACCAAGAATGCCTTTGCAATAAATAAGATTCTCATCCAGAGCAAAGTAAGGAACAAAAACTGCCTCACGGTGTCGATACCATGAAAAAGAAGTGCCTGGCTGTAATAAATTTTTGTTTTTAAGACGGGAGCAAAGTAACTGAGCTGCATCTTTTGGAAGTCCAAGATCTCTCACTAAGTCGTTCAACTCCTGTTGAGAAATAAGCTGAGATTCATCTTCTGAACTGCTTGCTTTGAACTCACTGTGTACTCCATCGCTCTCCGACGTACAGTCTTCTCTATTAGCTTCCCTATCTATACTGCCCAAGTCACGAGGGGGCTGAGGAACTGTCAATCCAGGACCGTGTGGTACCGGACGACTAGCATATTCCACATTAGGGTAGTTAATGAGCTTATGATCTTTGGAATTATAGCCTTGAACATGACAATTACAAAAGTAACAGTCATTAAAGTGGTTTTTTTGCTCCCTCCACATCATTGGGATAGCAAATCCGAAAGATTTTAACTCTACTTTGTACCATAAGCGAAGTTTTTCTACGCAGCTATGGCATACTTTGTGAGGAGCCCACACTTTATCTTGATCTCCTATTCTCAAGCCAAAATATGCATAATATACATTTCTGACAAAACCTGTTATATTTCGTTGGTATTTCTTAACTGTGTACTCACCACAGATAAAACAGAAGTAGTCTGGACTGGTAACACAACGACGATGAGACATTTTGTCTAAATGCACTTTCAAACCTTAAAATACGTTCTTAATCACTTTGACACAACTAAGAGACCTCAGTGAATGTGTTCACTTCAGTTGATACTACTGAACTGAGAGAATGAACAGAAATTTAGCTCCAAGTTCCTGATACAACAGGTTCAATCTCGTTTAGCTTCAGACGGTGACATCTGAGACCAAACAAGTACGTTCCTGTCTGAACAGGTCGTGCCTAGACACCCTCAGGCCTACAACATCTACTGAGGGAGTCATTGCCTACACCACCTAGTGAAAGATGTCTGTTTATAAAAAGAGAAATCGTTAGGAAAAAAAAAAAAAAAAAAAAAAAAAAAAAAAAAAAACCTACTTCTTACCAAATTTATGTGTATAGCAGCTATATAATGTTCTATGGATTTGAAAAAAATCTGTACGTGATAGAGAAAAACGGACTTCATTCTCGGCCTCAGCACACCGAGAAACACAGAGATTAGCCAAAATCATCAAATCAAATTTTTGGTTGTAGACCTGTGTTATTTTTACATTTTTCTCGAAAACGGTTTCCATCGTTTTTCTAGGCCAATAAACCTATAAAACGAGTAAGCATATGAAGTAAGCTTACCGATTTTTTTTCGGAAAATATCGGTATTTCAAATTTCTAAATATATATATATATATATATATATATATATATATATATACATATATATATATATATATATATATACATCCATATATATATATATATATGATATATATATATGTATATATATATATATATATATGATATATATATGTATATATATATATATATATTTACAAATTTGAACCACCGATATTTTCGTTCTCTGCGGGTTCTCTCACATTTTCTAGGTGACACTTCCGGATCGCACTATCACGATTTGAGACATGAGTATATATATATATATATATATATATATATATATATATATATATATATATATACACACAGGGTGATTCTGGTCTAAGTAGCCAAACTTCAGGAGGTGATTCTAGACATCATTTCTAACAAAAATCTTCATTTGAAGTGTGGTCCGATTCCGAAAGGAAAAGGAGCTATGTCCAATTTTCTGTTTTTTTTTAACGCAGTCATGTTTTTTAATGAATAAGAAAGGATTTCTCAAAAACTATTCAAGATAATTAAATTCTAATTATGCCATCATAAAATAGACAAAATTTCCTTTAAAAAGACAGAAATTTAATCTCCAAAAAGGCAAATCAATGAAAAAATTGTTGTTTAGCTCGCTTTCTAATTGGTTGTTTTTTGTTTTAAATTGCATTTCAAGAAAATTAGAAACATTTTGTTATTTGTTTTGATATTTAATACTGTGAAATAACTATTTCTAGTTTGTAGCAGGGGATTCTAGGTAAAAGCGTACGCTGGCCCTTTTTTAACGGGAAATAAAAGGATTTCACGAAAGGTCGAACCAAAATAATAATTGTTTCTATTTCAATCTTTCCAAATGACAGGAGGGATAATAACGGAACCGCGCTAAGATGTCGCAGTTCCTGCTAATCGGACTTTTTAGAGTGATTACGCAGTGCACTTTTTCATTAAGAATCGAATAAGATCAATTGCAATTGAAAAAAATTCAGTTCTTGTTTATAGGGCGATTCCCCAAAGAATTAAATAAGTACAGTGGAACGTGGATGATTCGAACTTCGATAATTCGAAATCGTCTTTAATTCGAATATTTCTCTCGGTCCCTAGAATTTATGGCATAAAAAATGTAAAAAATCGTGGTTAATTCGAATAAAATTTTGGATAATTCGAAGTTTTTACGAGTCTGTGCCTCCAATGGGAAGTGGACAGAACGGCGGTCGATCTGATATCTTGTGAAAATAGTCTCCCCTCGGGAAAGAAGGATAATAAGATACGGATGTAGGGGTTCCGAGACAAGAAGCGCTGCGGTCTCTAGTTCTTGGACTCCAAGAGTTCTGTTAAGTGGTGGGTCACGCTTCCTCCCTTCCAGGGGTTGTTACTTATAGTTACATCATGTCTTTTTATCCTAGACTTCCCTTCCACCATCCTTCCGATCTTCATTTTGTATGAAGATATAAGTCAATCAGTGCCTAGATCTGATATATTGTTTATACCTTGAATTTCCGGTATACAGTGCAGTTCTGTGAGTTGTTGATTAAAGATGTCGAACATAGCTGCGATTAATGAAGTCGAAAAACAAATAAAGAAAAAACCTGAAATTACCAAGGACTCTGGAAATCCTTCTAACACTTTATCAAAAAATAACTTTTTTTTCAAAATAATAATTTTCTTTTTACTTTTTTGATCAATTATTTATTACTTATGTACGTAATCATCAATTTATGATATGTTTGTTTTTCTTTAAATAAAATGTATTTTTTTTTTCAAATTAAAAAATGTGAAAATATGAAGTTCGATTTTTAACCCTTAATTTTCAAACTTTTGTAATTCGAAGTTTGGATAATTCGAACTTTTTTATCGGTCCCTAGGGGTTCAAATTATTCAAGTTCTACTGTATTTAAAATAATGGTAATAGATAAGTTTTCATTGTGCCCTCAAGTCCAACTATCACATGTTTACACTGGAAGTCACAAGTCCAACTATCACATGTTTACACTGGAAGTCTCAAGTCCAACTATCACATGTTTACACTGGAAGTCTCAAGTCCAACTATCACATGTTTACACTGGAAGTCTCAAGTCCAACTATCACATGTTTACACTGGAAGTCTCAAGTCCAACTATCACATGTTTACACTGGAAGTCTCAAGTCCAACTATCACATGTTTACACTGGAAGTCTCAAGTCCGACTATCACATGTTTACACTGGAAGTCTCAAGTCCAACTATCACATGTTTACACTCGAAGTCTCAAGTCCAACTATCACATGTTTACACTGGAAGTCTCAAGTAAATAACTAGGTTTTAAAAGAAATTTATTTTTGCCAAAATGTACTATGAACGTGGAGCAGTTGGGTTGTGAAGATATTTGTAATGAAACTCAATTATCCTTAGATTATCTAGGACAGAAAAAAAAAACTAAAAAAGTTCCACCTAGCTATGTTATCAGCATTGTTGTACCTAAAACTAAAACTGCATTTGGAGCCCCGGTGGCCGTGAATGTTAAGGCGTGAGCACTTAACTCTCTGTGCCAGGGGTCATGGGTTCGATTCCCACTAGAGGTGGTGGCTTTTCTTTCATCAGCCCTTAATTAATAATGGACGTTAAAAAAAAGAAAAGAAAAATCATTGATTGAAGTTGCTATCCCATAGCAACTCTTTGAAGGAATAGGGTTTGAGGTTGCACTCATGACGAAATTTTTGAAAAATGTCTTCAAATCTTTATCAATCCTACTTAATAGACACCAAAAATGACCCCCCATTAAAATTAAAGTATCCGTTAACACGATACACGCCAGAGTTTTTTTTTCCCACGAAACTTCGTACTTTGTATTCCCTCATCAAACGATTGAACGAGTTCCTTAAACAGCAAAATCGGTACATCTGGAGGGGAACACAATGTAGTTAATAGCCAATACCAGCCGTAATTATTTTTATATTTTAACGAAACTCAGTATTCTTAGTGGACATCTCTCTAGGCCAATGTCTTTTGAGTCGCCTCGGTGGAGAGAGTGGGTGGGTGACGATTGATAGGGAGAGGACATCAGGATTTTGATGAGCGGAAAGTTTAGGATGGAAACGTTGGAATCCTGATAATACAACATCACTAACGAGCGGGATATTGAGGTCTTTATGGAGGTTAAGGTTGGAAACATAAAAAGTCCGTCACGCAGGAGCTGCATAACTAAGCACTTTCCTCAGAATTTGGGTAGTGTAGACTGCTTTCCAGAACAATTTGCTTAAAATATCCTACATAAATAAAATAAAAACGTGAATAGTTCTCATTTTGTAATGAGTAACTGATGAATTATTAATTTGCATCCAGAGTTATGTTTACACATGGTACCTACTACACTACGTAATAAATACAAAAATCCTCATATTATCGTATTTTGATCTAACGCAGGAACAGGATACAGTCACACTAGTGGTAGAAAGCGCTCCTTGCGGCGGCTTTGTGAACCTACGTCTGCCGGCTTTTCTATTCAAATATATTACAAATTAAACCCCCGCTTTCCGATTGACCGATTCAGCTCATTTTTACAACACTTCTTTCTCATGAGTTACCCACGACGTATACAGCGTTTCGTTACAATACAGCAGAAATTACGACCGGTATGAGTATATTAGGAATTTGGGTCCGGAGTAAACCCCCCCTTCTAATGAACCCATTTAGTTTCTTTTTACAACACATATTTACCTGTAGATTACCACTACGAATACCGACTTTCGTCGAAATATACCAAAAATCACGGCTGGTAGTGGCGAATTGGTATTGTGGGTCCGGAGTAAACCCCCCCTCCTAATGAACCGATTTCGTTTATTTTTACAACACATATTTACCTGTGGATTAGCACTACGAATACCGAGTTTCGTCGAAATATACCAAAAATCACGGCTGGTAGTGGCGAATTGGTATTGTGGGTCCGGAGTAAACCCCCCCTTCTAATGAACCGATTTAGTTCATTTTTATATCTCACTTTTCTCTCTATATTAACACTACGAATACCAAGTTTCGTTGAAATATAACAAATATTACGGCTGACATAGTCATATAAGTGTTTTGGGTTCGGGGTAAACCCCCCCTTCCGGTGGACCGACTTTGGTGGTTAACGAACTCGTTCAATCGTTTGCTAATTGAATGCTATATACCACGTTTCGTGACGAAAAAACAAAAACTCTGGCCGCTATCGTGTTAACAGACACACATATATATATATATATATATATATATATATATATATATATATATATATATATATATATATATATATATATAGATATATAGATATATATAAATTTTAACGGGGGTCATTTTCGGTGTCTACTAGGTAGGATCGATAAAGATTTGAAGACATTTTTCAAAAATTCCGTCATGAGTCCAACCTCAATAGCTACTTTCCTTCGGAGGAAAGTGCTAAAAGGAGCATTGACTACTGTTCTTAGGACCTTGGATTGGAATGTTTGAATGCGTCTGATGTTCGATGTTTTCGCAGTTCCCCATAGTTCTGAACCGTATGTCCAAATAGGTTGCAGTAGTGATTTGTAAATGATCAGTTTGTTTTCAGTACTTAAATGTGATTTGCGGTTCAACAGTCTATAGAGTTGTCCTAATCGTCTGTTAAGTTCTTGTCTTTTAAGTTTTAAGTGATGTTTCCAGGTAAGTCGAGAGTCCAAGTGTAGTCCGAGGTAGCGAACTGTATCAGAAGAGGGTAATGGGACGTTGTTGAAGTGTACTGGTGGACAGGAACTGCGCCGGAGGGTGAAGGTGATGTGATGGCATTTTTCCTCATTCACCTTGATTCTCCATTTTTTACACCACTCTCGAATTTTATTCAAGTGGGACTGAAGATTCTGCGACGCAGTGTTAGGATTTGGATGGGATGCGAGGATAGCTGTATCATCTGCGTAGGTTTCTAGAAGGGTGTCGGGACTTGTTGGAACATCGGCTGTATACAGGTTGTAGAGCACAAATCTATAGAGACATTTTTTTCGTAAAAACAAAACTTAATCGGTACATTAGGAGTGGGGAGGGGGGTTACTCTGGACCCAAAGTTGTTATTTGCCAATATCAGCAGTCTTTTTTGTTAGACATAAACGAAATTCGGCCTGTTTTGTGGTTAACTAAAATAGAGAAAAATGTGTTTAAAAAAATAAACAAAATCGGCTGATTAGTTGGGGGGGGGGGGGGGTTTACTCCAGACCCAAATTACTAATTTGTTCATACCGGTCGTAATTTCTGTTATATTGTAACGAAACGGGGTATACGTCGTGAGTACCTAATAAGAGTTTTGTAAAAATGAACTAAATCGTAAGGGGGGGGGGTTACTCTGTACTATGCTTGAATAGAATTCTCCCTCCAAACGTAGGTTGGCAAAGCTCCCACTAGAAGCGCCTATTTTTTGATATGGATTGTAGAGTTCTGATTTCTACCACTAGGGGGCGCTGTATCCCCTTCCTGTGTTATTACTGTATCCCGTTCCTTTTATCATTCATCAAGATAAAGAGACGAAAATGTGAACTTTTTGTATATTTTTTAAGTAGTGCCACGCATTCACAAAACTCTGGAAGGAAATTAATTACAAAATTAATAATTGAAAAAGCTGCTCATTACAAATGTAAAAGAGCAGAACTATTCATGTTTTCATTTTATTTATATACGTTATTATAAGCAAATTATTCAGGAATGCAATCAGTTTGTACGCTACTCAAATTCTGAGGAAAGTGCTTGGTTACGCAGCTCCTGTGAGACGGACTTTTGTTTATTTCATTTTATAGGATAGGAAACACCAGTTGATGTTTGTGAATATGTGTGTATTTACATATATACATTTGTTTTATGAAAACCCTGAGCTTCTCCCGTGTTCCAATATAAGTTTCAATGCGCCACTTATTGTTTCCATATCTATCTTTGGCGACTTCGCTTTCTTGTTGTCCATGATCTCCTTGGCCCACTCTTCCAGGTCATGGGGCACCGATTCCGCAGGCTGCATCATCAACGGTTTGAAAATTAGTCCAGTGGTCAAGCCGTAGAAATTCGCTCTTTCGTAGTACTTGAGAAAATCTTCAAAAGAGGGCGTTTTTTCAGGCAATCCTAGAATCACCTCCTGAAGTTTGGCTACTTAGACCTAAATCACCCTGTATATATATATATATATATATATATATATATATATATATATATATATATATTTATCCTAGGAGGCATGGGGTCATTAAAGCAGTCTTCATTTATTACACCACTTAGGAAGTCCTCCCGTTACCAAGTACTCCCTCTGGAGTCCGGCTTAATACTAACCCTGTAAGTCTGGACTTCCTTGCAAGGTAGGACTCAACACCTTTTATAAAAAATTTGTAATTTAGCTATAATTATTGCAATATTTAGGGTAGGGGTAACATTTAATGAGCATGATAATGTTTTAATGAATTTTGTGGAACAGTTCAAAGATCGTATTGATAGTTTTAATATAGTAGAAAAAAGGTTGGTGTGGATGTTCAAAAAAATTATATTTTGTTGTAGAAGTGCCCCTGAAGAGGTGCGAAGAAAAGATGCACGAAACATGTCGGGCCCAATGAATAAAGTGGTGTAAAAGGAAGACTGCTAGACTTTTGATATTTTGGGTCATCTATAAGAATAAATAATATATTTATATATATATATATATATATATATATATATATATACAATGGGTGTTTGTATTAATATTATGCGAAACTATACACTACTCAAAGGGCAAGAAAGGGGCAATAAAATTATAGTAATATATTCTCCGATCCATTCTGGTCGTAGATTAATTGCTGCTAACTTAAGCTGGGATCAACCCTTTAATCTAATCTTCCTTCAAATTTGTTATTCTCTTTTCGCTTATTAAATTGTTTTTAATGGGCAGCTAGTGTTATAAAGTAGTTCGTTATTAAGGGCACTTAAAGGACGAAAAACAACGATCAATCAAATGTGCTGTAACAATGACACAAAAAATGTTATAAAAATAGTGCAATAATCTTGCACAACAAAAATATAATTCCAGGTACAAAAAAAAAAATATTGTCTGTAACAAGCGAATGGGGTTATTCCAGGATATTTTTTTATTTATATTGTTTAAGGATGCACCACTTTGGGCTGAATTGCATCGAGTAACTTTGTAGCTATATGCTGTTCATAGATATGTTATTATCCTACGCCAGTTAAGTACACTTTATTAATATTTACATATATAAATAATAATTTTAAAAAAATATATAATAAATAGGAAAAAAAGTAACACAACAATTGAAATATTAGATAAAACGTAAAATTATTTCATTCTTAAATAAAAGAATTATCAGATTTTTATATTTTGTCGTACAGGTTTATGTTTTTTAACCCTTTAACGGGCACATTTCGCTAGCTATGTTGGAATTTCTTAATTTATGTTTTGGAGTCTGGGGGGCATCCATTTACTAAATATCAACCCAGGATGTTAAAAAAAAAAAATTGTATCCATAAATACGGGGTCGGCCGCTTGAGCGGCCCTTGCCCATTCCAGGCATCGGAAATCCCCGATATTCAATGCCCAAGTCGCAAAGATCCCGAAAATGAAAATGGTTTATTCGATAGCGTTACCCTAAGATTGGCAGGCTTTAAAAAAAAAAAATAAATAAATAAATAAATTATAATAATGGTATAATGCTAGCCCACAATATCATTTAAGGCAGAATTGAGAAAAACATTTCATTAGCAATGCCAAAAAATGTATTTTTTTCTTCCAGTCTCACGAGAGTAAGGTACTTATGAGACAAATCAATGAATAACATGTAAGCGATACACTCATTCCAATTAAAATCAATTAATTCCTAATCTAGAATGTATAAAAGAATTATTACATACTTTGAAACGATTTCCGGATAAGATGAGTGATCCAGAGAGCCAATAATGCACGGCCAACACTGACACAAGACGAGTGCAGGAATGGTGGTGCTTTAGCGGTCAACTTCGTCATATATCGGCTCCTCGGGCCCAAGACCTCCAAATTCTATTTTTTGGCATACCCCGGCATCTAGCAGGAAGCGTTGGAACCAATTCCGCCTCACTCGCGTCATTTTTTAACTTCAGCAAGCAGTGGCCGCTCAGACGGCCCTTGCCCGTTAAGGGGTTAAATGTGTAAGTATGTCATGAATATAGTGGCTACTGTCAGTTAGTAGGGCAGTAATGTCCCGGGGCATATCCAAGTTCGCTATAAGAAGGCAGTCGATTAATATATGTTTAACTGTTAGTTCTGTATTGCAAATCCGATATGTTGTTCTTTCAGTATTAGCCATTAAGTATTCGTGAATAATGCGTGTTTTATTCCAGGATGAAACACTGTTTAAATTAGGTCCAGAAATGGACATGTCATTTCGGATTTTTTTCATCGTTCGTCCCACTGTGCAGTGTGTATCGGATTTCTTGTAAGTCCTTTATATCGGCGATACAAATGCAAAGTATCGAATATGAAAAGTGGTTGGTACCTAATATAGATGACTTTATATATATTTTATCCTATGATATATTTTAATTCGAGTTAATGCTCATTAGTTAGTTTGATTTTCTGTAATTGATAATTATTTTTCTTTAATCTTCGAGAGTTTTCCACAACCTAAATCTGTCCAACATCAATCAGAAAAATGAGAGTTTCACATTCGATACTATTCATTTGTATCGACGATATATCTCATGTAGGTACGTTTTTTGTATCTAGTAGACACAATTTGAATAAATTTGACAATAATTCTTTCAAGAGTACCACCACATTGAGGCAACCCTTCAAAATGTTATAAAAAGCTACATTTTAAGCCTATTTAAGTACAAGATGGAGTGAGGACATTCTCTGTGGTTTACACATCCCCCCTTCCATCGATCTTGAACCATCAACTCATGGACATGGTGCTAACAATAGATCGGGCAGTAAAACTGTTTACAAAACCTCTCACCAGTCTGCCAATTACTTTCGCAACACCATAACAGCCTTTTAAGATTCTTTAGTTTAGTGCGTCCTAACCTCACGACCAAAGAAGAAAATACACAGTTTTATCTTTAAAATACCCCAAGTTCAAGGGTCTGTTAGTGTTTGAGTATATATATATATATATATATATATATATATATATATATATATATATATATATATATTAAAATCATGGACTAGGAGGATTTGATTCCTGCCGAATGTAATGTTAAAAAACCAACTGCTGGAGAAAGCCTTATTTATAAATTTTCTCCAGCGATGAAACCTGAATATATATAAATATATACACACAAACATACAATTTACTGAATTTTGTCCATGACACTTCACTGGTTTAATAGATCGCGGCCACTTTCTATTAAGGCTTCTTGGAGGAGAGGAAGAATGATTGGTGCTGGATAAGGATTGGGCTATAGGATTAGGATGATTGATTAATTTACTATGGAAGGATGAGAAGTGGCTAGGGATTATATCTTGGACAAAAGGGATATTTAGGTCATTATGGAGGGTGCGATTCGAAACATAATAAGGAGCATTGACTATGGTACGTAGGACTTTGGATTGAAATATTTGGAATCGGTGGATGTTGGAATGCTTGGGTATTCCGTAAGTCCATATAGGTTAAAATTAAAGTAATAATTTGAAATGTATTGAGATTAGAATATAGAATTAATGAGATGAAGGTAGTTAGCCGTTGAGGTGTTAGAAGTAAAGGAATGTTCGAGATTCGGCTAAGAGAAAACGTAAGATTTTTAGAAAAATCTATATTTGAAAAATTTCAGCACGCTACTTAGCAGCTTTCTTTGGTATGGCTAGGGGATGGAGGAAGACCACGATACCTTTTCCTACAATTGTCCAAGGCATTTATTGCTGAAGATGGCTGACAATAAGCAATCCAAAACGTTCCAAATAAAGATTTTTATGGAAATGTGCTTTCTCTCACCCTTATAAAATAATCTAATCTCTTTAAGACCTTATAGATTAATTTTGTGTTAAAATTAATAGTTTAGTTGATTGAATGTATTATAGTTAATGGAGTTTTAGTTATTATTTACTTGTTGGTTAGCTTACCTATTAGTGCATGTTGAGAGGCAGTTGCCCATGCCAAGAGTGGTCTAGGTCGGGGCATTATTCTTCCACCTGTTGAATGCATCCTTTACATTCCCTCATCTCTGAAACACATTTTACTTTAATTAGCAAAGGGTTTAAAGCTCCCATTTACTTCAGGAGGGTGGGGAGGTTTGTTCCCTCATTTCCGCTTCTTTAAAGCAGGACATTCACGTTCCGATTTGCAGTACGACTTAGTAGGACTACTAGTTGGATTGTCGACTCCAGTCATGCTCCGACTTGCTATCCAACTAGCGATCCAACTTTAGTCCTTGTCTGTTTTCAGGACTGTGTACGTCATTCACGTTCCGATTTGCAGTACGACTTAGTAGGACTACTAGTTGGATTGTCGACTCCAGTCATGCTAGGACTTGCTATCCAACTAACGATCCAACTTTAGTCCTTGTCTGTTTTCAGGACTGTGTACGTCATTCACGTTCCGATTTGCAGTACGACTTAGTAGGACTACTGGTTGGATTGTAGACTCCACTCATGCTAGGACTTGCTATACAACTAGCGATCCAACTTTAGTCCTTGTATGTTTTCAGGACTGTGTACGTCATTCACGTTCCGATTTGCAGTACGATTTAGTAGGACTACTAGTTGGATTGTCGACTCCACTCATGCTCCGACTTGCTATCCAACTAGCGATCCAACTTTAGTCCTTGTATGTTTTCAGGACTGTGTACGTCATTCACGTTCCGATTTGCAGTACGACTTAGTAGGACTACTAGTTGGATTGTCGACTCCTCTCATGCTAGGACTTGATATCCAACTAGCGATCCAACTTTAGTCCTTGTCTGTTTTCAGGACTGTGTACGTCATTCACGTTCCGATTTGCAGTACGACTTAGTAGGACTACTAGTTGGATTGTCGACTCCAGCCATGCTAGGACTTGATATCCAACTAGCGATCCAACTTTAGTCCTTGTCTGTTTTCAGGACTGTGTACGTCATTCACGAGCCGAAAAATTTATCGAGTGCAGACCGAAG
Source organism: Gonocerus acuteangulatus (assembly GCA_946811695.1). Lineage (NCBI taxonomy): Eukaryota > Metazoa > Arthropoda > Insecta > Hemiptera > Coreidae > Gonocerus > Gonocerus acuteangulatus. The sequence continues at coordinate 82,237,618 of OX328128.1, read as the reverse complement.
ATGCCCTAATGTCAAGCTAAGTTGGACGACTTTGATCCGACTCCCCCACTAGTAGAAGAAAGTAGAACATGCAGAAAATGTTTCAACTGAATCCCATGATTCTAAGTATCCAAAACAAAAACGGTATTCAAAAATTATTTTTGGAGGAGGACCAAAGTTGACAGTTCCATCTTTACTTTCATGAAAGGTCTTATTTACGATCTTACCTGGATGGGTCCCCGCCATAGGAAGGACCCCGCTAGGCATTAGAAAAGCTATATCTTGGAAATCCATATCTCTAAGATTAAATTGTTTTTTTATTTTTCATAACCTGATTTATTATCAAATACATTATCCAACTATAAGCAGTTAAAAAATAACAAGGAATAAAAACAGACAAAAAGAACAGTTCGAATAAGCGAAATCAATTACTTGAAAGTTTTTAGCACTTATTTCTCCGATTGACATCGTCTAATCAAGACTTTTACCAGAACCTTTTTTGTAGAGCATTTAGTACGCTTTCTAATGGTATTCTTCCGTTTACCAAGATTCTCAACCTTTTTCGAGATATTAAGGAAAGTATACAAAGTTACCAAAACTTTTTATGTCTGTTAATACAATATTTTATTCTAACCTTTCCTTAACTCCAAACGTAACACAAATTAAAACATATTAGTTTTAATGAAAGTAGAACATGCAGAAAATGTTTCAACTGAATCCCATGATTCTAAGTACCCAAACCAAAAACAGTATTCAAAAATTATTTTTCCAATTTTCTCGAAAACCGTTAAAGCTATCGCCTTGAAAATGGGTTCATTCGTTTTCCTAGCCCAAGAAGCCTATAAAACGAGTACTTACAAGCTTATGAACTCAAAAACGTAAGCGTTACGATTTTTTTGCGCGAATTTCGCCCCAAACGCCATCTTCCAGTGGGCGGATTCTGCTGGTTAACGAACTTGACCTTTTAAATTGGACGACGAATTTTGTACCAAATTTCATCACAATCGGACCATTAGGGAAGCCAGAAATGAGCGAACAGACAAATATATATATGTATACAAAATTGAACCATCATTTTCGGTCTCCAGGGGTTCTGAAACGCAAAATTTTCTAGTCGGCACTTCTGGTTTGCGTCATGAGATCAACCTTATAAGCGGGGTTCCTCCCTATGGGGGAGGAAGGAACCGCTCTAAAATAAATATATATATATATATATATATATATATATATATATATATATATATATATATATATATATATACAAATTTGAACCACCGTTATTTTCGGTCTCTAGGGGTTCTGAAACACGAAATTTTCTAGTCGGCACTTCCGGATTGTTTCATGAGATCAACCTTATAAGCAGGGTTCCTCCCTATGAAGGGAGGGAGGAACCGCGCTAAAAGAAAGTTAATAAGTCAACAATTACATTATGTCAAAAAATAAAAATTATAATAAAATTATAACACTTAAAATTCTTTTAATAGTCACTAATAAATCACAATGAAAATTGCAATTTCAGATTTCTTATTATGATACCGTCTATATTTCATTTTATTTTTACTTATTCTAAATTAAGTTTCATTTTTATTGTAGTACTTAATGGTACACGATATTTTATGTTTCATTACCAGGCGCGTAAACAAACAGATCAGATGGTATTCCAACATGGGAACAGGCAACATAACAATTGACCATGCGAGAAACATGGGTTTTCTAGATTAATACCACAAACACTTAATGACTGCCCCTGGGATTTGTTTACAGTCAAACTGAGTTCATAGGTCCAATAGCAACTCAGCTGCAGGCACTGTAATCAATTGACAGCAGCTGGATACAAACTTGCACCATTATTAGTCGAATGTCGCGCTTCGCGGGTCTGTCTTAACCGAATTCATACACGTTCATTGCGATCTTCACGTTCCTGGGCAGGACGATTAGATTGATAATTAATTTGATTCGTTGCATTTCGGGGTCTTCTGCCTAAATTTGTCCGCCGTCTTATAGGAGGCATATTTAGTAAGTCACAAACACACAACACTTTTGTCATTTTATAGAAATTTGTGGCTTTTAGATTTAGTAATATTGTAGATGCACAGCATAGTTTACATTTCAAGTGACATTTTACCACAGACTTGGCTTTCTTTCTATCTCCACTACTCCGGAACTTGTCCTATACCCTTCGTATTTGGTTTAGGACCTCAATACGTTATTCCCGGTTAGGTTTGCGGGTCTGGTATCATATGATACTGAATCCGCCAGAACAATTCCTTCTGTGGGACACTCTGTCGTGGCGTATTTGGTTTAGGACCTCAATACGTTATTCCCGGTTAGGTTTGCGGCTCTGGTATCATATGATACTGAATCCGCCAGAACAATTCCTTCTGTGGGACACTCTGTCGTGGCGTATTTGACACTTAACTAAATTGTAATTAATCCACTAAAAGTACAACATTTAAAAAGTGTCTTCACTTATTTATATTTTTATACTTTTGCCGAAATAACTATACAAAAGGAAAACTTGGGCCCGATGGACTTTTTTTTCAGAGCCCTACGTCCTGAAAGTGTTAAAAAAAAATCTCTTTCTTTTCAAACCACCACGCCAAGAGGGAATCGAGCCACCATCTCTTTATGATTCATTGCCATCAGGCTTGTGTTGTGAGAAAAGTTAATTAGTAAAAATATTACCAATAAAGAACATGATAAAACTAATTGCTATGAAGTTTTTTTTCTAAATATGAGTGAAGAAAGAAGAGAGTATAATGTTAAGACGTCGAGTGGAGGGCCGCTGGAAAGGTTAATGGTAGCTACTACGCAGCACCCGTTGTTTGTCCTCTTCACATCTATAGTATACCTTACTCCGTCAAGAACAAAGGGGGGTGGTGGGAGGTGGAGGGGGTGGGGGAAGGGGGAAAAACACTTGTTCTGAAGGGGAGGGGGTTCGTTATCAAGGCGAGGGGTTTTAGTTTTCAAAATCTTCAAATACATTTTTAAAGATTCATCATTTTTAGTTCTTACTTCGAATACCTTAATTGTGTTTATTAGCGTTCTCTTGTTTTGTTTTGGAATTCATTTGTTCGTGTTTCATTATAATGCCTTACCGATGAAAGGATCCGAAGGTGTTGACAAGAAATTTCACAAAGTTTACATCATAAATAACTTGTCTAAAAACTTGAAAGTTCGTAATTTTTGACTTGGTGCAATTCTTGCCCCGGTTGTATTTGGAAGGCTTCGAACAGATATAATTAACATTTCGCCTTCCGAATAGTGAGGCAGAAATGAGATCCGATACCCTGGTGTGTAAGAAGTGTTCCAGTGCAGTATGTTGGCAGCAGTTACCATCTAGGATCTACAGACATTTTAAAGATTCAGACACTTTATACACACCAGGGGTTAATGCTCAAATAGTGAAAACACATAACGTGTGCGTCTGAATAGGCCGAAAGGGTGCTTTGTATCTGCCGCGGAGTGGTGAGCAGTTCCTGGTCCATCAGACCTTCGGTGGCACATTGGCCTACAACTGAAGGGGTCGGGGCAAAATAGTGCCAAGCAACATTTTAAACAAAGTTTAACTGTAGCTGCTATAAGTTGGATATTATGTTGTACTATCAGTTGAAATATTTTCGTAGCATTAGCATAGTCCCTCATAATATCCAATATACAGCAGCCACAGTTAACGTTTGTTAAAAATGTTGCTTGGCACTATTTTGCTCCACCCCTTCAATTACACTATGGTAGTTAATTCCATAGTCGTCTTGTATCGCGAGATTGAAGTAAACTCGCCAATATAATTAATAACCTTCAGAAATGGCGTTTCCTCCTGATAATTGGTGCAATGATGACAACTCCCACTGGGGCGATGGAGGTTATATTAAATTCGCAACCTCTTCACTTAGAAGGAGAAGCATTAGGCTGAAACTTAGCTGTCAAACCCAATATGTGAAACACGCTTTAATTTACAAAATGCAGTTTTCCTAGAACAGGACCAATTGCCTATTATGCAGACCACTAGGCACTTGTCTTCAGGAAACACTCCACTGAAAGGACCACCAATGGGTCCACAACCTCCGGGGTATGTAGGAAATACATATCCTGCTTGGAAGATTGGAAGGTATCGCACGGTGTTTTAGGTGAATGTTTCTGCAATCAGAGCATGTGGAGGGATGCTCCTTCATTGCGAAACATGCCATGTATGGTGTTGTTATTATATACTCAGACATCCGCGCTGCTATCGTGATCCTCAAAGGGGATCCGGTGCGGACTTGATCACTCAGAAATCTTCGTCAGAGAACAGACGGACTACCTGGTTTAACAGTTAGCCCAGAGACCCTTTTGCGGTCCTGAGCCTGCTTATGGAATATCGTTGGCCATCGACATATAAACCACACTTGTTTGGGCCGAGTTGAGCCAACTGGAAAATTATGAAACATCCAAATCCAATGACAGCCTAAGCGTTTTCCTCAAAACAACAAAAATAAAGCAGACAAGGGCTATTCTTTCCCACTCGGGAAGTCAAAGAAGAAGGTTGTTGCCATTTATAGAGGTCATGCCAGGATGAACAAACCTCTTCGCAGCTTGGACTCTGTATGATACAGGAAAGGTAAAGATTCCAACACGTTGGATGTATGGAAGAAACTGGGGCTGTCCTTGATTAGATAACCAAAACGATTAAAGGCATCGCCAAGACACTGTGCTGTTATGAATAGCGCCGTAATTCAGCAAGGGTACAATAAATCTTTTCGGTCAAGCTCCTTTCCCCGAGGGGACCCTCAACAACAAGACAATTTAATATTTCCCCTTCAACGAACAAACAAACTCTTCCGAAAATCAAGCACGAGTTTTTCCTAATGAGGTGGTCCTTTAATAAAATTAGGTTGGATAAACTTACAGTTAAATAGAAATTCTTTTCAGTGCGGATTATGTAACTGTAACACGTGTAACGTAAAAATACCATTAAACGAGATGAATCTCTGCAAAATACTCACAAAACCTTATTACAGACGATGGTCTCATCCACCATCATTTGTTTTAATGTTTTGAAAGGATTATTTATATTATGTCTGCTTCCTTATTCAGGTTTCCGTTTTGGAGACAAACCACGGCGTGAATCGACCAGTGCAGCAGCTCCGTGCCCACAGGCCGTTAACTTATTCATAAAAAATTATAAAACGACCAATTTCCATGTTATCAAGGTTTATTAGTAATCAGTATTTCTTATCTTCCTCCCCTTATCTATGTTATCAAGGTTTATTAGTAATCAGTATTTCTTATCTTCCTCCCCTTATCTAATACAAATTAAAAAAAATTCGAATCGTCTTAATTTTTTACACGTGATCGAGTAGTTCTAGCAACGTCACGGGAAGTACTTTAGTCACCACGTCGAAAAGAATACCGTTATTTTTGCTTTGGTTATTATATGAAGGGGCAGGGGCAAAATAGTACCAAGCGAAATTCCTAACAAAACTTAACTGTAGCTGCTATATTTTGGATATTTTGTGGGACTATCAGTCTATGATGATGCTACTAAAATATGACTACAAGCTTTTTATGTTACTTAATCTTGTTGCCCCTAACCATTTCAACTGATAGTCCCACATAATATCCAGCATATAGCAGCTACAGTTAAGCTTCATTAAAAACGTTGCTTGGCACTATTTTGCTCCGACCCCTTCATATTTCATTCGCCTAGAAGAATCTTCTACTAATTTTCTCAATATTTATATTTATATCCATTGAACGCACAGAAACTTGGTATCCAGCATTTCCATAACAAACGACTGGACGAGTGTTTTGAGCAACAAAGTCGGCCAATTTGAAGGAGGGTTTAGTATTTAAATTTTGTTTTATTGAAACGATACACGGCATGCATTGTGCGTATATAAAAAGAAAGATGTGTGTAATTAACAAAAAAAACTAAATCGAGTTATTAGGAGTATGGGTTTACTCTTGAACCAAATTATGAATATGCCGTAAACTGCCCCCATTTTTCATGCCTCCATCGACGCCCAGTGGTCCTTTTCAATAATCGTGGTGTAAAAATAACTTTCTGTTGATGGATCTCGTTCAAACTTGGTATAGTGTTTATTAAAGGGTTGAAAAGTACATCTGCGTTGGTTTTATAAAATTTCTTCTTAAAGGAGGAGGGGTATAGAGGAAAGGGGAAGGCGCATGCTCAAAACATCACTACTTGTTCAGCTAAAATCGTGTGCATAATTTGTTTGAAATATTAAAAGCTATTTTAAATATTAATTAAACATTGGTTTAAGTAATATTAAATATGTTTAATAATAATAATATGTATTTACTTATTAACTACCAATCATCATTTATATTATTATAATTATATTACGGCTATCACAAATTTTTCAATGTCTTTCCCCTTTTTCTTCAGTTTATTATATAATGTCGTTGATGATCCAGGATATGTACTTCCGAAAAGCTTTACCCAAGCTGAACTCGCTCTATTTCCCTTTCTTCCCAATCAAGTGGAGAGCGGCCTGACTGATAAAGAAGTTGTTATTTTATCAGATTCACTTTTTACAATTCCCTTCTTGGTTCCTTCTTTGCCTTCTTCTAATGATTTTCTAGGCGTCCCACATATTCCTGAACTAGTTGAAGGAAGGATCCTTTTATTTGCTTTATAAAGAATAATTTCATCGCTTAACCAGGATGAGTAATATTGCTGCAGCCTGGGTCCGAAATCTACGAACCGCTTTCCATTTTCCTAAAAAAAATTATAGAAACCTGAAAACTTCTTTTTAGCACTTTCCTCCGAAGGAAAGTAGCTATTGAGGTTGGACTCATGACGGAATTTTTGAAAAATTTCTTCAAATCTTTATCGATCCTACCTAGTAGACACCGAAAATGACCCCCGTTAAAATTTATATATATCTATATATATATATATATATATATATATATATATATATATATGCATATATATATATATGTGTCTGTTAACACGATAGCGGCCAGAGTTTTTGTTTTTTCGTCACGAAACTTAGTATATAGCATTCAATTAGCAAACGATTGAACGAGTTCGTTAACCACCAAAATCGGTCCACCGGAAGGGGGGGGTTTACCCCGAACCCAAAACACTAATTTGACCATTTCAGCCGTAATATTTGTTATATTTCAACGAAACTTGGTATTCGTACTAGTAATATAGAGAGAAAAGTGAGATATAAAAATAAACTAAATCCGTTCATAAGGAGGGGGGGTTTACTCCGGTCCGACAATACCAATTCGCCACTACCAGCCGTGATTTTAGGTATATTTCGACGATACGCGGTATTCATAGTGGTAATCTACAGGTAAATATGTGTTGTAAAAATAAACTAAATCGGTTCATTAGGAGGGGGGGTTTACTCCAGACCCACAATACCAATTCGCCACTACCAACCGTGATTTTTGGTATATTTCGACGAAACTCGGTATTCGTAGTGGTAATCTACAGGTAAATATGTGTTGTAAAAATAAACTAAATCGGTTCATTAGGAGGGGGGGTTTACTCCGGACCCAAATTACTAATATACTCATACTGGTCGTAATTTCTGCTGTATTGTAACGAAACGCGGTATACGTCGTGGGTAACTCATGAGAAAGAAGTGTTGTAAAAATGAGCTGAATCGGTCAATCAGAAAGGGGGGTTTACTTTGTAATATATTTCAATAGAAAAGCCAGCCAGACATAGGTTCACAAAGGCGCCGCGAGGAGCGCTAGAGGGACTGTATCCGGTTCCTGCGTTAGATCAAAATACGATAATATGAGGATTTTGTATTTATTACGTAGTGTAATAGGTACCATGTGTAAACATAACTCTGGAAGCAAATTAATAATTTATCAGTTACACATTACAAAATTAAAAGAGAACTATTGATGTTTTTATTTTATTTATGTAGGATATTTTAAGCAAATTGTTCTGGAAAGCAATCTACACTACCCAAATTCTGAGGAAAGTGCTTAGTTATGCAGCTCCTGCGTGACGGACTTTTAATTATTTCATGGCAGGTACTCGACACCATGGTTTTTCAAACTAATCATCCTGGATCTCTCACAGAAGCAAATAGACGCAGATGAACCTGATTTTTTTTTTACACGTACATCCATAGCCTACTAACCTAGATAAGTTTCATCGTGTGCGCTAATGAGCGCTTTATTTTTTTTTTATTTTTTATATCTTCTTGAAAACCAGTTTACTAGTAAAAATAAGGTCTTATTTGGGGAGCGTTTTACTCTATCAAATTTAACGATATGAATACTTAATATCGTCGAGCTATAAAGCTCTAATAAATACATTGTATCCTATAGATTTATAATAAGTAATAATAAGAATCTATACAAAAAATTAGTGCGCGACACAATGAACTTCCTCCCGCCTGGTATGAAAAACCTAAAAAACGAAGACCTCTGTAACAGCCATCTTTGGTACTTTACTTAATTAAAAAAAAAAACAAATTAAAAAAAAAATCATAAAGAATTTGCTACAAATAAAGAGTTGTTTTTTTTTTTATTTTTTGCACCATGATTGTTGAAGACAGACCCCTGTGCGACGCCCAAACGTGTTAAAGAGGCGACAGCAGGCACCAAATGGAACACAAATGGTCCTTTGTGCTGAGGGTCAATTCCAAACAGGGAGGGAGGGAATTTAACTTTTGTTTTTACTTTAACCAATTTTTTCGATCAATATAAAGCAATAAGATATGTAATTCCCAATCTTAAACAGTTATTTAGATATTGCTTTCTATTCAACGAAAAACGTGGCTAAACTATATAAATAACATAAAATTTAAATTTCCTCCTTTGTTCCACTCGATGTATATATATATATATATATATATATATATATATATATATATATATATATATATATATATATATATATATATATACTTACTTACTTATGCGGCTCTACAGTCCAAGATGGACTTTGGCCTCCCGAACAATCTTTCTCCATTCTTGTCTATCCTGGACCTTTCTTCTCCAGTCAGCAACTCTAATTTTTCTGAGATCTTCCTCTAAGTCCTTTTGCCAGGTTTTCCTTGGACGTCCTATCTTCCTCTTTCCTGGGAACGGTTCCCTTGTGACCTTCTTGACCATCCTATCGTTGGGTAACCTTTCCACATGGCCAAGCCAACTAATTCTTCTTGACTTGACGAACCTCACGATATCCTCATGGCTATTTAGTTCATCCAGTTCCCGGTTACTCCTTATGCGCCAGAGACCTTGCTCACAGATGGGGCCAAAAATGCGTCGCATCACTTTTCGCTCAAAGACTCTTAAGCGCCTGCAGGTCCTTTGTGCCAAGCGTCCATGCTTCAGCACCATAGCACACTACCGGTCTGATAAGTGACTTGTACATCTGCAACTTGGTACGCTTAGAGAGCAGCGTCGACTTCATCAGGTTCACTAGGCCATAATCCTTTGTTCCACTCGATGTATATATATGTACATATATATATATATATATATATATATATATATATATATATATATATATATATAAAATCAGTCCCGTAACAGGCCACAAGGGCCCAGAGGGGCAGAAACTGTAGAGGTATCTGATTCTTGACCGTACGGCACACTAGGGAGATAGTGTGGTCAACACTATGCTCCGGCCGCCTGATTTTCCCCTTGGCTGCTTCGACTGCTAGAGTCATTAGCACCCAAGGTACCCATTATTAATTAAATTAATTAAAGGCTGGGTGAGCCTAGGGACGATCTGGGACCCCAAATCCAACCCTCGAACGGGAGCACTAGAAGAAAAAATCTTTAGTGCGCGCTCGGGTTTTGAACCTGGTCCTCCAGTTCATTAGTCGAGTGCTCTACCACTGAGCTAACCTCGCCCCCATATATATATATATATATATATATATATATATATATATATATATATATATGTACATATATATATATATATATATATATATATATTTACATATATATATATATATATATGTATATATATATATATATATATATATATATATATAGTATTGCACTCTAGTAAAAAATATTTATTATGTAACATTTTGAAGCGGACGAAGTAAGTATTACCTGAATGATGGTATTATTATTTTATTTTCTCCCTTAACCCCTTCAGTTCCATTCTCCAGCCGGCTGGACATAACTTCTTTACTTTGTATCACACTGCCTATGGCCGATAGATGTTTACTACCACTTTGGTTTGAAGCTCTATGTATTAGCCCCTTCAGTTCCCTCGTCCAGCCGGCTGGACATAACTTCTTTACTTTGTATCACACTGCCTATGGCCGATAGATGTTTACTACCACTTTGGTTTGAAGCTCTATGCACTTGTGTTCCTCTTGACATCTAATATAAATTGATTCCATCCGATTTTGAAAGGTTATCTGTAAAAAACTTCTCTGCTCCACCATGAGCCATCATGGATTCTAAAGGTTAGTGACTTTTCTTTGTATATTTATTCCAAATGGTTTGCTTTTAGTGAATAAAACTTCTCCGAATTTAATGTACACGACCTTTTTAAAGGTTGGAAGTTCAATATTATCAATAAAGTTTGTAATAAGGTATCTACGAATTTTTGAAAATTCATGTCCAGCATACTGTAAATGGGAAGTCAACCCTCATACTTGAAGTAACGATATTTTTTATCTATATTTCAAACATTTTACAGTTATATTTAGTTTTTATATTGTCAGAATTGTTTTTTTGAGTACCATAACAATAAATAATTTTTTCTGAATGGTATGGGCTAAAAGGCGCCCAAACCATCCGAAAATATCATCGGCCCATTCACATGATTTTCAAAAAAATTATTCATATTAGTTTATATATTTTTTTTAGAAATAGTCAATTATCTCTTATTGAGACTAGACTATGAAAATACTTCAATTTAATTCATTTCCATTATTATTGTGCGCTGACAACAATTTCATGTCAAAAATTCTAATTTATTTTTACAATATCTTATTATATTTGAACTTTTACAATAATATTTACTAAGAATTTTTCAAATTTATTTTTCTGAATTAATTTCTTTCAAATTGTTAATAAATTACTGCTTTAATTGTCTATTTTTTTAATATTTCCAAATCTTGAATTTTTTTTTTTTCATTCAAAAATCATAACTTGACAACCAATGTCCAGTATACTGGACATTACATAACCCCTGTCAGGTAAACCGTAAAATTCTGAAAAAATCTGGAATCTTCACAAGAGCAACACACAACTATGGCAGGAAAATAAAAATTTTTTATCAAGAAATAAAAATTCGGATCTGAAGGGGTTAAGATTATTAAATGAGCTGGTTCTAACAAATTTAAAAGATCATAAATTTTTATATTCGTTATAGGAATATTCTCGTGTTACGCATCATCAATGCGAAGTACGTTTCTGCATATTTACCATTTCAATTTATCATCACAGTTAGATGCTTTAATCTGTCGCCCATATCGGGTAAAGTGAAATTAGTAAATTTTAATTAACTTCAATACTTAATTACTAAGGCCCTTAATTGAAATTGCATTATATATTATTCAGCAGTAATGGATGACAATACGATTACAGTAAAACCATATATACCTATATTGATATGTCGTCACGCAGGAGCCGTATAACTAAGCGCTTTCCTCAGAATTTGGGTGGTGTACACTACATTCCTGAAAAATTTGCTTACAATAACCTATATAAATAAAATAAAAGCATGAATAGTTCTGCATTTTAATGAGCAACTGTTTTAATTATTAATTTCCTCCCGGAGTTTTTTTTTTTTGTATAAATCTACGTTTGGCGGCCAAATTCTATTCAAATATACTATACAATAAACCCACCCTTCCGGTAGAAACAATTTATTTCATTTTTACAACGTTTGTTTCTCATTATATACCTACGTCGTATAGCCCTTTTCGTTACAATAGAACAGAAATTACGACCGGTATGAGAAGATTAGTAATTTGGGTCCGGAGTACCCCCCCCCCCCCTCCTAATTAACCGATTTAGTTTATTTTTACAAAACATTTTTCTCTATAGATGACCGCTGCGAATACTAAGTTTCGTTAAAATATAAAAATAATTACGGCTGGTATTATCAAATAACTTCTTTGGGTCCGGAGTAACCCCCCACCCCTCCAGATGGACCGATTTTGCTGGTTAACGAACTCATTCAATCGTTTGCTAGGGGAATACCAAGTTTCGTGGCGAAAAAAACAAAACTCTGGCGTGCATCGTGTTAAGAGACATACGCGCACACACATATATATATATATATATATATATATATATATATATATATATATATATATATATATATATATATATGTATATATTGACATACATTTTTAACGGAGGTCATTTTCGGTGTCTACTAGGTAGGATAGAAAAAGATTTGAAGACATTTTTCGAAAATTCCGTGCAACCTCAATAGCTACTTTCCTTCGGAGGAAAGTGCTAAAAACATATTGTAACAGATTTTCTGGAACACTTCACAGATAATTAAAAATATATATATTTATTTGACGGTTGTATTTAATAACTATCCTTTACATTAGTTTCACGAATGAAACAGTTCATTACAATGATATCAATATGTTTAATGTAACTGGCTGTATATTGAAACTAGAAACACTAATGGATTGCTTAGGCTAGTTTTATACTACATCAAACAGCTGATATATATTGGTGTTTACTTACTGGCAGCTGTTGTGTGCGTGCTATGTCGGAGAAACGGAGGTGCGAGCCAGTCCCTCGCCCACTGGGAACTGACGCCAGAATCAATTCCTCTCTTGGTTTAGAGCATGCGTCTTGGACTACCTTAATCGCCTGTTTGTTGTCTTTCGCCATTTCTCTGCTGTCTGAGGGGTGGTAGGATGTCTGAGGGGCGGTCTGAGAGGCTATGGGATATATGGGGTTGTCAGCGTCTTGGTCGTGGGTGAATAATGGGTGTCCCCTGGCGTGTTTCGGTTAACGTTCCGTTAGGGAGGTATATGGGTGTCTAGATTCTCGCAAGGCGGCGAATGAGGCCCTAAACGGAAGATGGGTGGCTTCTAGACGGATGGGTTGACGAACGGCGAATGTATATCTGCTTGACAGATAGCTGGACGGAAAATGTGGGTCTGCTGGATAGATGGGTGTCTGGGTGTGGAATGGGTGTCTGCTGGACAGATGACTGGATGGCAAATGTGTGTCTGCTTGTCAGATAGCTGGACGGAAAATGCAGGTCTGCTTGATAGATGGGTGTCTGGGTAGTGAATGTGTGTCTGCTTCATAGATGAGTGGTTGGGGAGACGTGGATGCATGAATGATTGCTACCTGGGTGACGAATGAGTGCCCAGTTGTAAGATGGGTGGCTTCTTGACGGTTTGCTTGATATGCGGCAAATGTGTGTCTGCTTGGCAGATGGCTGGCAGAGCGGCGAATGCGCTTCTACATTCCCGAACGAAGGCCGGATGGGGAATTTGTGTCTCCTTAACAGACAAAGTGCCGGGTGGCGAATGATTGACTGTTTGACAGATGGGTGTCTGGGCGTCAAAAGTGTTTCTGCTTAAGCAGGCTACACATGATTCAGGCAGGCCTGTCAGTTAGACCTGAACAGTCCGCCTGAAAGCCGGTCACTTGAACGTGTATATATTCCGGCGGACTGAACAGTCTTAACTGACATACAGGCCGGAATATATACACGTTCAGGCGACCGGCTTTCAAGCCTAACAGACAGACCTGCCTGCCCGTGTGTAGCCTGCTTTAGCTGATGTGTTTGTGAATAACAGAGTGGTGGCCAAGCGGCGAATGTATGTTTGCTTGATGGATCGGACAATGAGAGGCCAATGTTTGTCTTCATGACAGTTGAGAATGTAACTCTTTCTTCTCAATTATTGAGTGAACTTCTTGCGGTTTGACAACATTTAATGTCTACTGTCACAGAATTTCATGCTGGTCTGTAGGCGATCTTTTGCTTGTTCCAGCCATCTTGAACGTACCACCAACTCATTTTTGTATAATAAAACATTCATAATCATGTAATCGTTTCACGTCTTTACATCTAACGGTGGCCTTTTCTCAGGTGGCCACCCATCTAAGTTCTAAGCACGGTTTGCATAACCGTTGACTTAAATCTACAAGAAATATAATAGTTACTCAGTGATTGCTATACGGTTTGCTTAAAGAGATAATGGAAGCTGTGTTTTTTTTTTTTTTTTTTTTTTTTTTTATGTTTCCACTCAAGATTTGATGGAGTTCAAAATTCAAGAGATTCAGCACTTTCATTTTGAGTGGTTTTATCACGAATATACCTTCGCAGTAATTGGCATTGAGCCTTCAGTAGTTGTTGAACAGTATCGAAGCATGTTCATGTTGGGTTGTTTGCGCATTTTTGCCACTTTGGGATTAATCTTCTTACAGGTAAAGATAGTCTGCAAATAATGAGAAATATAGGTACACGATGGTCAAGAGGTGTTTCTCATCGAACTCATGGAGAAACATTCGTTTTTTACATTTCCCCCCTCTCTTATAGGCAGAAAACCTAATTATGACGTCTACATCATTCACTTAAATGTATGATGTGAAAAAAACTAACTTTGTAAAAAAGTGGCTAAGTTCCAGGCCCCTCCCAAAAACAGTTTGCCTATAAAAGTTATGATAACATAGTATTAAGCCAAGTTTTTGGCTCTTAATACCTTGCCAAAAACCTAATAACTTATTTCCCTTTCACTTATTTGTGCAATTCCTACTTGGCCAGTTTTGTTATGAACTAATTGTGCTTGTCTAGGTATGAAAGGAGCCAATCATTATTGACAAATCCTTATAGTTGTACTAACATTTTTATTCTCACTGTTAAACCTCCATGGAAGGTCTTTAGGATGTATGCGAGTGGAAAGGGACTGACCTCTAGGGTTTGGGTGGGATGACAATTTGGAATGAAAGGTTAGGAAATAGGATTTTGCGAGGTATTTTACAAAGAGGATCTTTAGGTCGTGGTGTAGGGTTTTGTTGGAGACATAAATGCAGCGTTGACTATTCTACGAAGGACTTTGGATTGGAATGCTTGTATTCGTTGTATGTTTGAGTGTTTTGCTGTTCCCCATAATTCAAGTCCGTATATCCAAATAGGTCTGATTATAGTTTTGTATATAGTAAGTTTGTTTTGTTTCGTAAGCTTTAAAGTTTTTTCCAATTTGCACAATTTGCAGAATTTCTCGACAGACCCCTCCTCCCTCAATAGGGAAAATAAATATTGTGTTAAATTTGATACAGAATAATTGATCTTCCGCCTATATCGACAATTCTAAAGTTATAAAGAATATATTCGTGGGAGGCTGAATGGCTACAATAAATTAAAATGAAATATAATTGAGGGCCCAAGAAATCAATGGCTCTAAGTGAAAGTTTTCAAGAAAAGTGAGTCATATACAGGAATGGGTTGTGAACACCGTAATCTTGTGGGTGCTAAAGAGATCCAAGTGATTTTCTAGACAGTTGCTGTCACCTAGCTTGTGTTCCCTTGAGTATTGTCACTTTTCTAATATTAAGTCCAGGAGGAAATTAAGGGGTCATTGTGAGGATTCTCCAATTCTTTTGCATATTAATCATAAACCCGATGGTGTACATATTATGTATGATCGATAATAAACAGCTAAGATCCTGAGTATTCGTCTAATGTGATCGGAACTATAAAAATCTAGTTTTTGCTATTATTACTTATGTTAAACTTTGACTCAAACATTGAGTTTGTTATTTAGACCCCTTGACCTCTGGCGTTCTCAATTTATGTTGTCAGTCCAACATGTATTTATAAGGTTGTCCATATACAAAAGTATCTTATACCTATTCTCTTTATTGGTTTCAGAATGTAAGAGGGGATTCCCAATTTTCGGATTCATTCATGGACAATGGAATCGCTGAATTGATATCGCCTGTTCACGATTTGGCAGAAAAGCTGATACAATATCTTCAAGAAGTTCAACAGAAGACATCACAAATAAACAGTCAAAAAGAAGAAGTTGCGCACAAACTCTCAAAACTACCGATACACTGTCACAGCAAAGCTCTCACCTATCATGCTTCCGTTTTGAACTCATGGGATTTCAGCAAGTGTTCCGAACTGAAAAGCGACGTCCAACTAGCGAGCAGCGTCGTCTTGGAGGACGTCAATTTCGCCTGGAACGTCACGCAGGCGGCGGCGAAAATAGGAAACAACATCTTGAACTGCGCCGGCTGGAATCCAGTGGACACGGTCAAATGTTACAGCAAAAACTTCAAAGAGATGAAACAACTAGTCGACAATACGAAAGAACAAATTATGCCTCAGATGAAAAAAACTGCAAGAGCAATACTGCAAATCCGATGGGACTTCGACGACTGCCTTGGAATTCCAATAAAGCATAAAGAAATCATCGATCAACACTTACAGGATTGCTGAGGCAAAATCAGAAGACATTTAATAAAAATAATTTGTTATTTACAATTTCCATAATAAATATTTTCGAATGCATAATGAAGTTTAATGTTCTTTTCAATATAATCTGAAGAAGTACTGTTGGTACATACACACAATCGCACACACACACATAATAATGTAGTCCACTAATGAAGAAGGCTTTGAGCCAACTCCCCAGGGTGGTTGAGGTGTATAGGGAGGTGGTTTTTTAGTGAGTAGGATCTCACACTGTAGTGGCTATGTCCACTTCGTCTCATAACTCTATTAAAAAAAAATACACACACATATATATATATATATATATATATATATATATATATATATGTATATATAGTCCCTACCCTACCCTATATGTAAAATTTCGAATATGAAAATCTTTCTCTGAAAATCATTTCAAGAGAGCAAGATAAAGCTTTAATAGTGATTCCAAAATCTGTGCCTTTACAAAAGGAAAATTTTACGTACTTTTTATATGTATATTGTTAATCATTTTAAGGTGTTATTTATTTTACTTTTCTTTTTTTTCAGGCGCATCGACATCTCGGCCATTAGCACCGGTTTAAGATGATATTAAGAACAAAATGTTTACTGTTTTTTAATTACCAAAAAATCATATTCGTGAGTTTGTATCTTGGTGCTAATAAGTAACTTTCTTGTATCGCCGTTTCAGATTGTCGAATGTGGTATATTCTATTGTTTGCTGATTCCGATAGACTAACTGTATAAATATTCACACTTTCAAACTAACGAATGTGACACATTCGATATTATGCATTGTACTAATTCTATAGTATTAGAGATATCTACAAATCAAACTAACGAATATGACACATTCGATATTATGCATTGTACTAATTCTATAGTATTAGTGATATCTACAAATCAAACTAACGAATATGACACATTCGATATTATGCATTGTACTAATTCTTTAGTATTAGAGATATCTACAAATCAAACTAACGAATATGACACATTCGATATTATGCATTGTACTAATTCTATAGTATTAGTGATATCTACAAATCAAACTAACGAATATGACACATTCGATATTATGCATTGTACTAATTCTATAGTATTAGTGATATCTACAAATCAAACTAACGAATGTGACACATTCGATATTATGCATTGTACTAATTCTATAGTATTAGTGATATCTACAAATCAAACTAACGAATGTGACACATTCGACATTATGCATTGTACTAATTCTATAGTATTAGTGATATCTACAAATCAAACTAACAAATGTGACACATTCGATATTAAGCATTGTACTAATTCTATAGTATTAGTGATATCTACAAATCAAACTAACAAATGTGACACATTCGATATTATGCATTGTACTAATTCTATAGTATTAGTGATATCTACAAATCAAACTAACGAATGTGACACATTCGATATTATGCATTGTACTAATTCTATAGTATTAGTGATATCTACAAATCAAACTAACAAATGTGACACATTCGATATTAAGCATTGTACTAATTCTATAGTATTAGTGATATCTACAAATCAAACTAACGAATATGACACATTCGATATTATGCATTGTACTAATTCTTTAGTATTAGAGATATCTACAAATCAAACTAACGAATATGACACATTCGATATTATGCATTGTACTAATTCTATAGTATTAGAGATATCTACAAATCAAACTAACGAATATGACACATTCGATATTATGCATTATACTACTTCTATAGTATTAGAGATATCTACAAATCAAACTAAAGATTATGACACATTCGATATTATGCATTGTACTAATTCTATAGTATTAGTGATATCTACAAATCAAACTAACGAATGTGACACATTCGATATTATGCATTGTACTAATTCTATAGTATTAGTGATATCTACAAATCAAACTAACAAATGTGACACACTCGATATTAAGCATTGTACTAATTCTATAGTATTAGTGATATCTACAAATCAAACTAACAAATGTGACACATTCGATATTATGCATTGTACTAATTCTATAGTATTAGTGATATCTACAAATCAAACTAACGAATGTGACACATTCGATATTATGCATTGTACTAATTCTATAGTATTAGTGATATCTACAAATCAAACTAACAAATGTGACACATTCGATATTAAGCATTGTACTAATTCTATAGTATTAGTGATATCTACAAATCAAACTAACGAATGTGACACGTTCGATATTATGCATTGTACTAATTCTATAGTATTAGAGATATCTACAAATCAAACTAACGAATATGACACATTCGATATTATGCATTGTACTAATTCTATAGTATTAGAGATATCTACAAATCAAACTAACGAATATGACACATTCGATATTATGCATTGTACTAATTCTTTAGTATTAGAGATATCTACAAATCAAACTAACGAATGTGACACATTCGATATTATGCATTGTACTAATTCTATAGTATTAGTGATATCTACAAATCAAACTAACAAATGTGACACATTCGATATTAAGCATTGTACTAATTCTATAGTATTAGTGATATCTACAAATCAAACTAACGAATATGACACATTCGATATTATGAATTGTACTAATTCTATAGTATTAGTGATATCTACAAATCAAACTAATGAATATGACACATTCGATATTATGCATTATACTAATTCTATAGCATTAGTGATATCTACAAATCAAACTAACGAATATGACACATTCGATATTATGCATTGTACTAATTCAATAGTATTAGAGATATCTACAAATCAAACTAAAGATTATGACACATTCGATATTATGCATTGTACTAATTCTATAGTATTAGAGATATCTACAAATCAAACTAACGAATATGACACATTCGATATTATGCATTGTACTAATTATATAGTATTAGAGATATCTACAAATCAAACTAACGAATATGACACATTCGATATTATGCATTGTACTAATTCTATAGTATTAGAGATATCTACAAATCAAACTAACGAATATGACACATTCGATATTATGCATTGTACTAATTCTATAGTATTAGAGATATCTACAAATCAAAGTAACGAATATGACACATTCGATATTTTGCATTGTACTAATTCTATAGTATTAGAGATATCTACAAATCAAACTAACGAATATGACACATTCGATATTATGCATTGTACTAATTCTAAAGTATTAGAGATATCTACAAATCAAACTAAAGATTATGACACATTCGATATTATGCATTATACTAATTCTATAGCATTAGTGATATCTACAAATCAAACTAACGAATATGACACATTCGATATTATGTATTGTACTAATTCTATAGTATTAGAGATATCTACAAATCAAACTAACGAATGTGACACATTCGATATTAAGCATTGTACTAATTCTATAGTATTAGAGATATCTACAAATCAAACTAAAGATTATGACACATTCGATATTATGCATTGTACTAATTCTATAGTATTAGAGATATCTACAAATCAAACTAACAAATGTGACACATTCGATATTATGCATTGTACTAATTCTATAGTATTAGTGATATCTACAAATCAAACTAACGAATATGACACATTCGATATTATGCATTGTACTAATTCTATAGTATTAGAGATATCTACAAATCAAACTAACGAATATGACACATTCGATATTATGCATTGTACTAATTCTATAGTATTAGTGATATCTACAAATCAAACTAAAGATTATGACACATTCGATATTATGCATTGTACTAATTCTATAGTATTAGAGATATCTACAAATCAAACTAACAAATATGACACATTCGATATTATGCATTGTACTAATTCTATAGTATTAGTGATATCTACAAATCAAACTAACGAATGTGACACATTCGATATTATGCATTGTACTAATTCTATAGTATTAGTGATATCTACAAATCAAACTAACGAATATGACACATTCGATATTATGCATTGTACTAATTCTTTAGTATTAGAGATATCTACAAATCAAACTAACGAATATGACACATTCGATATTATGCATTGTACTAATTCTATAGTATTAGAGATATCTACAAATCAAACTAACGAATATGACACATTCGATCTTATGCATTATACTACTTCTATAGTATTAGAGATATCTACAAATCAAACTAAAGATTATGACACATTCGATATTATGCATTGTACTAATTCTATAGTATTAGTAATATCTACAAATCAAACTAACGAATGTGACACATTCGATATTATGCATTGTACTAATTCTATAGTATTAGTGATATCTACAAATCAAACTAACGAATGTGACACATTCGACATTATGCATTGTACTAATTCTATAGTATTAGTGATATCTACAAATCAAACTAACAAATGTGACACATTCGATATTAAGCATTGTACTAATTCTATAGTATTAGTGATATCTACAAATCAAACTAACAAATGTGACACATTCGATATTATGCATTGTACTAATTCTATAGTATTAGTGATATCTACAAATCAAACTAACGAATGTGACACATTCGATATTATGCATTGTACTAATTCTATAGTATTAGTGATATCTACAAATCAAACTAACAAATGTGACACATTCGATATTAAGCATTGTACTAATTCTATAGTATTAGTGATATCTACAAATCAAACTAACGAATATGACACATTCGATATTATGCATTGTACTAATTCTTTAGTATTAGAGATATCTACAAATCAAACTAACGAATATGACACATTCGATTTTATGCATTGTACTAATTCTATAGTATTAGAGATATCTACAAATCAAACTAACGAATATGACACATTCGATATTATGCATTATACTACTTCTATAGTATTAGAGATATCTACAAATCAAACTAAAGATTATGACACATTCGATATTATGCATTGTACTAATTCTATAGTATTAGTGATATCTACAAATCAAACTAACGAATGTGACACATTCGATATTATGCATTGTACTAATTCTATAGTATTAGTGATATCTACAAATCAAACTAACAAATGTGACACACTCGATACTAAGCATTGTACTAATTCTATAGTATTAGTGATATCTACAAATCAAACTAACAAATGTGACACATTCGATATTATGCATTGTACTAATTCTATAGTATTAGTGATATCTACAAATCAAACTAACGAATGTGACACATTCGATACTATGCATTGTACTAATTCTATAGTATTAGTGATATCTACAAATCAAACTAACAAATGTGACACATTCGATATTAAGCATTGTACTAATTCTATAGTATTAGTGATATCTACAAATCAAACTAACGAATGTGACACGTTCGATATTATGCATTGTACTAATTCTATAGTATTAGAGATATCTACAAATCAAACTAACGAATATGACACATTCGATATTATGCATTGTACTAATTCTATAGTATTAGAGATATCTACAAATCAAACTAACGAATATGACACATTCGATATTATGCATTGTACTAATTCTTTAGTATTAGAGATATCTACAAATCAAACTAACGAATGTGACAAATTCGATATTATGCATTGTACTAATTCTATAGTATTAGTGATATCTACAAATCAAACTAACAAATGTGACACATTCGATATTAAGCATTGTACTAATTCTATAGTATTAGTGATATCTACAAATCAAACTAACGAATATGACACATTCGATATTATGCATTGTACTAATTCTATAGTATTAGTGATATCTACAAATCAAACTAATGAATATGACACATTCGATATTATGCATTATACTAATTCTATAGCATTAGTGATATCTACAAATCAAACTAACGAATATGACACATTCGATATTATGCATTGTACTAATTCAATAGTATTAGAGATATCTACAAATCAAACTAAAGATTATGACACATTCGATATTATATATTGTACTAATTCTATAGTATTAGAGATATCTACAAATCAAACTAACGAATATGACACATTCGATATTATGCATTGTACTAATTATATAGTATTAGAGATATCTACAAATCAAACTAACGAATATGACACATTCGATATTATGCATTGTACTAATTCTATAGTATTAGAGATATCTACAAATCAAACTAACGAATATGACACATTCGATATTATGCATTGTACTAATTCTATAGTATTAGAGATATCTACAAATCAAAGTAACGAATATGACACATTCGATATTTTGCATTGTACTAATTCTATAGTATTAGAGATATCTACAAATCAAACTAACGAATATGACACATTCGATATTATGCATTGTACTAATTCTAAAGTATTAGAGATATCTACAAATCAAACTAAAGATTATGACACATTCGATATTATGCATTATACTAATTCTATAGCATTAGTGATATCTACAAATCAAACTAACGAATATGACACATTCGATATTATGTATTGTACTAATTCTATAGTATTAGAGATATCTACAAATCAAACTAACGAATGTGACACATTCGATATTAAGCATTGTACTAATTCTATAGTATTAGAGATATCTACAAATCAAACTAAAGATTATGACACATTCGATATTATGCATTGTACTAATTCTATAGTATTAGTGATATCTACAAATCAAACTAACGAATATGACACATTTGATATTATGCATTGTACTAATTCTATAGTATTAGAGATATCTACAAATCAAACTAACGAATATGACACATTCGATATTATGCATTGTACTAATTCTATAGTATTAGTGATATCTACAAATCAAACTAAAGATTATGACACATTCGATATTATGCATTGTACTAATTCTATAGTATTAGAGATATCTACAAATCAAACTAACAAATATGACACATTCGATATTATGCATTGTACTAATTCTATAGTATTAGTGATATCTACAAATCAAACTAACGAATATGACACATTCGATATTATGCATTATACTAATTCTATAGCATTAGTGATATCTACAAATCAAACTAACGAATATGACACATTCGATATTATGCATTGTACTAATTCTATAGTATTAGAGATATCTACAAATCAAACTAAAGATTATGACACATTCGATATTATGCACTGTACTAATTCTATAGTATTAGAGATATCTACAAATCAAACTAACGAATATGGCACATTCGATATTATGCATTGTACTAATTCTATAGTATTAGTGATATCTACAAATCAAACTAACGAATGTGACACATTCGATATTAAGCATTGTACTAATTCTATAGTATTAGAGATATCTACAAATCAAACTAACGAATATGACACATTCGATATTATGCATTGTACTAATTCTATAGTATTAGAGATATCTACAAATCAAACTAACGAATATGACACATTCGATATTATGCATTGTACTAATTCTATAGTATTAGTGATATCTACAAATCAAACTAACGAATATGACACATTCGATATTATGCATTATACTAATTCTATAGCATTAGTGATATCTACAAATCAAACTAACGAATATGACACATTCGATATTATGCATTGTACTAATTCTATAGTATTTGAGATATCTACAAATCAAACTAAAGATTATGACACATTCGATATTATGCATTGTACTAATTCTATAGTATTAGAGATATCTACAAATCAAACTAACGAATATGACACATTCGATATTATGCATTGTACTAATTCTATAGTATTAGTGATATCTACAAATCAAACTAACGAATGTGACACATTCGATATTAAGCATTCTACTAATTCTATAGTATTAGAGATATCTACAAATCAAATTAACGAATATGACACATTCGATATTATGCATTGTACTAATTCTATAGTATTAGAGATATCTACAAATCAAACTAAAGATTATGACACATTCGATATTATGCATTGTACTAATTCTATAGTATTAGAGATATCTACAAATCAAACTAACGAATATGACACATTCGATATTATGCATTGTACTAATTCTATAGTATTAGTGATATCTACAAATCAAACTAACGAATGTGACACATTCGATATTAAGCATTGTACTAATTCTATAGTATTAGAGATATCTACAAATCAAACTAACGAATATGACACATTCGATATTATGCATTGTACTAATTCTATAGTATTAGAGATATCTACAAATCAAACTAACGAATATGACACATTCGATATTATGCATTGTACTAATTCTATAGTATTAGTGATATCTACAAATCAAACTAACGAATGTGACACATTCGATATTAAGCATTGTACTAATTCTATAGTATTAGAGATATCTACAAATCAAACTAACGAATATGACACATTCGATATTATGCATTGTACTAATTCTATAGTATTAGTGATATCTACAAATCAAACTAACGAATGTGACACATTCGATATTAAGCATTGTACTAATTCTATAGTATTAGTGATATCTACAAATCAAACTAACGAATATGACACATTCGATATTATGCATTGTACTAATTCTATAGTATTAGAGATATCTACAAATCAAACTAACGAATGTGACACATTCGATATTAAGCATTGTACTAATTCTATAGTATTAGAGATATCTACAAATCAAACTAACGAATATGACACATTCGATATTATGCATTGTACTAATTCTATAGTATTAGTGATATCTACAAATCAAACTAACGAATATGACACATTCGATATTATGCATTGTACTAATTTTGATTACATTTGTACACGAGAAAATAGTAATTCCGATTATTTTGCTTAATATCTGGAAATGAGCTGATAAATCGTAGGATGTGGGAAGCAGAGGCGTATACAGGAAATCAATTTGGAGACGGGGGGGGGACTAGGAGCATTTCGGGGAGGTCTGGGACCATGTGGTACCATGTGGGTGATGGAATACTAATAATCTTCAACTTGGAATAGTTTTAGCCTACTAAAATGCTATTATAAGCAAAAAAAAAATTTTTTTCTGAACTAAGTGATCTTATTTAATTCATTTTTAAGGTTTTTATGACACATTTCTACCGATTAAATCAAAATTTCGGAGGCAGCGGGGCTACAGCCACCATGGTGGAAAGTGACAATTCGAAACCATAAGACATTCCCTACAAAATAATAATTTAAGTTATTACTTAAAATTTCGCCCGGACAGCCGCAGACTTGGAAAACTTTGCTTGAGGGTTCGAAAGTTTTGTTTTACTTTCTTTGATTGCTAAACTTCCGTTTTCAATATTAAATCCCATAAAATAGTCACTTTATTACGGTGTGATGAAATTTCTACAACCCTAAACTGTTTAAATACGCTTATATATTTTTCTGAGAGCAAACTCTTTGAAACATTAAATGAACATATTCTACCAATTTAGGTTGGCAACAATTTCACCATACGGTACTAATGTGACACCATTTTTTGGCCATCCAAATCTCTTTTTCTTATCAGGCTTCGCATCTTTGGCGATTTGCCTCTTACACCATTTTCGGGATTTTCAATGGTCAGGTAATTTTCATCATGGGCGTATACAGGAAATAATTTCGGTGGGGGGGGGGGGCAGAGACCATTTCCGGCGTATGGAATACTAACAATTTAGAACTTGGAATAGTTTTAGCCAATTAAAATGCTATTACACCCTAAATAAAATAATTTGTATGAACTAAGTGATCTTATTTAATTTATTTTCACATTATGACACATTTTTACCAACAAATTAAAATTTGGGGGGGGGGACTGCAGCCCCCCCCCTATATATTCCCATGATTTTCATACAAATAGAACTTTTTATTCTAATAGCAAACAATGCGTGTATGTTAAATCTTGTTGCAGAGATTAATGTGTTGTAGATATATTAGTATAGTGTTTATGTGTAGTCTGTCAAGTGTGAGTAGCTCCTGAATGTCGTGAAGTATGTCAAGATGTCTGCATTCTGTCAATATGAGTTTTACTGTAAGTGTTGTGTTGCAGTATTTACAAACTGGTCTGTCCGTTCTGTCCATAAGGTAGGAATGTGTCAGGAAAGTATGTCCAATGCGCAATCTTGTTGCTAATACTTGCTCTCGTCTTGTTAGGGTACTTTATTCGTCAATCAGCGTTTAATAGTTGGTTTTATTAGTCGTAATTTATTATCCGTTTGCGTCCAGTATCTTCGCCAGTCAGTAAGTACTTGTTTTACAGTCACATCAGTTGCATTCCAAATCAATACAGGGCTAAATATTATATGAAATGACGCAATGATAACGAAGTTCCCGCGAGTCGGGCTTTTTCCCCCGAAGTCCTTGGACGCTCGGAGACTCATCGGGATGAGAGACAAGACTGTGGTTTTGCAAGAACCCTTGGAGTGGGGATGGGAAACCGGTCATTGAGACAGCTGTGCTGGTAAACAAGGTGAAGCTCAGTTCGGTTAGAAATCGCTATGCTAGTGGTTGTGTTGCTGGTAGCCTTCACCACCTGCGTCATCGCACAAGGATTTCTACATCTGAGTAAGTATTCTATCTAAGACAATTCATCTTTTCCTAGACTCTCTATTGCACTATTGTGAATGAATCTACTTCTCTAGGCATCCAATTAATAATAGTAAACCTAATAAATAAAGGAATACCACACAATAGTAAGGAGCAATGTTAAGCCCATTCATATTTATCATATAATCTCTATTATCAATCAATCTACTATTCTAGTAGTTTCATTCATTAACCTAAACCGTTTTTGATATTAGTACAAACGAATCTGAGAATCTATGTCTTAAAATAACATTGTATCTTTACAATGGAGCTATATTAAGGCCATTCATGTTTATAAAATGAGCTCTGTTATCAATTAAGCTACTATTCTACAAGTTTCATTCATTAAGCTAAGCCATCTTTGATAAATACGAACTTGAGGAACTGTGTTATTGTACAAGGAATACTGCTTAACAAGGAGCAATTCTAAGCCCATTCATGTTTATCACGTAACCTCTGTTATCAATTAAGCTACTGTTCTACTAGATTCTGCTGTCTTTGATAAAAGTACAAACAAACTTGAGGAACTGTGCTATTGTACAAGGAATACTGCATGCAAATAGGGAGCCATTCTAAGCACATTCATGTTTATCATATAATTTCTGTTCATGGGCGTATATAAGGGGGGGCTGCGCCCCCCCCCCCGGAATTTTGATTTGATGGTAAAAATTTGTCGTAAAACCCTTAAAAATAAATTAAATAAGATCACTTGGTACATAAAAAATATTTTATTTTACGTGTAATAGCGTTTTAGTTGCCTAAAACTATTCCAAGCTCTAAATGTTTAGTATTCCATACCCCGGAAATGGTCTTAGCCCCCCCCCCGAAATTTCCCCAGCCCCTCCCGAAATTATTTTCTATATACGCTCATGTCTCTGTTATCAATCAATATACTATTCTACTAGTTTCAAGGAATACTGCAAGGGACCATATTAAGCACATTCATGTTTATCACATAACCTCTGATATGAATTGATCTGCTATTCTACCAGTTTCATTTATTTACCTAAGCTGTATTTGAGTAGTAGTAGTATTGTTTTTGAGGACGATCAACTCCTCCTTGAGTCTTTACGCCCCACTATTGTTTATTTACATATTTACACAACATATCCCTACATTTGCATATTTACATTTCATTTACAACTTTTTGCGCGTGAACGCTGTTTACATTGTTTTTATTTTATTTTTCTCCCGTTGTATATTTCACCAGTGAGTCATATTATAACTTTAATTAGATTTGTTGAAAGAGACCCTTGGTGCCTTTAGGTCAAGCCCCTCAGTAAGTTTGTATGCTGAATCAGCAGAACTTCCATTGCACATTAGGAGAGCTATGCTTATAAGTAAATTTTATAATAAAATTATTTCGTACCCAAATACCTCTTGTATAAGTGACATACTAGACAACCCTCATGCTGACGGTTATGAACGCAGTGAAGGCCACATTCGACCGTTCATAATAAGATATCGTAGAGTGAAAGAGGAGTTTGGTCTTAGCAATCCAAACATTATTACACACAAACTTACACTAACACCTCCTTGGATAACTCAAAATTATAATATAGATTTAATACTCACAAAATTCAAAAAGACAAATCCAGCCAGTACAATATTATACACAGAATACTTTAAAGCATTTATTAAAAAACACAAAAATTGCCAATCATTTTACACTGATTTTGGGTCCAAAACGCCAAATGGTGTCGGATCTGCAGCTATAATCCAAGACAGCATCTTCCGTTTAAAGCTACCACCATATTCTAGCATATTAGAAGCCGAGCTCCGTGCAATCCTTCTTGCACTACAGAACGTCCCATTAACCCACCAGCCACATGTAATCATCTGTAACGACTCTTTGAGTTCACTCCAGTGTTTACAGAACATGTACACAACACATCCTACATGTATAGAAATTATAGAGCAAATTCACAATTTACATACATTTGGAAAGCACATCACACTATGGTGGCTGCCAGGACACAAAGACTTAGGACAAAGCACGGCTGCTGACTTACAAGCAAAACTTGTGACGGAGGAACCAAATTATGGCCAGCTTAAATTGTACCACAAAGAAGTTTCACGGCAAAATAAAAACAACATAAAAGACAAATGGCAACTGAACTGGTCGAGCATAACAGAAAACAAACTTCGACAAATTAAACAGACCGTAAGCGACTGGGCTTCGTCATACAGGGATTCAAGGCGAGAAGTAGTGTTAGCCAGACTAAGGATAGGCCACACACGTATAACTCATGAATACCTTATGACAAAGTCTGATAAACCACTGTGCCAAATCTGTAACAAAGACCTCACAGTTCAACATATACTGACAGACTGTAATTTGAGACAAGACTTGGAAATTCCACGAGACATGAACGAACTACTCCGTGATAGCAGTCACCATATCAACGCTATACTTACCTTTCTTAAAGACAACAATATTTTTAACAAACCCCAGACCAAACTCCTCAAATAGTCAACATGTGGGTGTAGTTTGTATTACAACAACAACTTAATTTTCTTAATTCATTGTCTTTGATTGTCTAGACGACCCAAACTATGCTTTTAACATCGTCGTTGAAAGTTTTTTTTTTTTGTTTTTTTTTTTAATAAACATCACTCATGACGTGATATATTCATTTATTCATCATTATTTTACATAGGATCCTTCCTATTGATTGTACATGGGGCTATTGTTCTTATGTATGTTGTCATATTATGCATAGAACCTATATTGTAAATATCATGATGATTAGATAGTTAGCCGTCGAGGTGATAAGTAAAGATGGAATAGTTGGGATTCGGCTAAATAAACCTCAATATGATTTTGTTTTAAAAAATCTATATTTCGGACGTTTCGGCTACTCATTGGTAGCCTTTGTCAGCTAAAATGACAAAAAAAGAAATTAATACAAAAACAAAAAAAAAAAAAATTATGATTGTGATAGGTAACAGAACTATAGATAGAATTAACTTATAAAAGAACATATCGTCTTAAATTCTTAGAATGAGTAGAATGAAAAAGTAAATAGGTACAATAATTGATTTTAATAGTAATTAGTAACATAAATTGATTTTACAAAGAAAAATAATTATTGTACCTATTTACTTACTACAATAATTATTGTACCTATTTACTTTTTCATTCTACTCATTCTAAGAATTTAAGACGATATGTTCTTTTATAAGTTAATTGTATCTATAGTTCTGTTACCTATCACAATCATAACTTTATGTTTTTGTTTTTGTATTAATTTCTTTTTTTGTCATTTTAGCTGACGAAGGCTACCAATGAGTAGCCGAAACGTCCGAAATATAGATTTTTTAAAACAAAATCATACTGAGATTTATTTAGCCGAATCCCAACCACTCCATCTTTACTTAAATTGTAAATAGAAACTGTTGCGATTATATATAGTCATATTGTACATAGGAACTATTTTCTTCGTTTCCTTTATAATTATAAGTTTTTCTTAAAAATGTATTAATTATAAGTTTTTTACTAGTTAATTTTACTTTTAGCTGCATGTTATTCACTAACTTAATTGTATAATTAGATTGATACACACAATAATGTAATTGAATTTGTAATTATGTAATATTGTAAATATTTTGTTGTTGTTATGTATTTCTATTTTATATGTGTACCTGGGCGAAACGCTGTCAATGCGGGGTGCTCATAAATAAATTATATATAAAAAAAAAAACAAAAAAAAACAAAAAAACAACTTGTTATTCATGTCCCTTGAGTCAACAAGTGTGCATGAAAGAGTCCTTGGCAGGTTATGTTTATTAAAATTTGTTCTCTACTTTGGGCATTCTTCTATAATGTGACGGATAGTGAGAACTCCCCCGCAGCAGGTTGGTGCAGGGTCCTTGGTGATGAGGTGTCCATGGGTAAGCAACGTTTGACCTATTCTCATTCTTGTAAGGACAACTTCCTCCCTCCTATTTACCCGGAATGAGCTCTCCCATACTTTTGTTGTATTTTTTATGCATCTCAGTTTGCTTCTGAGAGGTTGTGAGCCCCAGCCATTTTCCCATTCTGTCTTTACTTTCTGCTTCAGCCAGGACTTAAGGTCGCCACTTTCAAATAGTGGTAGTGGTTGGGTGTGCATTTGTGCCGCCTCTTTTGCTGCTTGGTCTGCCTTTTCGTTGTTCTCAATGCCTACATGAGATGGCGTCCATAAAAATGTGATGGATTTATTTTGTTCCCCTATGATCCTGAGGTAATGCTTTATTTTATTTAGTACTATCCCTTCTTTGGTTGTACGGTATATGCTATTGATGGAAGAGAGGGAGTCTGTGCAAATTATGAAGTTGGTTTCTGTAGATTCTATTGCTTTATAGATTGCAGTGGCTATTGCTTGTAATTCTGCTGTATAGATTGAGGCTGAGGGGTGGAGCTTCTGTTTGATTATCTGGTCGTGATGTACTATTGCGCATCCAATCATGTCTTCTTTCTTTGAGCCATCTGTGCAGATCAGGATGCTGTCTGGGTGCTTCAGACAGATTTTTTTAAATTCATTTCGTTTGGTAACAGGTATGTCTTTATTGTACTTCCTGAGGGTAAGGTCAATTTTAATTTTTAATGTGCTCCATGGTTCTGTTGCATATTCATGTCCTTCGTTCTTTAAATTTCGGATATTATTTATGAAATTTGTTTGCCTAATCCCCAGAGGAGCTGGGTGACGTGGTTTCTCTGCATAAAGCCTTGTATGCAGGGGGTTCATAACAAGTTTGTAGGCTGAGTTTGAAGGTTGGTTGTTTAATCTCCCGAGATAGGTCACTGGCGAGTTCCTGTCGTCAAAAGATGAGTGGCGGCACTCCTGACTCTGCACATATACGAATAACTGGACTGGTTTTATTGAGGAGAAGGGATGATTTTGCAGACGAATATACAATACTACCATAGTCTAGTTTGGACTGAATCACGCTTTTATACAACATTATCATGGATTTCCGATCCGCACCCCATGTTGCCCTGGTTAGTACTTTCATTATATTCATCCGCTTCAGGCAGTCCTCCTTCGACTGTTTGATGTGTGTTCTCCATGTCAGCTTCTTATCAATGGTTAGCCCCAAAAACCTGGCGTCATCATGACATGATAATTGCGAGTTATTCAAAAGCAGTACTGGGTTGTGGCTTGAATTCCTCTTTCTTGAAAACAGTAAGAAAGGCTTGCAGTTTATTCAATACTGTTTCTATAAATTGTCCAGCCCATTCTATGTTATGGAATTTCAGAAATATATTTATGTCATCCACAAATATGAATGCTCTCATCAGTCTGGGTATCATTTGTGATACAGAATTGATGAAAACGGCAATGAGGATGCAACTCAAAACACTTCCCTGGGGAATTCCTGCTTGTGTTGATTTTCTGCTCGAATGTGATCCCCCAACTCTCACTATGATGTGTCGGCGTGCAAGAAATTTGTTTATAAAGTTCGGGTGGTGGCCTCTGAATCCCCAGAGGTGGAGTTGCTTTAAGATATTACTTCTTTTAATCGTATCGTATGCTTTTAGCACTTTCCTCCGAAGGAAAGTAGCCATTGAGGTTGCACTCATGACGGAATTTATATATATATATATATATATATATATATATATATATATATATATGTGTGTGTGTGTGTGTGTGTCTGTTAACACAATAGCGGCCAGAGTTTTTGTTTTTTCTTCACGAAACGTGGTTAGCAAACGATTGAACGGGTTCGTTAACCACCAAAATCGGTCCACCGGGAAGGGGGGTTTACCCCGGACCCAAAACACTAATTTGACCATGCCAGCCGTAGTTTTTGTTATATTTCAACGAAACGCGGTATTCGTTATGTTGATCTAAAGAGAGAAATACGTTGTAAAAATAAACTAAACCGGTTCATCAGGAGGGGGGGGGGTTTACTCCGGACCCACATTACCAATTTGCCACTACCAGCCGTAATTTTTGTTACATTTCAAAGAAACACGGTATTTGTGGTAGTGATCAACAGAGAAAAATGGATTGTAAAAATAAACTAAATCGGGTTATTTGGAGGGGGGGGGGGTTTACTCCGGACCTATAGTGCTAATATACTCATACCGGTCGTAATTTCTGCTGTATTGTAACGAAACGTGGTATACGTCGTGGGTATCTCATGAGAAAGAAGTGTTGTAAAAATGAAGTTAATCGGTCTATTGGAAAGGAGGGTTTACTTTAAACTCTATTCATTAGAATGAACCAGCCAGACGTAGGTTCCCAAAGCCGCCTCATCTGGACCAGGAACGGATTCTTTTAGTTCATGAATGGCGTTCATAATTTCTTGATAGGTCACGGGGCGATTGTAGTCTACTCCTTCTTCTTGTGCTCCTTCATTTCTGAAATTTTTTTAGGGTCTGATGTTATTATTCCGTTTATATTTAGAATAGGATTGTCTACTGTTTTGGTGCCTGTTATACTATTGATCTTTTTCCAGATGTTTCTGATCGGGGTGTTAATGTTGATAGTTTCAAGGTACGTCCGCCACGATTCGCGCCTTTTTTTCTTGGCTAGCTGCCTTAATTTTGATTTTGCTTCCTTATATTTCATTAAATTTTCTTGGGAACAGTCATTTTGAAATTTTCTGAGCGCTCGGTTCCTTAAGTTCTTGAGAACTCTGCATTCTTGGTCATACCAACATGCAAAGTTTTTCTTGGGCTGACCAGAAGTCCTAGGAATTGTTTGGGAGCCTGCATTATATAATATACTCCTGATGTGCTCTATTTTGAATTCCAATCCCTTTGGAAGGTCAGAGGAATTTATTAATGAAAGCATTTTGTACGTGGTCCAGTCTGCCCTATCTACTATCCATTTAGGATACCTGTTAAAGCTAGGTAGCTCTAAGTTCGTTGATAATTTGATTGGAAAATGGTCACTGTCATATTGTTCGGGGCATGTGTCCCAGAAATAATGAAATATCAGGTTGGCAGAGCAGAAAGTAAGGTCAAGTGCTGATGGCGTTCCATATGCTGGGCTTATGTACGTGATTTTACCATTTTTCATCAGCACACAGTCGGAGGAATCTATAATCCTCCTAATAATATTTCCTCTGGTATTGGACGGCGCCGGGGACCAAGAATGGTGAGAACCGCCACTTTCAACAAATTTCAAATTTCAGAAGCTATAGATCACGAAAATGAGGTAGTTCACACAAGTGCGGACCGTCACCGGCAGGCAGCACACGGGATATTCTGATGTACCGCTCGGTGCCTTGAGTAGCATTCATACCTTTCTTACATTTTTTTTTTTTTATAGCATATCATTTTAAGTGTATATTTTCATCGGGGTTTCGGTCAGTGTTCTTATTTAATAAAACACATTTTATTTGCTAAAATGTATATTTATTGCCGCCAACGTTTCGGCTTGCTATACAAGCCATCTTCAGGGCTGTAAAAACATATATGGTGTAACAATCGTAAGGACAGAAACAATAACAAAAAACAACAAAGAAAAAAAAAAAAAGGCTAGAAACATTAACATAAATATGAGTACCTATATGCTTGAAAATATAAATATAAATATATATATATATATATATATATATATATATATATATATATATAAATATATATATATATATATGTATATATATATATATGTATATATATATATATACATATATATATATATATATAAAGTATAATAATAGCAATATAAATAAATATAACTGTATAGTGACATACCTATTGCTAGAAACATTAACATAAATATGAGTACCTATATGCTTGAAAATACAAATATAAATAAATATATATATATATATATATATATATATATATATATATATATATTTATATTTATATTTTCAAGCATATAGGTACTCATATTTATGTTAATGTTTCTAGCCTTTTTTTTTTTTTTTTGTTTTTTGTTATTGTTTCTGTCCTTACGATTGTTACACCATATATGTTTTTACAGCCCTGAAGATGGCTTGTATAGCAAGCCGAAACGTTGGCGGCAATAAATATACATTTTAGCAAATAAAATGTGTTTTATTGAATAAGAATACTGACCGAAACCCCGACGATCTACGCTTCCTACTTCTGAACGGTCGACCATATCTTCTCAATTGTGTATATTTTCATATTTTTATCGATAATTGAATTTGATCTTGAATTTTCTTACAAGTATAAAAACCGGTTCCTCAGACATTCTATAATCTCCGTAAAACGAAATTTCATCAGCTTGCAGATCTTTTAAGTTTTCCAGTAAATATTCTCGCTTTTATAGAGATTCTAAGGTATAAAAATAAATGAAATCATTATTGAAGCAATTAATAATGAGTAGTAATGTTAATCGGTGAGTAACCGATTATAAGAAAATTTGATGCAACTTCTCTCCGAGGTTTGGGATCTTCCTGTATTTTGAACACGGTAAAGAAATCGTGAAAAGTGTAACATGACCAATCGAACTTCCTACATTCCATACAAAAGAGGTTCTAAAGTAATTTTTAATGGGACAATGTCAATCGGAGAAATAAGTGCTTAAAATTTCAAAACTCAGTTTTTTTTTATTCCCTGTTGTTTTTCTAAAATTGATTTTGAATGAATATAAATTTATTATTTTATATATACATTTTATTCGACGTGATTCTGACCTTTCAGATTTATTCTTTTTGCGGGGATTTATGTGGCTTAGGTATAAAAAAATAGTACTTCCTTTTTTTAGCACTTTCCTCCGAAGGAAAGTAGCTATTGAGGTTGGACTCATGACGGAATTTTTGAAAAATTTCTTCAAATCTTTATCGATCCTACCTAGTAGACACCGAAAATGACCCCCGTTAAAATTTATATATATTTTTAGATGGAACGGCATTTCTCTCCAGCGGTGGTACTGCTCCTCACTTCTTCCCGGAATATTTCGATGGATTCATCTCCATCTTCTTCAGCCAGGTACTTGTTTCTTCCTCGGTGGTAGCCAAGGGAATGACATTTTTCTCGATCGAAGTACCTGGCTGAAGAAGATGGACATGAATCCATCGAAATATTCCGGGAAGAAGTGAGGAGCAGTACCACCGCTGGAGAGAAATGCCGTTCCATCTAAAAATACTATCCCAGCGACGAAAAATAACATCAAGCATATAAATCCTTACGGCGAGGAAAATAGAAGCAGGAGAGAAAAAAGACGCAATACCATCAGCGCTGCCAACGGACAGAATCCCAACTACACCAGGGAGCTTCAACACCATTCGTCCGCCGATACTGTGGCTAGAGGGGAGATAAGGAGCCCAGATCGAGAAAAATGTCATTCCCTTGGCTACCACCGAGGAAGAAACAAGTACCTGTCTGAAGAAGATGGAGATGAATCCATCGAAATATTCCGGGAAGAAGTGAGGAGCAGTACCACCGCTGGAGAGAAATGCCGTTCCATCTAAAAATACTATCCCAGCGACGAAAAATAACATCAAGCATATATATATATATATATATATATATATATATATATATATATATATATATATGTCTGTTAACACGATAGCGGCCAGAGTTTTTGTTTTTTCGTCACGAAACTTGGTATATAGCATTCAATTAGCAAACGATTGAACGAGTTCGTTAACCACCAAAATCGGTCCACCGGAAGGGGGGGTTTACCCTGAACCCAAAACACTAATTTGACCATTTCAGCCGTAATATTTGTTATATTTCAACGAAACTTGGTATTCGTACTGGTAATATAGAGAGAAAAGTGAGATATAAAAATAAACTAAATCGGTTCATACGGAGGGGGGGTTTACTCCGGACCGACAATACCAATTCGCCACTACCAGCCGTGATTTTAGGTGTATTTCGACGAAACTCGGTATTCGTAGTGGTAATCCACAGGTAAATATGTGATGTAAAAATAAACTAAATCGGTTCATTAGGAGGGGGGGTTTACTCCAGACCCACAATACCAATTCGCCACTACCAACCGTGATTTTTGGTACATTTCGACGAAACTCGGTATTCGTAGTGGTAATCTACAGGTAAATATGTGTTGTAAAAATAAACTAAATCGGTTCATTAAAAGGGGGGGGGGGGTTTACTCCGGACCCAAATTCCTAATATACTCATACCAGTCGTAATTTCTGCTGTATTGTAACGAAACGCGGTATACGTCGTGCGTAACTCATGAGAAAAAAGTGTTGTAAAAATGAGCTGAATCGGTCAATCGGAAAGGGGGGTTTACTTTGTAATATACTTCAATAGAAAAGCCATCCAGACATAGGTTCACAAAGGCGCCGCAAGGAGCGCGAGAGGGACTGTATCCGGTTCCTGCGTTAGATCAAAATACGATAATATGAGGATTTTGTATTTATTACGTAGTGTAGTAGGTACCAGGTGTAAACATAACTCTGGAAGCAAATTAATAATTTATCAGTTACTCATTACAAAATTAAAAGAGAACTATTCATGTTTTTTATTTTATTTATGTAGGATATTTTAAGCAAATTGTTCTGGAAAGCAGTCTACACTACCCAAATTCTGAGGAAAGTGCTTAGTTATGCAGCTCCTGCGTGACGGACTTTTTTTGTTTTCCTACCATTTTACTTGTACATTGCCCTGCATGTTTCGTGGCCTTAATGCCACCTCCTCAGGGGCCAATAGATCCTAAACAATTTTGATTTTTGATTTTAGTCATTCAAATAAAATACATACAGCTAATATGTTATTCTAATTTAAGTTGTAACTATAAGACATATACTTACAGACTGTCGAAGAAGAGAACAATTAAACATACCCACTGACCTTACAGAACTCTTGTCCGATGGTAGCCATTATTTGAATCAGGTATTTAAATATTTACAAACTATACATACATATCACACAATTTAACGAACTCATGAAAATGTTAACTCTGTCATTTTTTTTTTATAACTTCCTTACTTTTATTTTATTTTATTTTTTAATTTATTTTATATTTTTTATTTTATTTTTGGCTTTTAAATCTATTTGATACTTTTTCTGAAATTATATTTATTTCCTTTATGTTATGATTATGCATTATAATTTATTTAATAATATTATCTTTTTGTTCAAAGCTGACGTTTCCATATAGACTTACTAATTTGCTAGTCGCCTCCGTTGCGATCAAGCAGTAAATAAATAAATAAATAAATAAGTTGTAAAATTTAAATCTAAAATATTTGTCAAAATACAATAAAAAGTCTTAAATGTACATACCTCGCGTGTGGTGAGCTCTCCACCCATATTCAGACTGAGGCAAATTAGTCATCTTTGTTAAGAGGCTTATACAATCAGCTGATTACAACAATAAATAAAAAATCAAAATTGTTCAGGTTGTATTGGCCCCTGAGGAGGTGGAATTAAGGCCACAAAACATGTAGGGAATGAACAACCAAATGGTACGAAAAAGTACTATGTTTTTACTAGACCTACGCCACATAAATCCCTGAAAAATAAAGCTGCCTGAAAAATGGTCCGACTTTGATGAAATTTGGTAAAAAATCTTTTGTCTGATTTCATTGGTCAAGATCGGGGTTCAATTGAAATATTTTCTACATCTTACGTGAGTGAAATGGTCTGTTTCTGAATTGGTTCTGTTTGTAGATTTGTAATCTCCTCTATTTCTAAGCTTCTTATAGCAAGAGGTCGGGCATGCTTGTTATTTATTTGGTATTGATTAATATTGGGGTTTTCTACGATATCCCTTGTGCAAGATGGCTGAGGGAGAGACTTAATTTTGTAGTAATACTTTGCAATTAAGTATTTTCTTCGAATCTCTAGTGGAGGTTCTACTGCCTCTACGTTCAGGCTGCATATTGGGCTTGATCTGAAGGCACCCAGTGCTAGACGTAATCCTGTGTTTGATATTGTGTTAAGCATTTTCAGTGTAGTGGGCTTGGAAGATGAGTATGCTACGCATCCATAATCCAGAAGGGACCTGGTGTAAGATCGATAGAAGTTTAGTAGTACTTTTCTGTCTGCACCCCATTTAGTGTTTGCTAGAACTCTCAAAATATGCAGAGATTTTTTACATTTAACGAGAAGTTCTTTTAAGTGGGGAACCCATGTGAGGTGGTTGTCAAAATGAATTCCTAAAAATTTTATTGTTGTTGTTTTTGTAATGTCTGTATCGTACATAGTAAGTTGGTAGTCTATGTTCCGTCTTTTCTTTGTAAATAATATAGATTTTGTTTTGGTTGTCGAGAACTTCATACCTGTTTTGTCGTTCCAGAGTGTAAGTGTATTGATTGTGTTCTGTATTCGGTCTTGGGCTTGTTCAGTGGATTTTGAAGAGTAGAATATTAAAAGATCGTCAACTACAGGCTATATTCAATGTCAGGGGGTATGTATTCGACAATTGTATTCATTCCAATGATAAATAGGGTTGTATTTAGTACGCCCCCTTGAGGTACTCCCGTCTCTAGTTGATATATATCGGAGAAACAGTTGCCATTCCTTACTGTGAAAGATCTTCTAGAGAGAAACCCAGCAATAAATGCCAAAGGTTTTCCTCGTATTCCCCATTCAGAGAGTTGTTTGAGGATAACATATTGCCGGATTGTGTCAAAGGCTTTGTTTATGTCAAATGAGACTGCTAGGAGGGATTTTTTATTTGTAAGTGCGTTAAGAATAGAGTTTTCTAGTCTAACGATGTGGTCGGTTTCGAATGATTTGTCCTGAATCCACATTGGAATTTAGAGAGGAGACTTTGTGACTCAATATACCATAGTAGCCTTTTGTTGAGCATTTTTTTCAAATAGTTTGCAGACGCAGCTTGTCAGGGAAATCGGTCTGTAACTGGAAGGGTCAGGTTTTGTTTTGTTTGGTTTTAGTATAGGTATAATTGTGTCTCCAACAGTCAGGTTAATTTCCTGTGTCATAGATAGTATTGAAAATTTGTAGTAGTTTGAATTTTGTATTCTGAGGTAAATTCTTGATCATGTCATTCGTGATTTTATCAGGTCCTGGGGATGTTATCTTAGAGTTCGTTAGAGCATAAGTAAGTTCGTCAAATGAAAAGGGTTCGTCCAAAGGTGTAGTAACGGAAGGAGCGGATAAGAGTGTCATGTCTTGACAGTTGTGTTCAGGTAACTGTATGTCAGGCGGTTTTGAGATGTTAGTGTAGTATTGAGCAAGATGGTCGCATATTTGTTTAGGGTCAGTGATAATCGAGTCTTGTATTTTAAGCCCAGATATGTATGTGCTTTCTTTTTTGTGTGAGATACGTCTCATTCTGTCCCATATTACTTTTGAGGAGTGTTTCTGTTGTTAGATGATACAAATTCGATCCAGCTTTGTTTTTTACTCTCCACAATTACGTATCGGGCAACCGCTTTGGCTTTTTTGTATTTTATTAATACAATACGTATTTAGAGGATATAAGCGACCTGAGGATACAAACAGATATTTTTATCCCTTTTTAGTCTCTCAATTTCGCAAATTTTCCGCATACAACGACTCGAAAAAAAATGATTTTTTTTCGACCCACCCTACTGTACAAGTCATTATTATTGGCTCCAAATAAAAGCAACTATATACCCTCTATCTGAAGTCCTCCGTTACAGATAGTTCGTACGATGTAACCCGAACCTAGCTTATCTAGTTACGGCAACCGAACGTAATCTCGTTCAAATCCCATCCTTGGCGTTAATTAGCGCGTTTCCTCCATCTTCATTGGAAACCCGTTAATGTGCCAAACCCAGTCACGTAATCCGGAGATGTCGATTAGAAATCACTTCACATTACTGACTGATAGTTGGAGTATGGTTTCTGACTGGCTTAAAGATCTTTTATTTGTTACACAGTCATCAAAACTAAGATTCACAAACATTCGTTATGCTTGGACAAGATCAAATATTTAAAAGAAAAAAAAATGTATCAACAGACAAGAGACGATTACTGCCTTTCAGACATGTTTTTTACGTCGCATTAAGGGGCAATACTACATTGCACCTTTTTTTAGAATTTTCTTTTTTAATTAAGAAGATATAGCCAATCGTTGAGATATAGAAGGCTTTGATTATTTTGGTTCGGTCTTTTGATTGAATAAAAACTACATTTTATAGCTAAAATGAGTGTATGTATGCCTAGTAAATAAATAAACTAATTTTATCAATGAAATATAGTTTTTATTCAATCGCATCACCGAACCCCGACGATCATCACCTTCTTTTCTTTTTAAAGGGCTTAAATGCTTCATTAACTAGTCAAAAATGATATACAA
This sequence comes from Gonocerus acuteangulatus, assembly GCA_946811695.1. NCBI lineage: Eukaryota > Metazoa > Arthropoda > Insecta > Hemiptera > Coreidae > Gonocerus > Gonocerus acuteangulatus. The sequence goes on along the minus strand of OX328128.1, from coordinate 82,196,635 downwards.
GAGTGTTCATGTGCCAGAACAGTTTTTAAATGTGAAAAATTCTATTTTTCGACATAAGTCCCAATACATTTCAAAATTAAAAACCTTTTTTTTTTTTATCTTTATTGCAAGAAATTATGAAAAGAAACGGATAGAGGGGTTTCTATTGGCTTCCGCAAGAGGCTTGTTGGATATATTGCATACAATATGGAGGGAGGGAGGAAACCCGCTAAAATTTATTTATTTATTTTTTATTATTTTTTTTTTTTTAGTTTTAATAAACTTATTTAATTTCCACGGCCAACGATCTCTTCTGCGTTAAGAAATTAATACAGGATCAGCGGACAGACTTTTCCTTGTTCACCATCATTGAGGAAATGACCTCGTTATATTTAATTTTAAACATTATTATAGATATAGATTATTTTACATATCAACATAAAACATTTGGGCTAATCAATCATTCCATTCACAAATAAATAATATATATATATACATATATATATATATATATATATATATATATATATATATACATACTCTGCCTAATCCGGCGTCGTCGGGACCGGGGTACAGTCGGAATACTAACAATCTGGAACGTGGAATAGTTAGACAACTAAAACGCTAACACCAAACAAACAAAAAAACAATTTTTTACTGAACTATGTGATCTTATTTAATTTATTTTTATGATAAGCGGCCCCCTCAGCCTCCCCTTATATACGCCCATGATTCCTAGGTCCTTCATGGACAGAAGCGCCCTTCAATTTCAAAAACAAAATTATGAATTTATTCGTATTAAGATGAAATTACAAAAGTTATTGAAGGTGATTTTTTTTTTTTTTTTTTTTTTTTTAATGGAGGTACAGATGACAAACTGCGTCTCTGCAGCATGGCTCGTGGTCTCGCGGCGGACTCGGTGTAAACAAAAAATCTAGACGTAGATAACCTAGAATTTATTCGTTAAAAAAAAAAAAAAAAAAAAAAAAAAACCTTCAATAACTTTCGTAATATCATCTTAATACGAATAAATTCATCATTTATTTGCGAATTTTATTGTAAATAAATTTTTATTCACAAATTATAATGTGAATAAATTTTTATTCGTATATTTTAATATGATTTTTTTTTGTAATCACTTGATTTTTTGTAAATATTCACATTTTTTGGGATTATTTACAATTTTTTCAGTGAATTTATTTTTATTCGCAGAATAAAATTTTATTTGTATTTTTATATTTAATATATGTGAATAAAAATAAATTCGTATTCACACTTATGAATAAGAATTTATTTATATTCGTATTCACAAATATATGAAGTACGAATTGTTTTATATTCGTATTCACAAATATATGAAATAGGAATAAATTCGTATTTTTATTTATAAATAAAATTATGCCCATCTCTTCTTAAAACACATAGATAAGAATAAACAATAGTGAAAAATTTTAAACAAATTTGAAAATGAAACAATTAAAAAAAAAAAATTTTCTAATACAATCGAAAACGGGTTAGAAATCGTGCAAAAAAAAGGTGGTAATTCGGACGCTTACTAAATTCTCTACGAAAAAGATTCTAAAGAAATTTTCGATGGGGCGATACCAATCGTAGAAATAAGTGCTTAAAATTTTGATTTGTTAGTTTTGTTCTTTTGAACGTGGTTTTGACTCAGTTTAACTAACTTTTTAATTGGTCGTTTTTAACATAAATATGCTTTAGCGATGACTAAAACTAAAAAAAAAACCTTACAAAAAAAGTGTCCGTTGGCGTTCGCGCATGCGCGGTAGCCATGTACAAACAAGAAGACTGTATGTTATACAGTTCATATGTTTGTCGCATGGGCGTATATAGAAAATAAATTCGAGGGGGGTTGGGACCATTACCGGGGTATGGAATACTAACAATTTACAACTTTAAATAGTTTTAGGCAACAAAAAACGCTATTACAATATAAATAAAATATTTTTTATGAACTTAGTGATCTTACTTAATTTATTTTTAATTTATTTCGGGAGGGGCAGCCTTATATATGCCCATGGTTAGGCGGGTGAACCTAAAGCATATTTATGTTCTTGAATTTGAGGAGAAGGCTCTAAACGAAGTTTTTTTTTTTGTTTAACTAAAAATGAGAAACAAATTGGTAATAATGTTTTTCTAGAACAAACGTTGAGAAGGCGGTGGCAGGCATTTCCGCTTCGGATGCTGTCAGTTTCATGTTGCGGAGCCTTAACTCTTCTAAATGTTCTATAACCAACGATATGTCTTTACGCTACAGCTCAAGAACTACAACTTTTACCTGTGGAACATTTTCTCCAGTTCATTCCCTTTCCATTAAACCTGACATTCTGAGTAGAAAGTTTACTCGACGTTCAAGCACATCGTATATTCATATCATATATGTTATATATATGTATATATATATATATATATATATATATATATATATGTTTATATATATATGTTTATATATATATATATATATATATATATATATATACGAGGTAAGGTCCATAAGTTTCCGGCCTGTCCTGCTTCCCCTCCTTCAAACGTGCCAGGACCTGCACGCCTATGCAGGTCCATGCCTGCTCACTCCATACCCATCGCCCGCACTTCCTCAGTCTTGTCAGTCAGTGTCCAGCCTTGAAAGAAACTCCCCATTTTTACAATGTTCAAACTCGAGTACCGTGCGGTAATTGAATTCTTTTGTAAAGAGGGTCTTACTCCTGCGCAAATTAAAGAGCGCTTGGATTACGTATACGGGCAGACCTCCCCTCGTATTCCACAGTTAAAGAATGGGCAAAATGGAGAAGGCCAGGAGAAGCGCCTCCTTTAAAGGCAAAAGATACGCAGTCAACAAAAAAGGTAATGGCCACAATTTTTTGGGACTGTAAAGGAATACTACTGATAGATTTTAAAGAAAGGAATACCACAATGAATGGTGAGTATTATGCAGCCCTACTTCACCGGTTACGAGTCGCCATTAAAGAGAAGAGGCGAGGGAAGTTAAGCAGAGGTGTCCGCCTCCTTCACGACAATGCCTCTGTCCACACAGCATTGATTTCCAAGGCCGCTGTGAAGGACTGTGGATTCCAAGAAATCTCTCATTCACCCTACAGCCTTCGTGGAAGGCGATTTAACACCGACGAAGAGCTCCAAGCAGCAGTGGAAGAACATTTTTTTAACAAAGAAGAAAATTATTTTTTTCATGGTATAGAAATGTTGCCAAAGCGTTGTATTAAGTGTGTTGAACTTAGAGGAGAATATATTGAAAAACAGTAAAACCATTTTTTTTCTTTCACCTTTCCTTCTATCCCAGGCCGGAAACTTATGGACCTTACAACGTATATATACATATTTAAAAATTGGAACCACCGTTATTTTCGTTATCTACAAACTTTGAGACGTGAAGTTTTCTGGTCGTGACTTCCGGATTTCTTATCGAGACGACGACATCGCATTAAGAGAGGGAAGAAGCGCACTAAAATGGGATATTTCAAGGCGATAGCTTAAGCTCTTAACTATTTTGCTTATCACCAAACCCGTTAAGCAAATTACTACAAGAAAGGCTTAGGTCCAGCTACCACTTTTCGATGACCAAACCAGGATTAGCCACATGGGTACCCGTCATACCAAGCGGGATGACAGCAAATTCTAAGGCAGGCGGCGAAACACTAATATCTATGAGTAATCCATTCTCCAAACACCCACTGATTATAGAGATCTTGGAAACTATAGAAGAATTGAATCAGCAGACGCAATCAGTAATATTTGTATGAATACTCAGTCACTGCGGGATACCAGGTAATGAAGCAGCAGACCAACTAGCCAAGGAAGCAATATACGAAGGGATAGAATATTCCAGAATACCTCGGAGTGACCTAGTAAGTTATGTCAAATATAAAATTCTAAAAAAATGGCAGAGCACATGGGATACCGTAGCACATGAGAACAAACTATATCACATAAAAAAAGAAGTAAGACCATGGAAGAGTTTCATGTTCATTGTATTAGAGGTAATATTTAGAATGAATGGTAGTCGATGAGCGAGTAGTATCTGTTTATAGTTGGCCAGTTTCATGTGCATTGTATTAGAGGTAATCTTTAGAATGAATGGTAGTCGATGAGCGAGTAGTATCTGTTTATAGTTGGCCAGTTTCATGTCCATTGTATTAGAGGTAATCTTTAGAATGAATGGTAGTCGATGAGCGAGTAGTATCTGTTTATAGTTGGCCAGTTTCATGTGCATTGTATTAGAGGTAATCTTTAGAATGAATGGTAGTCGATGAGCGAGTAGTATATGTTTATAGTTGGCCAGTTTCATGTCCATTGTATTAGAGGTAATCTTTAGAATGAATGGTAGTCGATGAGCGAGTAGTATCTGTTTATAGTTGGCCAGTTTCATGTCCATTGTATTAGAGGTAATCTTTAGAATGAATGGTAGTCGATGAGCGAGTAGTATCTGTTTATAGTTGGCCAGTTTCATGTCCATTGTATTAGAGGTAATCTTTAGAATGAATGGTAGTCGATGAGCGAGTAGTATCTGTTTATAGTTGGCCAGTTTCATGTGCATTGTATTAGAGGTAATCTTTAGAATGAATGGTAGTCGATGAGCGAGTAGTATCTGTTTATAGTTGGCCAGTTTCATGTCCATTGTATTAGAGGTAATCTTTAGAATGAATGGTAGTCGATGAGCGAGTAGTATCTGTTTATAGTTGGCCAGTTTCATGTCCATTGTATTAGAGGTAATCTTTAGAATGAATGGTAGTCGATGAGCAAGTAGTATCTGTTTATAGTTGGCCAGTTTCATGTGCATTGTATTAGAGGTAATCTTTAAAATCCCCAAAAAAACATAAATGTGAAATAGAGGCCAAGTTCCTGCCCCCACAAAGAAACACTCCCTTCCTCAAAAATATCCCCTCCTAAAACCCCCCCAAAACGCCTTACCATTCTACACTCCAAAAAAGTAGTATGAGTTGGTGTATTAATTCAACCAAAAATATTTGCCAATACAAGAGATGATACAAGAAAGAAATGTCCAAGTTCATTACTTGGAAGACCTCATAGTTAGTTACTAAGAACAGTAAAGACACTTCAACTGACCTTTAAAAACAACAATAAAAATACTTATATCCAGTTACTAAAAGTTCACTTTCCTCAACCAGGTATATTCTTAAACTTGGCAATGTTTTTTTTGTGCCGAAATTATCTTTAGAGAAAAACTAAACACTTGGACATTTCTTTCTTGTATCATCTCTTGTATTGGCAAATATTTTTGGTTGAATTAATACACCAACTCATACTACTTTTTTGGAGTGTAGAATGGTAAGGCGTTTTGGGGGGGTTTTAGGAGGGGATATTTTTGAGGAAGGGAGTGTTTCTTTGTGGGGGCAGGAACTTGGCCTCTATTTCACATTTATGTTTTTTTGAGATCTCATTACTTTTTTCTAAGTATTAAATAGAATTTAGTTGCCGCATACCTACTGGCTTTTGTACTTCATATAAAACCAGGGTTTTTGGATTCTGCATAAGGTTCTCCTTACTGCTTGATATTTGATACCAATAATCAACCTACATACATCTAATCACTAGACTAGAAAAGTTAGAAGCTCTTCCAGATGACAGTAATCTAAAGGACAAATTGATTGCTCTCGTAACTAAACTATTACACTGTACAACACAGGAACCTTATCCCGAGGATAAAGATCACAATAGGGAAAGTGCAGAAGGCCTTCAAGAAAAATATAACAACAAAGACGATACATTTTCGGTTTGTGATCCTAAACTTTGTAATTTAGATGGCTCGACTTTGAAAATCTCAGTATCTGCTTTGAAGTATATTATGCAGTGAACCCCTACGACTTTATTTACTACATTTAAGAAAGAAGTCACAACTGTTTTTGTTAAGATGCGTCGAAATGTTTTTTAAAACATCAAATATAGGTTCTCCTTACCAAGACGATTCATTTGATACCCCACATGATGGGTTTCAGAAGGAATTATTGCATTTCGATGGAACAAAAGTAGAAAACGTCATAGGTAATATGACACTCCCATATCATGACCTACCTGCGTGCCAAGTTTGGTCAAAATAGGCCAAACGGTGTGAATTTGTATAAGGAACAAACATACAGACAGACAGCTGAAAGACCTTTTTTACCTAGCCTAGTGCATTCCCCGGACCAAGGCCTACCTGTGTGCCAAGTTTAGTCAAAATCGGTCAAATGGTGTAAATGTGTGTAAGGTACAAACATGCAGACAGACAGCTGACAGACGATTTTGACTAGCCTATGACACTACCCGGATAAAGGCCGACATGTGTGTCAAATTTTGTCAAAATCGGCCAAACGGTGTGTATTTGTATAAGGAACAAACAGACAGACAGACAGCTGATAGAAAATTTAACCTAGCCTATGATTCTCCCCGTATCAAGACCCATCTGTGTCCCAAGTTTGGTCAAAATCGGTCAAACGGTACGGATTTGTAAGAGGAACAAACATACAGACAGACAGCTGCTATACGATTTTTACCGAGCCTATATGCGTCAAATTGTTTCTTAAAACATCAAATATAGGTTCTTCATACCGAGACAATTCATTTGATACCCCACATCATGGGTTTCGGACGGAATGATGGGTTTCCGAAGGAAGTACAAAACTGGCACGCCCTCGCCCCGGAAGCGGAGTCAAACAGAACTTTTCGCGATTTTTCGATTTTTTCCTTTAATAACGTCTTAATATCTATCTTCATGCAAAATTTCAAGTCTCTAGCATCATGGGAAGTGCCTAATAATTTTGATGAGTCAGTGAGCGAGTGAGTCCTGTAAATCCCGATTTTCGATCGCTTATATCTCAGAAACTATTCGATGTAGAATTATGAAAATTTCCGGTTTTGCTCACATCTAGTGGTATAACACCTGTGTAAAATTTCATAACTTCATCTTTACCTGGTTGAAAGTTATGACAGGGTAAAAATCGGCTCTAAGACCGCCTGTAATATACACACAGTATGCTTAGGCCGGAACTTGGCCTGGCGCACTACCGTGCGCCTAGATGAATGGTAGTCGATGAGCGAGTAGTATCTGTTTATAGTTGACCAGTTTCATGTCCATTGTATTAGAGGTAATCTATAAAATGAATGGTAGTCGATGAGCGAGTAGTATCTGTTTATAGTTGACCAGTTTCATGTGCATTGTAGAATCTGTTAAAATGTTTCACAAAATACCAAAACAAAATATTATATTCCACTTTTTCTTATTTCTTTCGATTGCAGGGGTCGATAAAGTAGTACACCTTTCGTTTAAATTTACTACTTTATTTGATATGTTTTGCCCGACATATTTCGTGCTTTCGTCGCACCTCTTCAGGGGCTTTCCTTATCAGGAAGTCCTCTCGTCGTGTGGAGAAATTACTCCCAAACGGTTGGAGATATCCAAATTCTTCAAAGGAGCAAAATTGTAGTTCTCGTCGAGATCTATAAAAGTGTGCCCTTGGAAATAAGAGAATAACCCTTCTAAGGGCTCAAATAGACCTTTGAAGGGAAGGGTTTCCTCTTTAGCCATATGTTGCATTAAATTTTTTACAAAAAAGTACAAAAAAACATAGAAGAACTGTGCACACAGACTTTCGGGCATCAATTAGTATCTATTTGACCTCTTTAATAGTAGTTTAATAGTATATTTTGAACCAACGTTATTTTCGAATAAAATAAAATTTTCTAGTCGGCACTTCTGGATTGCATCATGAGGTCAACTTTATAAGCGGAGTTCCTCCCTATAGAGGGAGGGAGGAACCGCGCTAAAAGTGGATTGTATATACTGGGTCTTCTTTCAGAAGAAAAAATATTATATGTTTCTATTCAAAGCTTTCCAACTGTAGGAATAAGAACGGAAACGCGCTAAGATGACGAAGTTACTGCTAGTTGGACGTGTTTTTTTTTGTTTTTTTTTATTTGTTGAAAATCAAATCGTGCATTTGTAACTTGCACAGATTGTTAGTAAGGATCCTTTTAGCGCAGTTCCTCCCTCCCTTCATAGGGAGGAACCCCGCTTATAAGGTTGATCTCATGAAACAATCCGGAAGTGCCAACTAGAAAATTTTGCGTTTCAGAACCCCTAGAGCCCGAAAATGACGGTGGCTCAAGTTTGTATATATTTATATATATATATATATATATATATATATATATATATATATATATATATATTTGTCTGTTCGAGGCATAGCTCAGAAAGTAATGGTCCGATTTTGATGAAATTTGGTACAAAAATCTTTTTTCGTCTAATTTGAAAGGTCAAGTTCGTTAACCCGCAGAATCCGCCCACTGGAAGATGGCGTTTGGGGCGAAATTCGCGCAAAAAAATCGTAACGCTTACGTTTTTGAGTTCATAGCTTGTAAGTACTCGTTTTATAGGCTTCTTGGGATAGGAAAACGAATGAAACCACGTTGTTTACGGGGGGGAGGGGCGTTTGGAGGCAATTTTCTGTGAGAATTTTACGAAACCTATTTCCTGAGATATAGTAATCTATTATTTTCACAGTAACTTATTTTGTAAGGTTTGTGAATTCCATTTTTGGACATAGGAATACAGTTTTCTCTAATGGCCTAAGTTTTTCTGAGTTAGTGCCTTTCGAGCTTATGGACAATAGTGGCGTCGTCCTTACTTCTGTAGTTTTCCGTAATCCGCCTTAAAAGCGAGATATGACATGAAACGTTTGTTTGGGGAAAACCGAATGTGATTGTCTTACAAAAATCACGTTTCTTTCTCCAATTCTTCCTTAACATTGTCTATTTATTTAAATGTTAACTTACATTTGTAAATAATACAGATTTTTAGGACAGGTTATAAAATAACCTAATAAGGTATGTATAAACAGTAAATTTTACTGTTTATACATACCTTTTCTGGTTAGAATGGGTCAGGCGCAACTACTTTTGTTGAACCATATACACAGTTGAAGTTTTTGTACCTTTTATAAAAAAAAAAACATTTTGAGAAAAAGTCAATAATAACAAAAAATCTTAATGAATAAAACTATAAAAATGAAATTTGAAAACTCCTTCTAGCAGGAACTACGCCATCTTAGCAGGAACTACGTCATCTTAGCAGGAACTACGTCATCTTAGCAGGAACTTCGTCATCTTAGCAGAAACTACGTCATCTTAGCAGGAACTACGTCATCTTAGCAGTCCATTTAACCACCGAATGAGGTCGTTCTATCAAAAATCTCATAGAAGCTTTCGAATAGACGCTTTACGTTTTCCCCGATAGCGGTTATATAAACGGCCTTCGAAATGGTTTCGTTAGATACTCCTCGTCCCGATGATGAATGAATACTTTGCTGCATTGTGTTTACCAGCCTTAGTTAGTTTAGTTGGTAATAATTATTATTATTTATTAAGTCACTTCGCAGCTTTGGCGACAAGATTTTATAGAAATAGACTATAAATATACTTTAACATACACAGTATAGAGCAATAAATCTGATATAGTTTTAACGCAAGGTTATAATTCATATTTATAATTAAGTTAACAATTTAAGTATTTACAATGTTAAACTAAACAAAATACTTTAATTAACAAACTTCTTAACTTATTTACAATGCTTTAAAAAAAAAAAAAAAAAAAAAAAAAAAAAAAAAAAAAAAAAAAAACAGAAGATATTAGCATGATTGTGTAATAAAGGTTTTACAAAGACCATCTCCATGGGCGTATATAGGAAGTAATTTCGGGAGGGGGCCATTTCCGGGGTGTGGAATACCAACAATTTAGAACTTTGAATAATTTTAGCCAACTAAAACACTATTACAACTAAAATTAAATAGTTTTTATGAACTAAGTGATCTTATTTAATTTATTTTTAAGGGTTTTATAATACATTTTTACAATCAAATCAAAATTTCGGGAGGGCCTGCAGCCCCCCCCCCCTTATATACGTCCATGATCACCTATGTCGTAGTTTGCCAATTCAAGAACTTTTGTAACAACGCTTCGAGAATTCATACTTGTGACTTACTTTGGCCACAAAATAAAACTATTAAAACACAGTTGGAAGAAACTATTCACGCCCAATACCTCAGTTTTGGCTGTATTTACAAAGTAAGTTTTTACTGACTCATTCAGTTTGTTGACGAATAACAGACTCTCTTGGACTGGAGCCCAATATGCAAATGAACCAACAAGGAAAACCAAGGGTTTTAATAATCTGAATTTATTGTTGTGTCGGAACGCAGTAAACCCTCAGACATTAGGAATGAAAGAGATTCAGCTATGATTTGTGAAGACATTAGTGAAGATATGATAATTATTCTTCATATCTAAGAAGGATTCGTCAGCGCTGGCTGGAGGAATCAGGAAAAAACACTCTAATTGCCAAGCAACTATGTGTTTACCAGGGTCTCGTCTAGCAATAGCGTGTCCAATCACTGTATACACTATTACCTATAAGTTCCTCCTTTTCTTGCCTACTTTTACTCAACTATTAATTTTACTGGTAAATGGAATTTATAACGAAGGCAACCAATTAAATAGTAGAACTTGGATAATTCGAACCCCTAGGGACCGATAAAAAAGTTCGAATTATCCGAAATTCGAATTACAATAGTTTTTTAAAATAAAGGGGTAAAAAATCAAATTTCATATTTTCACATTTTTTAATTAAAACAAAATACATACATTTATTTTATTTAAACAATAACAAACATTTCATAAATTGATGATTATGTACATAAGTAATAAATAATTTATCAAAAAAGTAAAAATGAAAGCCTATTGTTTTGAAAAATTCATTTTCATGGGCAAGAATATTTTCTTTATTTTTCAGGTAAGTTAATAAAGTGTTAGGAGGAATTCCTTAGCAATTTCAGATTTTTTCTTTCTTTCTTTATCAAATTCTTTAATTGCAGCTATTTTCTCTGAAAAAGTTAATGTTTTATAACTTCTAGGCTTCGACATCTTAAATCGACAACTCACTGAACTCAATTGAACTGCACTGTATGTAAGTATAACAACCCCTGGAAGGGAGGAAGCGCGACCCACCACTTTGCAGAACTCCTAGAGTCCAAGAACTAGACTATGAGACTGCCGCGCTTCTTGACCCGGAACCCCCACATCCGTATCTTACTATCATTCTTACCCGAGGGGAAAATATTTTCACAAGATTTAAGATCGACCACTTCCCATTGGATGTAATGACTCGAAATAAATCGAAGGGTCTTTTTGCGAAGACCACATCCAGTTACTTTTGAAGTAGCAGTAGTGATTGTATCAGTGATTTAGCGCATGCGCATAACTCCTTTGCCTTCCTATTGGAGGATTCCGATGACCAATTGCATTGGTTCTTGCTGGGAGTTGAGTAACCTTCAACAGTGAATTAGCTTTTGTTTATGAAAAAGCTCTGCTTATGTTAGTGAGAAAAATGAGTCTTTTACAATTAGTTCGCGATGTTCCTGACAAAGAAAAAGGGATTGGTTTCTTACTGGGACAAATTAATGGAATCCTATTAATTTTAGCGAGTTGGATAGACTAGAGTCGCTACGATTAATATAATTCTATTAATTGCGAGTTGGATTGACTAGGGTTTTGATATCTTCTTGAGCGAGCGGAGCGTAGCGTAGCGAACGGAAACGCATAGCATGTAATGCCTAATAAATGTAAAATATCCATAAAAGAGAGAGAGAAAAGGAATAAAATATGTTTGTTTACAAATATCGTTGTTTGTTATCCATCATAACCTGCAAAACAGTTAACTTTAATGCTTAATAACTTTTTTCATAGTTGAGAGAATTGATTTTGATTATATTAACCTTTTTATTAATAAATATTGCTTGCCATTAACTAATATGAATTATAACCGTAGATAACGAGTCAAGTAGTAATAGATAACCAGAAAGGAACCTATAAGCTAATCAGTAAGCTTATCGGCGAGTACGAGTAACTGTTATAAATCACTACTGCTACTTCAAAAGTAACTGGATGTGGTCTCGCAAAAAGACCCAAATCGAATTATCCAAAATTTTATTCGAATTAACCACGATTTTTTTACATTGTTTATGCCCTAAATTCAGGGGACCGAGAGAAATATTCGAATTAACCACGATTTCGAATTATCGAAGTTCGAATTATCTTTGTTCCACTGTAGTTAGTTTAACAAAGACCCGTTCAAATCAACACAACTAATACGTTCATTGTTTTCAGCACTCCGATTGACATCGCCCCATCGAAAATATCTTCAGAACCTTTTTTGTAGAGAATTTAGTAAGCTTTCGAATAGTTGCCACTCAACACGACTTCCCAACCGTTTTCCAGATGTTCACGAAACTATTCCAAGATCCCAAAACTTTTGAAGTCTTTTAATAACATATTTTTTTTCCGGATAATTCCTCAACTCCAAATGGAACTAAAATTAAAACACCTTAAATTAGATGAATTTCAAACATTCAGATAATATTTCAATTGAATCCAACGATTCTAAGTACACAAACCGAAAAATAGATTGGAAAACTTTTTTTATCCACTTTTCTCAAAAACTGTTACAGATATCACCTTTAAAATGGTTTCATTCATTTTCACACGTTAGGGACCCTAGCAAGCATATAAACACGAAAACTTAGACGCTACAATTTTTTTCGCGCGAATGTCGCTCCAAAAACTATGTTCCGGTGGACGGATTCTGCTGGTTAACGAACTTGACGTTTCGAATCAGACGAAAGATTTTTTTATTCCAAATTTCATAAAAATCGGACCATTTTAGCGCGGTTCCTCCCTCCCCCATAGGGAGGAACCCCGCTTATAAGGTTGATACAATGAAACAATCCGAAAGTGCCGACTAGAAAATTTCGCGTTTCAGAACCCCTAGAGACCGAAAATAACGGTGGTTCAAATTTGTATATATATATATATATATATATATATATATATATATATATATATATGTATATATTTATTTATATATATATATATTTATTTATATATACATACATATATATATATATATATATATATATATATATATATATATATTTGTCTGTTCGCTCATTTCTGGCTTCCCTAATGGTCCGATTGTGATCAAATTTGGTACAAAAATCCGTCGTCCAATTTGAAAGGTCAAGTTCGTTAACCAGCAAAATCCGCCTACTGGAAGGTGGCGTTTGGGGCGAAATTCGCGCAAAAAAATCGTAACGCTTACGTTTTTGAGTTCATAAGCTTCTAAGTACTCGTTTTATATGATTCCTGGGCTAGGAAAACGAATGAAACCATTTTCAAGGCGATAGCTTTAACCGTTTTCTAGATAATTGGAAAAATATTTTTTGAATACCGTTTTTGTTTTGGGTACTTAGAATCATGGGATTCAGTTGAAACATTTTCTGCATGTTCTACTTTCATCATAACTAATATGTTGAAATTTTGGTTACGTTTGGAGTTAAGGAAGGATTAGAATAAAATATTTTATTAACAGACATAAAAAGATTTAGTAACTTTGTTTACTTTCCTTAATATCTCGAAAAAGGTTGAGAATCTTGGTAAACGGAAGAATACCATTAGAAAGCTTATTAAATGCTCTAAAAAAACGGTTCTAATGAAAGTTTTGATTAGGCGATGTCAATCGGAGAAATAAGAGCTTAAAAGTAATTGATTTCGCTTATTCGAACTGTTCTTTTTGTCTGTGTTTTATTCCTTGTTATTTTTTAATTGCTTATTGTTGGATAATGTATTTGAAAATAAAAAAGGTTAAGAAAAATAAGAAAAACAATTTAATGTTAGAGATATGGATTTCCAAGATATATAGCTCTTCAACTGCCTAGCGTCCTTCCTAGGGAGGGTTCTTTGTCTTTGATTTTGGCACTAAGAATTATGGGATACAGTTGAAACATTTTCTGCATGTTCGAGTTTCATCAACAGTAATATGTTGAAATTTTTGTTACGTTTAGAGTAAAGGAAGGGTTAGAATAAAATATTTTATTAACAGACAAAAAAAGTTTTGGTAACTTTGTATAATTTCGTTAGTATCTCGAAAACCGTTGACAATCTTGTGAAGCGGAAGATTACCATTCGGAAGCTTACTAAATGCTCTACGAAAACGGCTCTGAAGAAAGTTTTAATTAGGCGATGTCAATCGGAGAAAAAAGTGCTTAAAGTTTTAAATTAATTGATTTCGTTTATTCCAATGGTTCTTTTTGTCTGTTTTATTTCTTGTTATTTTTTAATAGTTGGATAATGTATTTGACAATAAAACTGGTTAAGTAAAATAACAAAAACAATTTATTGTTAGAAATATAGATTTCCAAGATTCCAAGACCTTGTCACTAGCGGGTCTGTTTCTAGTGTAGCCGACCCTTCCAGGTAAGATTGTAAATCATGACCTTTCAAGACTTTACTACCCACAGGAATGGCGTTAGTGACCTTAAGGGTTGACACGCCATTATAATAATTAATTAAAAAAAAAGACTGTTGGAACCAAAATAATAACTGCTTCTATTTTAATCTTTCCAAATTAGGACTAGGGATATTAACGGAACCGCGCTAAGATGATGCAGTCCTGCGAGACGGACTTTTATTTTCGAGATCTATGGATTCTGAAACGTAAAATATTTTAGTCGGCACTTCCGGATTGCGCATGAGGTCAACCTCATAAGCGGGTTTCTTCCCTACGGAATAATTATGCATTTTAATTTAATAATTACTTAAATTAATTAGTTTAATTACATTATTCATATTAGTTCATTGCTTGATTGATCACCTAATTAATAAAAAATTAAAAATGTGCGTATGTGAGAAATAAGAAGCCCTCACGCCAACGGCCAAGCAATGATGATTACACGGTTTCCCGTTGATCGCCAAAGTTAAGCAACGTCGGGCATGGCCAGTATCTGAATGGGTGACCGATCCACGTATTGATGTTGGCCAGCCCGGCGTTAATAGCCAAATTTTTGTATTCGTTGATAAACACACAGACACAAAAAAAAAAAGAAGTCCGACTCGCAGGAACTGCATCATCTTAGCGCGGTTCCAGTTCTTTTTTTTCTTTTTTTTTTTCTTTTTTTTTTTTTTTTACGGCTCATCTACATCTAGGTCATTAGCGCCGACATCTAGGGTTTAGCGAGGAATTTTACCAGCGAGCCGTGGGATGATAAAATTCCTGCCGGAGGTTGGGAATCGAACCCACCATCTCCCGCTTATGAATCCAAGGCGCTAGCCATTAGACCACGGGAGACCCCGGTTCTTGTTCATATCCCTATTCTCATTTGAAAAGCATAGAATAGAAACAGATAATATTTTCCTCGGCCTTTGTTCAAAGGGTTTTATGGCTATACCTGGGGTTAGGGTCGGGTCCGCAAGACCCTAGAAACCTCTTCTAGCAATACTTCATTTCATACGTTTCAATGAATTGGAAAATATCACATATTCCTGTGTTCTTTTACTATAGTAATAATTCTACAGATAAAATCAATTAAAAAATAAAATAAAAAAACCAACAGCATAAAGGCAATTGAAAATATTCAAAAGACGTCATCGAATCTTTTTCTCTTGGCAAGCTATGTTTCTAACAATGAATTGTTTTTCTTATTTTGCCTAATCTGTTTTATTGTAAAATACATTATCCAAATATAAGCAATTAAAAAATAACAAGGAATAAAAACAGACAAAAAGAACAGTTCGAATAAGCAAAATCCATTACTTTAATGTTTTAAGCACTTATGTCTCCGATTGACATTGCCTAATCAAAACTTTCATCAGAACCTTTTTTGTAGAGCATTTAGTAAGCTTTCTAATGGTATTCTTTCGTTTGCCAAGATTCTCAACCTTTTTCGAGATATTAAGGAAAATATACAGAGTTACCAAAACTTTTTATGTCTGTTAATAAAATATTTTATTCTAACCCTTCCTTAACTCCAAACGTAACCAAAATTTCAACATATTAGTTTTAATGATAGTAAAACATGCAGAAAATGTTTCAACTGAATCCCATGGTTCTAAGTACCCAAACCAAAAACGGTATTCAAAAAGTATTTTTCCAATTTTCTCAAAAACGGTTAAAGCTATCGCCTTGAAAATGGTTTCATTCGTTTTACTAGCCAAAGAAGCATATAAAACGAGTACTTACAAGCTTATGAACTCAAAAACGTAAGCGTTACGATTTTTTTTGCGCGAATTTCGCCCCAAACGCCATCTTCCAGTGGGCGGATTTTGCTGGTTAACGAACTTGACCTTTCAAATTGGACGACAGATTTTAGTACCAAATTTCATCAAAATCGGACCATCAGGGAAGCCAGAAATCCGCGAACAGACAAATATATATATATATATATATATATATATATATATATATATATATATATATATATAAATAAATATATACATATATATATATATATATATATATATATATATACAAATTTTAACCACCGTTATTTTCGGTCTCTAGGGGTTCTGAAACGCGAAATTTTCTAGTCGGCACGTCCGGATTGTTTCATTGTATCAACCTTATAAGCGGGGTTCCTCCCTATGGGGGAGGGAGGAACCGCGCTAAAAACCCCTCACATAATATTCGCATTAAAAGTAAAGAATGGCGTGCGTTATCTCGAGTGGTGCGTATGGTGGGTCCAAGTGTTTAGATAACAGTTATCAGGACAGATGGAAAACATGGGGTCTAATATCCGCATCAAAAATAGTGCATAACTAATGTGATTTCCCACCTAAAGAGCAGCGGGAAGTATATACTCCGCATTAATAGATAGATGTATTTATTCGAGAAAGCAAATTTTATCTGAAACTCTAACTTATCAACAAAAAAAAAATTCTAAAATTAAGGTCACAACACCTTGTCCGCAACGACCGAAGAGGGGACAGGTCACCACTTTACTTGAAAGCCTATTAGAGTGCCATAGGGTTCTAAGATTTCTTCCTTGAATTTACCTACGGATTTCTCGCCAAAAAAGTCTTATATGCCCAGAGCTGCAAATGGTTTAGCTGTATATGATTCTTGGAACACTAGAAGAATATGCTCCGGTCGTCTGGTTCCATTAATAAATTAATTAAAAGCTGGGTGGGCCTAGGGACGGTCTGGGACCTCGAATCCAACACCCGAAGGAAGACACTTGAAGAAACAATCTTTGGTGCGCGCCCGAGTTTTGAAATCAGGTCCTACGGCTCCAGCACTGACTATCCGCGCCTTTTCGCGTCAAAAAGAAAACCCATCTATCATTATTATTGTGTTGTTGTTTTTTAAATGGCGGTTTGTTTTTCAGATGAAGGTGAGATATGCAAAGACACTTCCCCGCCCTGGTATTGCAGACAACACTTCGACTGCCCAGGTCTGAAAGAAGCCATAAAGCGGAGAGAGTTTCCTAAGATCTGTTCCTTCAAAGGACGGGCTGCAGTGGTCTGCTGTCAGTCTAGTGATGCTGAAGGAAGACCACCACAGATCAGTACTAGTGCTTCTTGGACACCAACCGGAGGGACTACCAACATCCAGGATCCGACGGTAGGATTGAAGGCGGAAAGGAGTGAGTCAATGTTTAATTTATTTGTCTGCATAGTCAATTATAATAAGATAATGGATATGAATCTGTAATTACTATATACAAGTAATATATACAAGTAATTATCAAACAGTGATCCTATTAAGTCCACTTATTCCTTAATTAGGCAGAAGGTCAACCAATGAAACATCAGAATTAATAAAAACATTTTATTAATCACCTCCCAGGGATATCGTCGATACAAATGCAAAGTATCGAATGTGAAAAGTGGTTTGGTACCTTATATAGATGACTTTATATGTAGTTTTTGTCATGGGAGTATATAAGGGGGGGCTGAGGGGGCTGCAGCCCCCCCCCCGAAATTTTGATTTGATCGGTAAAAATTTCATAAAACCCTTAAAAATAAATTAAATAAGATCATTTAGTTCATAAAACATATTCCATTTTCGGTGTAATAGCGTTTAAATTGGCTATAACTCTTCCAAGATCTAAATTGTTAGTATTCGATACACCGTAAATGGTCTCAGCTCCGTGCAATCCTTCTTGCACTACAGAACGTCCCATTAACCCACCAGCCACATGTAATAATCCGTAACTACTCTTTGAGTTCACCCCAGTGCTTACAGAACATGTACACAACACATCCTACATGCATAGAAATTATAGAGCAAATTCACAATTTACATACATTTGGAAAGCACATCACACTATGGTGGCTGCCAGGACACAAAGACTTAGGACAAAGCACGGCTGCTGACTTACAAGCAAAACTTGTGACGGAGGAACCAACTCATGGCCAACTTAAATTGTACCACAAAGAAGTTTCACGGCAAAATAAAAACGACATAAAAGACAAATGGCAACTTAACTGGTCGAGCATAACAGAAAACAAACTTCGACAAATTAAACAGACCGTAAGCGACTGGGCTTCGTCATACAGGGATTCAAGGCGAGAAGAAGTAGTGTTAGCTAGACTAAGGATAGGCCACACACGTATAACTCATGAATACCTTATGACAAAGTCTGATAAACCATTGTGCCAAATCTGTAACAAAGACCTCACAGTTCAACATATACTGACAGACTGTAATTTGAGACAAGACTTGGAAATTCCACGAGACATGAACGAACTACTCCGTGATAGCAGTCACCATATCAACGCTATACTTACCTTTCTTAAAGACAACAATATTTTTAACAAAATTTAACAAACCCCAAACCAAACTCCTCAAATAGTCAACATGTGGGTGTAGTATGTATTACAACAACCACTTAATTTTCTTAATTCATTGTCTTTGATTGTCTAGTCGATCCAAACTATGCTTTTAACATCGCCGTTGAAAGTTTTTTTTTTTTTATAAACATCACTCATGACGTGATTTATTCATCATTATTTTACATAGGATCCTTCCTATTGATTGTACATGGGGCTATTGTTCTTATGTATGTTGTCATATTATGCATAGAACCTATATTGTAAATAGAAACTGTTGCGATTATATATAGTCATATTGTACATAGGAACTATTTTCTTCGTTTCCTTTATAATAATAAGTTTTTCTTAAAAATTTATTGTTTTTTAATAGTTAATTTGACTTTTAGCTGTATGTTATTCACAAACTTAATTGTATAATTAGATTGATACACACAATAATGTAATTGGATTTATAATTATGTAATATTGTAACTATTAAGGATTTATAATTATTATATGAGATTATAATTATGTATTTGAATCATTGTTATGTATTTCCATTTTATATGTGTACCTGGGCGAAACGCTGTCAATGCGGGGTGCTCATAAATAAATTATAAAAAAAAAAAAAAATTAGACTTAATGCAAATTCTTGAGTTTAATTATCTGTAATTGACAATTTTTTTTTTTTTAATTTTCGAGTGTTTACCGCAACTTACGTCTGTCCAACAACAATCAGTATAGATTGAAAATGAAAAATGCGTTTTTTCACATTCGATACTTTGCATTTGTATCGACGATATCATGTAAGTAAATATAAGGACAAATTTGTGATTCTCAAAATTGACCCCATATTTTCCAATGATTTTTATAAAAATAGGCAGAAGGACAAATGCTAAAAGAAAAATACTTTTACATTCTAGACATTTTTATTAAAAATGCCATACCTGATGCCTCTTCAGGGGCGCTAAGACTAGATCTGTGTGCACAATAAACAGCTGCTGCTCGAGAGATGGGAGATGCCAACGTACGTAGATGATGTCAGTTTTGAAATTACCCTTCTAGCAGAAGGATCACCCTCATGTAGTGAGGCACTATACCTCGTATACTGGTCTCAGTGGCCCTCAAGAGGCATCAAACCTTCGGGGGGGGGGCTGCCCCCCAAGCCCCCCTTATATACGCCCATGTGACAAGTATGTAGTGGTTTTTTCATTTTATAACTTCACCTTCTGCCTATTATAG
Organism: Gonocerus acuteangulatus; assembly: GCA_946811695.1. NCBI lineage: Eukaryota > Metazoa > Arthropoda > Insecta > Hemiptera > Coreidae > Gonocerus > Gonocerus acuteangulatus. Next base: position 82,176,738 of record OX328128.1, on the reverse strand, counting down.
AAAAAAGCACATATATAATGTTGAGAAACTTAGGGTGATGCTAACTAGTAGATAACTACTAGAGCGCGCCGTGTCTCTGCTACAAAACAAGAAGTGTTTCATGTCGCTGATGTGCAACGAATACTACACCGCATCTTTGCTATGGAACAAGAAATGCGCCATATTCCTGCTACGAAACGAGAAGCTCGCCGTTTCCCTGCTATGCAACAAGAAGTTTTTCAAGTCGCTGATGTGCAACGAATACTACACCGCATCTTTGCTATGCAACAAGAAATGTGCCATGTTACTGCTACAAAACGAGAAGCTCGCCGTGTCCCTGCTATGCAACAAGAAGTTTTTCAAGTCGCTGATGTGCAACGAATACTACAGTCAGTCAGTCGAAGTTTAAACTGAAACTGTATTCTTAGATGTACAATAAGTTTTGCGAAGTCGCTTTATGCTTGGTAGAACCCCCCAACCCTTTAGAGCGACTTTCCAAAGTTCGCAATCCTTCAAAATGTTCCCCAAGTTGCCAAACTTCCTCTGCTCCAACCCTCATGATGCTTTGTAGTCAAGAATTCTTGTCTAATTAAAATAACAAACTCTGGCCACCAAATTTCCTACTAACACCAACTTTCCCTTGCATTAAAACCGTGCGAAAATATTGCGTGAATTTAGCTAAACGCCCAAATAGCGTTGACATCTTCCCACATATACTTGATTGTGTAATTAATATGTATGTTCTAAAATATTTCAGAATGCAAGGAATACGAACAGTACGTTTGGAAAAAGATTAAATCGCCAGTATTTCTCCCTGGTGAAGTCGCTGAAGAAGAGAAGATATCTTTTTGCGGAAGAGTCGTTCAGCCACTTATTGTCGGCGGCGAAGATGCACGACCCAGAGAATTCCCCCATATGGTAATTAATCATACGAGGTAATCATTGAATCAGCTGATACAATCAAAGTATTGACATTTTTGATTTTCTTTGCAGGCTTTAATTGGTTACGGAGACAAATCTAGAATCCAGTGGTTGTGCGGGGGCAGTTTAATAAGCGAGAGGTTCATACTAAGCGCTGCACATTGTACCAAACCTGGACCAAAGAGGTAATTGTCTGGATTTAGTTTCTCGCTATTTGAGCAAGATCATTGTAACCAATATTAGGAGTTGTATCCCTAACCTCCCCCATAAAAAGAAGACATGTAAACTTCTTCGGCTATTTGGAGTATCTAGAAAATTCAAGAGTATGGGCATGGGTCCGATTTCTTTTTTTTTTTTTTTATGAAATCAACCACATGGGTCTTCGTCACCGTTAGAGAAAAAAAACTTAATGGTTGCATTCTATTGGAATTGTATGAATTGAATTTACTGAAATATGCATTTATTATGGAAAAGATTAAGAGAATTTTGAAGAAATAATAATTAGGATTTTATATTGACTTAGATTACCACTCTCAGCTGAAGCGAGGCAGCGCATACATATTTTGTGGACAGGTCCGGAGAAAATCGATAGCCTAAATTAATGCATGATGTTTGTTATATTTTATTAAATAGTCCGGTTTCTTTTATAAAATTGATTAAATTAATTATTGCTCTTTTGGTATCACCCAATATTTCATCCAATGTTCCTGAAATATCGTGAATTCTTCTTTCAAGTTTGTAATTTCTACACTCCGTCAGTATATGCTTTACACTTAATAATTCAGTTACACAGGTGATGCACAATGATGGCCAATTCTGAGGCGCGTAAGAACTACCTCTTCCCTTCTAGCCGCCCGTATTGAAGTGTCCCAGGTAGCCTCGTGTGTCCGATTCTGAGGCGTGTAAGAACTACCTCTTCCCTTCTAGCCGCACGTATTGAAGTATCCCAGGTAGCCTCGTGTGTCCGATTCTGAGGCGTGTAAGAACTACCTCTTCCCTTCTAGCCGCACGTATTGAAGTGTCCCAGGTAGCCTCGTGTGTCCGATTCTGAGGCGTGTAAGAACTACCTCTTCCCTTCTAGCCGCACGTATTGAAGTGTCCCAGGTAGCCTCGTGTGTCCGATTCTGAGGCGTGTAAGAACTACCTCTTCCCTTCTAGCCGCACGTATTGAAGTGTCCCAGGTAGCCTCGTGTGTCCGATTCTGAGGCGTGTAAGAACTACCTCTTCCCTTCTAGCCGCACGTATTGAAGTGTCCCAGGTAGCCTCGTGTGTCCGATTCTGAGGCGTGTAAGAACTACCTCTTCCCTTCTAGCCGCACGTATTGAAGTGTCCCAGGTAGCCTCGTGTGTCCAATTCTGAGGCGTGTAAGAACTACCTCTTCCCTTCTAGCCGCACGTATTGAAGTGTCCCAGGTAGCTGTAGATGCTATGATTTCTCTTAGCTTGTTTTCTCTAATTTGCCGCCATTCCCTATCCCAGGTAGAGCGAACTTTCTTCTTCATAGAGAAAATTAAATCCTTCCTAGGTACATAATTTATGGTCGAACCTTCTTTAATAGCCAATTTTGCATGAACATCTGCTATTTCGTTCCCTGTTATTCCGCAATGACTTGGTATCCATGTGAATATAACTTGTGTATTATTTTTCTGCAAATTATCTAGTGTAGTTCGAAGTTCAACTGTGAATGGATGTGTGGAAGCCAGCTTAGATATTGACAATAATGTTGAAAGAGAGTCAGAGAATACATAAAGTTTTGTACCGTTTGGAATAATGATATTTAGTGATTTTAGAATGGCGAGCAACTCAGCAGTATAGATATAGCATTCGTGGTTTAAAGAAAATTTATTAATTCTTAAATCGCAAACTACAGCTGCTCCTACATTGTCTTCGGTTATAGAGCCTTCAGTATAAACCTGACTAGCTAGTGGAATTCCTTCCGTAATTTTGTTAAATTCTGAGATAAATATGAGCGGGATGGGTCAGCTTCATCTGACAGTCTTGTAGATGGTTTTCAAGATTCTTTGATACACTCATTTCTCTCCCTCCAACCATCCCAAAACCAAACATTATCCGCAATTCTTTAGTTTCTCATATATACTCTCACAATTCTTTTCGGCTTTCCTCGCCTCACCACAAAGCTACACTCTCATTCACCACAATGTTAAGAAACCACTTCCCACTTGCTAGAGGTATCTTGTAGCATACAAAATGTAAAAGTGTGGGTGTTTAGGTTGGATATCATGCCTTGAGAAGCATGATATCCAACCTATAAACACAGCTCTTAGTTTCTTGTAAAACGCCTGAGAGCTAGTTAGATTTAATATATTTGAAGTCTATGATGCAAATCCTACTAAAATATGACTACAAGCTCTGTATGCAACATAATCTTGTTGGCCCTAACCATTTCAACTGATAGTCCCACATGGTATCCAACATATAGCAGCTAGAGTTAAGTTTTATTAAAAACGTTGCTTGGCACTATTTTGACCCGACCTCTTCATTTGTTATATATCAATTTTATGACATGATTCCTTACAGGAATGATTTTATTTTTACTATGAAATGTTACATTGACTGTATTTATTGGTAATTGGTGTGGAAATTATCATTCCTGAAGATGGACAAGTAGCCCGATATGTTGGAATAAATAAAAAAAGTTCTTAGAGAATTCTGAAGGGATATTCTTCAACTTGAATAGTGTTAGTAGTTGATACATTTCATAAAAATACCATTTACTTTCATATGTTGCATTAAGAGAAAAAACTTTATTTAACAAAATAAAAACAAAATTTAGTTGCCCAACTATATTGGGTTGCTCAGTACACAACTTACTAATCAACAAACTGCAATAATTATAAAAATCTCTCAAACAAGTAAAATCAATATGTAAAAATATAAACATGTTATATATGACTTTCACTGCGGCTGTCATTGTTTGGGAATACCTCAGTATTGGGTGCATTTTTTTGTTTGAATTTTTCATATAGACATTTTTTTTCATAAAAAATCTTCTAGTCAGCCGATTTGAAAAGGGAAACACTGTTGGAAAGACCAAACAATACTGAAGGCAACTGTCTTTACATGTAGCTGTAATTGTGTATCCTCAATTTACGAGCCTTTTGAATCTAAAGGGAAAAGTAATGGAGGAGTGTCCTTCCGAAGGTACACTCGTCAGCGGGTAGGATCGCTAGTGTCCTTCCGTAATGAGACCTGCAGCCAAAGTGGTATTACATACACTGGTTTGAATCCAGCCCAGAAGTGTATTCGTGGGATTTGATGTTCTATTCTTTTTTGGTTCGCAACTTATTTATAAGTCATAAATGACTTTATATACTTATTCATTATTATTTTATTCTGAAAATAATAGAATGAGCTTTTGATTCCAGAGAAGCAAGTTGGGCAAACCTTGGTGATCTGAATGTATCAACAGATCTAGACGAAGCGGAACCAGTGACGTTGAAGATAATAGAACGGATTAACCATCCGGGATACACGGAGAAGGAATTGTATCATGACATCGCACTCTACAAGCTGGAACGGGATGCACCTTTAGGAATATACATTAGGCCGATTTGCCTAAACACCAAGAGGATTGTACCTCAACCTAAAGCTCTAGCTTCAGGTTGGGGGCACACAGCTTGGGGTAAGAACCATTTAATATTTGTCTTATTAGCACTTTCCTCCGAAGGAAAGTAGCTATTGAGGTTGCACTCATGACGGAATTTTTGAAAAATTTCTTCGAATCTTTGTCGATCCTACCTAGTAGAAACCGAAAATGACCCCCGTTAAAATGTATATATATATCTATAAATATATATATATATTATATATATATATATATATATATATATATATATATATATATATATATATATATACATACATACATATATACATATGTCTGTTAACACGATAGCGGCCAGAGTTTTTGTTTTTTTCCTCACGAATCTTGGTATACAGCGTTCAATTAACAAACGATTGAACGAGTTCGTAAACCACCAAAATCGGTCCAACGGAAGGGGGGGTTTACCCCGAACCCAAAACACTTATTTGACAATGCCAGCCGTAGTATTTGATATATTTCAACGAAACTTGGTATTCGTAGTGGTAATCTACAAACAAAAATGTGTTGTAAAAATAAACTACATCGGTCCATTAGAAGTGGGGGTTTACTCCGGACCCACATAACCAACTTTCCACTACCAGCCGTAATTTTTGTTGCATTTCGACGAAACTTGGTATTCGTAGTGGTCATCTACACAGAAAAATGTGTTGTAAAAATAAACTAAATCGGTTCATTAGAAGGAGGGGTTTACTCCGGACCCAAATTACTAATATACTCATACCGGTCGTAATTTCTGCGGCATTGTAACGAAACTTGGTATACGTCGTGGGTAATTCATTAGAAAGAAGTGTTGTAAAAATGAGCTAAATCGGTCTATCGGAAAGGGGGGTTTACTTTGTACTATATTTCAATAGAATAGCCCGCCAGAAGTAGGTTCACAAAGCCGCCGCTAGGAGCGCTTTCTACCACTGTAGGGGGAAGTCCCCCTACAGTCCTGTATCCTCTTCCTGCGTCAGTTCAAAAGACGAAAATATGAAGTTTTTGTGTATTTATTAAGTTCATGTTTTTATTTTATTTATATAGTTTTTTTTTAAGAAAATTATTCAGGAATGCAATCTACACTACCTTAGTACCGAGGAAAGTGCTTAGTTATGCAGCTCCTGCGTGACGGACTTTTTTCGTTTGGAATGGACGTTAAAAAGTATTCGATTGAGAATTTTCTGTTTAATATAAACCTACTATCTGTTATGTTTCAAAACGTCCATTCTTTCCTTGCGAGGTGATCGTTCTGATTGCGAAGGTAGGTATCATAGGGGTTCGGTCAAGGTTAATAAAGATGTGTTATATTTTGCCGATGTTTCGACTTAATCAAAGTTGTCCATTCAGATAAAAACTGCAAAAATCTGTCCACAGGCCCATTTGTTGCGATGGATGAGGTGCTCCATTGAGTTACTGGGCTCCCTGTTGACCAAATCTTTAATGTGTCCCAATGCAAAGACATCCCAAGAGTGTGAGGGCTGGAGATCGAGCCGGCCAAGGTACCAGCCCTCCAGTAGTGGGCTGTCGAGTTCAGTTGAGAGGTCAAATGGGGGCCAGTATTTATTCACTCACTCCTATATTTTGGGGAGGGGGTTAAAGAATGTGGGGTGGGAATGGGAGGGTGAGTGGATGGAGTGGGGATAAAATACATACTTTTAACAATTTTTATATGTCTTATGAAAGACTGCCTTTTCGTATACTTTTTTTAGTTATTTTGAATTTTTCTGGAAAATGAAGATCAAATGGGATATATGCTAAAGGACTTTTTTCTTTCATTTTTCCTCCTGCATTGATTCCCAAAGTTTGGGATTTTTTGGGGGGCACCCTGTACAAGCTCCCTTAAAAAGTTTACTCCTGATATTAAAAAAGTTTACTATTTAATTCCTTTTGTGTAATATTTTAAACATTCGTTTAGTACATAGGTTTCTTTGGAAATAAAATGAGTTCTTCAATTTCAGGAGGGCATGGGAGTGCGATGTTGCAGAAAGTTGAGCTGGATTTAGTTTCGAACAAGCGCTGCAATAGTTCGTATCATGCAAACATTGGAAAGGATCTGGAACTTCCTCAAGGGATTATAGCAGATTACATGATCTGTGCAGGAGGAGTTGGGGGCAAAGATACATGCCAGGTATAGCTAGATCTGATTCTCTAACACACACATACATACATACATATATATATATATATATATATATATATATATATATATATATATATATATATATGATTTTAATTTTATTAATTTAAAAACGAAGTAAATATGACCCACGTTGGATCGCCAAAATTTTATGATTTAAATTTCTAATTTAGGGTAATTATTTATTACTGGGGTCTCAATGGGTTTTATACAAATTGAGAATATTGAATTTAAAAATATATGAAATGTGGCTGGCTGTGCGAATCTTACTAACACAAAACAATATAAAATGTACACTATGGAACATAAATTACCTTACATCCACAGGCCCAGCTCAAAGGTGATGTCAGAGATCCAAATAAAATCCTCTTGATTTTATAAAACTTCTGCATAATTTCTTTACAGCACAATCTAGCCCTGCTAGCAGGAGTATACGTAGCAAAACTAATCTATATCAGAAAAAATAACTGACGATCTAACCCTGTGGAGACGCCTTCTTGATTTTAGATTGAGGAAATTTTTGTTACTTTAGCATTTTATATTACTAAGAAGTAGTAAGTATAAGTTATGTTGGAGATATCACTACAATATATATATATATATTGTTATAATATTAATAAAAAGTTTTATTTTTAATAAGTTTATTTACGTTACGCCTCTATGTTGGGAGCCAAAATGTTATAATTAAAATAAAATGAATGAATTAAAATATTTGCATTAGAGAATTGCGCCACGTTGGGTCGACAAAAGGTATAATATTTAAATTTAAAAAACTCTTTTTCTCAGGGGTCGGGTTCGAGTCCAGTAAAGTAAAACAAAGATAATTTTAAATAATAAAAACAAAACAAAAGAAAAAACTCATAGATAAGTTACATCCAGGCATAGGAATAAACAAGCATTACCTGATATAAAGCCAGCTTTGTATTAACTGCACAGGACCGGATCTGCTTTACAACTGTATCTTCATTTACAGACTGAGCCTAGGCTTCATGAAAACTGATGACCATCTGAGACTAGCTGTGCACTGAACTAGAGCTGCATTAGGAATGGCGTTGTTTCTTTTAAACTGCACTATATGTGACTGTATCTTCTTTTTAACTGAACTGCACTTATGAGATTGTATCTTCCTTTTAAACTGAACTGATTTTAACAGACTGACATGTATGTGACTGTTTCTTCCATTACAACTCAACAGACTGCCATATGAGACTGGAGCCACCTTTTCACAGACTCAACTCAACTTTCATGGCAGGAGCGTCCTACCGGTATCCAATGCTACCTGTATCCACTGCTAGACAAATATAACCAATAATATTTGTTTATCCCAATGAATTTAACATATCAATGAGCTTTTGATTTTTCAGAATTTTCTGTGTTAATTTTAAAACTTTTAAATATGTAATGTAAAATATCATTACAATATATATGTGTGTGTGTGTGTATAATCTGTTCTGAAAGAAAATTTTAAGATGATTTTATGCCAGGACAATATTACTTAGAACGGTCCTTATGGGGGAAAATTGAGAAAATTTCTTGTAATCCGTTTCTATACTTATTTTTGGCTATTGTTTCTCTCTTTTAAAGTTACTTAGAAGCAATGTTGGGCAAAACTAAAATTAAAACTACATTCACTTTTTAGAGTAAACTAAATCTAAACTAAAAATTGCAGCCTAAAAAAAAAACTAAAACTAAAATTAAATTAACTAATGGATATTAACTGAACTAAAATCCTGGAAAAATCCCTAATCACTCGTCGCTCCATAGCCACCCTTAAACTATTTAACCGTTCCCGTCTACTCCTACATGTCTGCTTCTTGTATCTTCTCTTGTGTTCCCCCACTTCGACTACGGTTGCCTAGTGTATGGAGGGCTCACTGGGGAGCTTGAGGATCGTCTTAAGCGATTAATGAACAGTTTTCTCAGATTTATTCTCGATACCCCCAGGGATGCCCATATTTCTAACCGGTATTCCGAGTTGAAGTGGCTATTTCCATCAATTCGACGACAATACTTCCTAGGTTCCTTCCTTTACCAAACCATTTCTTCCAAATCCCCTTCCTATATCTACAACCTCCTTCAGTTTAAATCTTCTGTCCAATACCGTGGTACCCGTACCTCCAATCTCTATCCTCCCACTCATAAAACAGCCTTCCTCGACCGTTCCTTCATCTCCCGAGCCTCCTCCTTCTCGAACTCTTTCCCTCTTTCGATTCGACACTCTCCTTCCTTACCTGTATTTAAATCCCGCCTCTTTGCTTTTTCCTATCCTCCCAGGAAGACGGTTCTTAAGATTTGACTACCAGGCAAGACCAGTTTAGCTTTGTAAATTATGTTGTTGTTTTCTTCTCTTGTTCATGAATTTATTTTTATTTATATCCTTTTATATCCCCAATTTCTTTAATATTTATTTGTTTATTTTCAACTATTTAATTATATTCTCATACCTCTGAATATTGTATCATCATTGCTCCAATCCAATTATAATTTATGTACATATTTACTTATGTTTTATTTTATTATTTAAGACTTTACTAATAATATTTGTATTCGTTTTTTTTCCTGCTTTTGTTTGTTCTTTATTTATAGTCATATTTTTAGGTTAAATTTGTTTATTCAACTACATGTATTTATTTTTATTCTTATGGGACGAAGTCCCAGAATAAAGTATTTTTGTCATTCATTCATTAAATTAAAAACTGAAATCATAAATTAAGGTCACTTTTGCTTAAATTTAACCAATTACCATACTAAAACTAAAAGCAATGATTTATTAAGAAAATACTCCAACACATGATTAATAATTTTAAAGATCTAAAACTAAACTAAAACTAATAACATAACGTGAATTTATTTTTAGTTAGAATAAATTAACGTTTGTTTTGGAACCTAACGTTAGTTTTGCCCAATACTGCTTAGAAGGTAACATATTAAATATGTCTGTATAATGCATTCCATAAGTTTTATGGAATGCATTATAATACGTGCATTTCTTGTTGTTTTATAGGGACAATATTCCCCTGAAAATATTGCTTTATTCATTCAATTCCTTATTTGAATCTGGTCTGATGTGCCACTTTATTATTTTTTTTTTTTTTCATATTTCTTATTTATTTTTTATTCAAATTCACCAGAAAATATATCAAAAAAGTTTATGTATGATAATATCCCCAAAATAATATATTATTTTTCCCCCACTCCGTATATGCCACGGACCTGGCGCACAGTGGAGCCAAACGACATTTCGTGCTTCAAAAAAGGCTACAGCCTCTAAATCTTAACCGATTTCAATGCATTTTTTGTAAATAAAAGCTAATAAAATTTAGAACAACTTTCTCTGGCCAGATTTTTGTTTTCCCTGTTTATTAAATTACGTGTAAATAATTCAAAAACTTTTACAATTGAACATAAAATAATATTATATTTTTCATCTAACTTAATCTCAGCACTGATATCGTTGAAATTGAACTTTCAAATCCTGATTAGACATCAAACATTCAAAAAACATTTTATTTCAATTATTCTCATTGTTGAATTAAGATAAATTTACGTTTTCAAGATGTCAGTCTGATTGTTCCAAGTCTAATCAGGTTTTGAATGTTTAATTTCAACGATATGAGTTAGATGAAAAATATATTATTTTATGTTCAATTGTAAAAGTTTGTGAATTATTTACACATAATTTAATAGACAGGGGGAAAAAATCTGCCTAGACAAAGTTGTTCTAAATTCTATTAGCTTTCAAACCAAAAAAAGAAAGAATTTTTAAAATCGGTTAAGATTTAGAAGCTGTAGCACTAAAAAGTGCGGTTCCTCCCTCCCAATGGGAGAAACCCTGCTTATAGGGCTCACCTCATGAAGCAATACGGAACTGCCGACTAGAAAATTTTACGTTTCAGAACCCCTAGAGAACGAAAAGAACGGTGGTTCAAATTTGTATATAATAAATAAATAAATATATATATATATATATATATATATATATATATATATATATATATATATATATATATATGTGTGCTAAAATTGAGGAAGAGGGCTCTCTGCAAACAGTTCAGGAAAAATACAACAGCATTATTAGTGTTACAGGAAAGCTATAACCAAACAAGTTCTCCAACTGGAAATAGAAAATATAATAAACTTTCAATAGAAACTAAACAGCTTTTGGAGATAAGAAAAGAACTAAAAATTAAAGAAACCATGACACCATTGGAAAAAATAGAACTAACTGAGCTCAACAAACTTATTAGAAGGAAGATTAAATCAGACATAAAGGTTTACAGAGAGTGTATAATACAGAATATTCTTGAATCAAATAGATCTAGTAGAAAGATTAGAAGGGAACTAATGTCAAATAAGGAATGGTTTTATTCTCTTCAGGACCAGTTAGGAAAGCAAGAAGCCGGAAGAAAAGAGATTATGCATATTGCAACTGATTATTTCAAATAACTTTATTATCATTCTAGCTTAGATGAACAGGCTATAACAAACTACAGATCAGTTGAAGATATTCCATGTATAATGACCTCAGAAATAACTGCAGGGATGAAAAAGCTTAAATTTAACAAAACACCTGGCCCAGATGGAGTGAAAAATGAAATGCTTTTGGCAGGAGGGGGGATTCTTGCAGTAGAATTATGTACATTATTCAACCTAATTATGACAGAGGAATCTATACCTGAGGAATGGAAAATTGCCAAAATAATTTTATTACATAAAAAAATCGACAAAACTAAAATTGAAAATTATCGTCCCATATCTCTCTGCTCGACAATAGCTAAGCTTTTCACTAGTATTATCAATAGAAGAATAGTCCATTACATCTCTCCAACATTATCAATAGAACAAGCTGGTTTCAGGAAACATTTCTCAGTCACAGACCATCTCCAAGTTATAAATCAATTAATTGAGAAATCTAGAGAATATAATTTTCCTTTATATTTTTGTTTTGTGGACTTTCAGAAGGCCTTTGATACTGTCTATCACACAAGCATTTTTGAGGCAATGAATGAAATAGGCCTACCAGGAAAATACATTTCAATTGTAGGGAAACTGTATGCTGGGAATACAGCTTATATTCAGGCAGAAAGAGATGGACCAAAATTTTCTGTAGGTAGAGGAGTAAGGCAGGGCGACCCACTCTCTCCAACTCTCTTTATTATATTATTGGAAAAGGTTTTCCGAGCATTTGATTGGTTCAACATGGGTGTCAAAATTGATGGTAGGAAACTGAGCAATTTGAAGTTTGCTGATGACATCGTGTTGATCTCAGAAAAGGCTGAAGAACTAAGAATAATGGTGAACGATCTCATAAACCATAGCGCTGAAGTAGGACTAATCCCAAATTACACTAAGACCGTGTTAATGACCAATAGCTTAAAGAAGGAGATAAGCCTCAACGGAATCGCTCTACAGTATGTAGATGAATTTGTTTACTTGGGACAACTCATATCCCTTAATAATCGTGCAGCTAAAGAAGTGCAAAGGAGAATTACTAGAGGTTGGCAGAAGTATTGGTCACTAAAGGAAGTAATGAAGGGTAACTTTAGCCTGAATAACAAGAAGATGGTGTTCGAAAGCTGTGTTCTCCCTTCTGTGAGTTACGGCTGCCAAACATGGGCACTGACCAAGGAGCAAGAATCCAAGCTAGTAGTGTGGCAAAACTCCGTCCTTAGAAGCATGATGAACTACAGGAGACGGGATAAAGTCAGGGGTTCATTTATGCGGCAAGAATCTGGAGTGACAGATATAGGCCTGCATATAAAGAAAATTAAGTGGAAATGGGCTGGTCATCTTGCCAGATTGCAGGATAGTAGGTGGACCCTGAAGGCTACGGAATGGATTCCGCTTAACTTAAGGAGGAGACAAGGAAGACCATGTAGGCGTTGGAGTGATGTCTTTAAGTCCGTTGCTGGTCCGAATTGGATGAACGCTGCCAGGAACAAAGACAAATGGAAAGCAGTGTTGGAAGAAACAGGGAACTCCACTTCCTAGTTGGGTTGGTCGCCAGGGAAGTTAGACCATTACCCCCATCAAGGGGAGGCCTGCATGAGAAACATGTATTTGTAAATATTGTAAATAGTAATTTAAAAAGAAATGAATTTAAATTTTTATTACTTTTTATTTTGGTTATTTTTTTGGAAATAGTTTTTTTTTGTTTGTATTGTTCCTCTTATGCAATAAAGGCTTTATTTATTTATTTATTTATATATATATATATATATATATATATATATATATATATATATATATATATCTGTTCGCTCTCTAGCTCCCAGACGAATGGTCTGATTTAGATGAAATTTGGTAAAAAAGTATTTCGTCTAATTTGAAAGGTCAAGTTCGTTAGCCAGCAGAATCCTTCCACCCGAACATGGTTTTTGGAGCGAAATTCGTGCAAAAACAATCGTTGTGCTTACTTCATATGCTTGCAAGTACTCGTTTAATAGGTTTATTGGCCTAGAAAAACGAATGAAACCATTTTTAAAGCGATAGGTTTAACCATTTTCGAGAAAAATTGAAACACCTAATTTTCCAAAATAATTGTCTGTTTTTTTTTCCCAAAAAAAGTTTATGGTTAGGTTACTTAGAATCATGGGATTCAGTTGAAACATTTTCTGCCTGTTTTAAATTCATATAAACAAAGATTTTTAAATTTTTCATACGTTTGGAGTTAAGGAAGGATTATAATAAAATATTTTATTAATAGACAGGAAAAGTTTTGGGAACTTCGTACATTTTCCTTGATATCTCGAAAACGATTGGAAATCTTGGTAAGCGGAAGGCTACCATTCGAAAGCTTACTAAATGCTCTACAAAAAAGATTCTGAAACAATTTTTGATTAGGTGATGTCAATCGGAGAAATAAGTTCTTAAAACTTCAAATGTGTTTGTTTTGTTCATTTGAACTCGTTATTGTCTTTGTTTAAATCATTTTTTAATTGTTTTTTTTTTGTTTTATATTGCATTTATCTGTAAAATTAGTATTATAGTAAAAGAAAATAAGAAACAGTGAGTAGTGTGTTTCTAGAGCGAACCTTGACAAGGCCAAGGAGTCAGGTATGAGGTATCGACCCTTACAACCGTGACCTATTTGGGATAATAAATTACGAGTATTTCATGAAAGGTCTAACCAAAATTGTAACTGTTTCTATTTCAACCATTCCAAATGACAAGGAAGAAGAACGGAACCGCGCTAAGATGCCTCCTGCGAGTCGGACTTTTTTGAAACACGAAATGTCGTTTGGCCCCACTTTGTGGCGTTGCACTCATGGCAGAATTTTTAATACTTTTCTTCAAATCTTCATCAATCCTACCTATTAGGCACCCAAAAGGACCCACATTAAAATTTATATCCTCTGCCTGTCCCTCCATCTATCTCCCCTCTGCCACCCTCTCTCCCTCCCCCACTCCAATTTTTTTCTTACTCTTTATCTTTTCCTCTCTCCATCTCTCTGTTTTTCTCTCCTTCCCAGTATTTTTCCTTCCCTCCATCTCTCTGTTTTTCTCTCCTTCCCAGTATTTTTCCCTCCCTCCATCTCTCTGTTTTTCTCTCCTTCCCAGTATTTTTCCCTCCCTCCATCACTCCTTCCCTTTATCTTTCCCCCCCTCAGCTCTCCTCTTTTCAATAGAAGAGAACTGAAGTTGCCTGTTGCCCTGAAAAGAAAGTTCAGCCTTTCGGATTATATCTCATCTTATTCTAAAAATCCGAATTCCAATAAATGTCTCGATTTGCTAACACATATTTTCAGTCATATATATATATATATATATATATATATATATATATATATATATATATATATATATATGTATATAAAAATATTAAACAATAATTTAGCTTTTGATTATTTTAAATACAGTTTTGTGATTGAACTAAGTTTTAAAGAACTATAAAAAATAAATAAATAAGGAAATTCCTCCTTTATTATATGAAATGAATAATTTCCTTTAAAATAATTAAAAATATAGATAGGAATTAATTGAAACGTAAGAGCAGAATTGGAGGGCTATAGATATTTTTGTTCTATTTCTATATACAGGGTGTCCCACATTGAGATGTCATAACTTTAAGGGTTTATTCTGCACCTCATTTGTAGTTCAGGGACGCAGAAATGAGCGTCCTATCTCATGATATTTATTACAATAATAATTATATTGATTGGGTGCATATTGATTTCGGTGTGAAGTTCCAACGCCTTGTCATCTGTCAAGTCCAATGTGTCCACTCTCTCATCCTGACACGTTTCGTGTTATACTGACGCTTTTTCATGTTCCCTACGCTCTTTACGTTTGCAAAATGGGACAAATGCTCATTCCATTTACTCTTCAAGCTTTATAGCTGTCAAAGTGGCTCCCTCTAATGTAAATAATTTTTTTGAAAAATTCCCCAAGAAAAAAAAGAGTCAACATTATTCTCTAGACAACTGTTGTTTACAAGGTGCAACAATTTATTCAAAATATTCTTTTGAGGAGTAAAGTTTACATCGATGACTACTCCGTTTATTCTATTCAAGTCTCTAGAGCCAATGGTATGAGGATGTTGATATGTCGATAATTTTTGTTATTTGAAATGCATTAACTTTATTTTTCAGGGGGATTCAGGAGGACCTCTTCAGATCCCACTACAGACCCCGTACTGCATGTATGCAATAATTGGTGTTACATCATTCGGAAAAGGATGCGCAACAAATACTCCAGGTGTTTATACAAACGTTGCACACTACGTGAAGTGGATTGAAGATATTGTCTGGCCTACATAGGAACGACTCAACAATTAGATATTATTATATATTGTGATTGACTGATGAAACCTGAGAGCCTGTGTGCTTCGGCAGCTGGAAATAACGTGTGTGTTATTGATCAAGTGATTGTTACTAAAGTGCCATTGAAATGCACAACTTTATAAAACAGAGTTGTATTATAATAAATGAGTGTATTTTTTTAATATTTTTACGAGAAGAAAGTCAATGAATATGTTAAATAAATATTTAATTATTTTTTTTATCTTGTGAATTAAATTTTTCTAAATCACCAGGCCAAAATCTTATTAAAAAATTTATTTTATCAGCTATCTCAGCTTAATCGGGATGTCTACTGCACGAAAATCATGAAAATGTCACAAAATTGAAAATAGGGCACAAAAAAGTCATGAATTTTGAAACCATGTCACAAAATTTCAGTTTTACCGGAGTTTACCATAATGTTAGGATTTCCACACATTTGTAAATGTTGCCGTTTTTGTAAACATCTTAGTTGAGATGAATTTCCAAGATGTAGAAAATATTTTCATTGAATACCCCCATTCTAAGTAGCCACAAAAAAATAATGAGTTACAAAAACATTTGTTCCACTTTTCTCAAAAACGGTTACAGATATCGCCTTAAAAATGGTTTCATTCGTTTTCCTATGTTAAGAAACCTATAAAACAAGTACCTGCAAGCATATGAACTCAAAAACGTAAGCGTTACGATTTTTTTTTGCACGAATTTCGCCCCAAACACCATCTTCTTGTGGGCGGATTTTGCTGGTTAACGAACTTGACCTATCAAATTTTTCCTCTTCTCATTATTGCTTTAGAGATATCTAGCTTTTCCATAACGTACTTCTAGCAACCCTGCCTGTCCCTAGAGGATATATTTGAATAAAGTTTTAGGCCATGTGAGCTATTCAGACGTACATAAAAAGAAGAAGTTTTTAAGACCATTGATGTTGTCTCCAACGTCACAGATCAAAAAGGAGGATGGGAAACTAATTGGCCGTAGTTATTGAGCATACATTTCACTTGATCATAATTCATAACATATAGGACAAATGGTACGAAGAAAACCTTTTTTTTTTCTTTGTTTTAACACGCACACTATATACCTTTTTTAGAACTTTCTTTTAAACAAAAATATTTACCTTAAAAATAATTCAAACTCAAAATTCATGCAAGGTTCGGTGAGGAGATTGCTGAAAGTCAATGGGCTACAAGCAAGAGTGGCAAAAGTATTCTGTGAGTGGGGCCCGAGGCTGGTTTCGAGAATCCTGCACCGTGCAACTATCTTGGTATTTAAAGGGTTAACCCTTTCATTGCTGGCGAATGAAGGGACTCGCAGCGCCCAGTACGCTCAAGGCTTATCCGTCTAGCTTCCCCCGTACAATCTCTCCTTATCTCGATATTACTACCGTTCTACTCTTTTATCTTTCTCACCAACCTCTTATTATTTGGGATTATTAACTTAATATAGGGGTCTCCCGTAGTCTAGTGGCTAGCGCGCTGGATTCATAAGCGGGAGATGGTGGGTTCGATTCCCACCTCCGGCAGGAATTTTCTCATCTCAAGGCTCGATGGGAAAATTCCTCGCTGCACCTTGGATGTCGGCGCTAATGACCTAGAAGTAGATGCGCCGTAAAAAAAAAAAAAAAAAAAAAAAAAAAAAAAAAAAAAAAAAAAAATTAACTTATTATGTCAAATGGTCCTTTATATTGGTAACGTTATACTAAACTAAAAGAAATTTTCTATCAAGGAAATGAATCTGAAGAAATATCCCCAAAATCATCGTCTGTGCTCTCCTGGAGTATTTGCCTTGTCTCTTCTACAGACGGAAAACAAAGTCAAAAACTTGTTCAGAGCAACAAAAGGGTTAATAGCCATTGTGTTAGTGTTTGTAAAGAAGAGTGATTCTTACTTGAATTCTTTTATCAAAATAAATAAATACTTCCAACAGTAGGCTTCATATGAGTTTTTATTTTAATAGATCAAACAATCAACGAGCATTTATGAGCTTTATTTTAATTGGAAGACAAAATATGCGTATGAAGAGAAATATAGGAATCTTTAAATAAAAAGGAATAAGAAAACTTTTATATTTTCCAAATATATTATACAAATTTACCAAAAAGATGGTATATCATGTACATTACATCACGTCTGCAAAGTACATCAATTTTTCAAAATGAGTTAAATGCTCCAAATACTAAAGAGTTGTTAATATACACCTACATCTTGGTTTTTCGCTTTAAGTTTTCTTTCAATAAGCGCTTGTAACGCTTCTGATCTAACAGAGAGGGAATCTACTTTTTCTAAGAGCTGCTGGTAGGGTGAGAGAGGTTGGGTTCCCATCACGACGTGACCGAGTTTAGAATCAATCTTTGCGTCCAATCGTGCGTTCCTAATCAGGTTCACAATCCAACATTCGGCTTCGTCTGGGTTCATGTTTAATTTTTCAGCCAACATCCTGAAGAAAAACAAAAAAATTAGACCATATAACATTATATTATAAAATCATATTAGCTTTGATAATTTCTTCTGCTCATAAACACAGTCTGTAGCATCAGTTCCAAAGCTGAAAATTATTTTGAAATATAAATTATGGGGAAATAAGAACTGATATTATTGGGGTAATCCAAGACCACTGTAGCGATGTGAGGCATAACACAGCATTGCAGAAATGTGGGTCATAACGCAGTACAGCAGCGATGTGTGACATAACAACACAGCAGTGATTTGGGGTATAACAGTGCTGTGGGGCCTAACACAGCGCTGCAGTGTCAGGTTTAACACAGTACTGCAGTGATAAAGGGTATAAAAGCATTGCAGCGATAAAGGGTATAACAGCGCTGCAGTGATTTGGGGCATATAGCACCTATCTGCTTACGCTTACAGGAATGCCAGACATCGTTTCTTACTAATTTACGACTATTTCTGACTGCTAATGCATTGGCATGTATGGTCTACAGTATAACATCCCCTGTGCTTCCAACCATAAGAGTTCTCACAGGAATCTTTGTGTTTGGAATTAACAAATGCATTTTATTTCTAGCACTTAATTCATATTGTTATAGGCTCCCAATCCCTCATAAGTTCCACTTACCCTTTTCCAGCCCTTTCCCTCAACAGCATCCCTATAAAATTTTAAATCAGTTAAAAATCTTGGAATCATATTTGATCGGAACCTTTCCTGGAAAAATCATATTTCCCAAATTTCCCGTCGATCCATATTTATCCTGAGACAGCTCAACCTCTCCCGTCATCTTCTACCAACAAAGACGTGTCAACTCCTCGTAACCTCTCTATTATTCCCCCAGTTTGACTATGGTTGTTTGGTGTACGGTGGACTTTCTGGCGATCTCGAGGCAAAACTCAAATGCCTAATGAACTGTTTCATTCGTTTTATCCTCGGGATCCCCAGAGACTCCCACATATCACATTTCTACCAGGAGCTAAATTTGCTATTCCCTCTTTATCGTCGACAGTACCTCCTCGGCTCAGTCCTTTACCAAGTAATTCAATCCTGTAGACCTTCTTATTTTTTCCACTCCTTAAATTTAAATCCTCTGTTCACTCCCATAACACCCGATCTCGTCCTTCCGATCTTTATATTCCTTCCCACCAAACAGCAATATTCGAAAAATCATTCGTCACCCGTGCCACCTCGCTATGGAATTCCTTGCTTCTGTTTATCCGCCATTCTACCAACCTAGAAACTTTTAAA
The DNA here is from genome assembly GCA_946811695.1 of Gonocerus acuteangulatus. Lineage (NCBI taxonomy): Eukaryota > Metazoa > Arthropoda > Insecta > Hemiptera > Coreidae > Gonocerus > Gonocerus acuteangulatus. Next base: position 82,157,622 of record OX328128.1, on the reverse strand, counting down.
TCCCGACTCTTCCACCACCTTCTATCCCTGCAAGTTTGACCCAATCCCTAGTTTATATTGAAGCTGTACATTATATACTGGTAGTATTTATAAGTTTATATATTAAATTCATTATTATTTTGTAATTTCAAAATTATTTCTATGGGACTTGTGTTCCGGAATAAGAATAAAACTTTTCATTTCACTTTTCATTTTTTTCATATACAACTTTTTATATTTTCCTTAAAACCAAAACCTGAGTCTTTTTCTACTTGATAAGTCGTCTGTCATCAGTAGTTTTGAATTTTTGAGAAGGCTGAGCATGAATTTCCTAAACTAAAATGGGTGAGATTTCTTAGTATTATTTACTTAACAAATTCTACAAAGTATTTCTTACCCTATACTAATACACTGATGGATTCTACAGAATGTTTCGAAAATCATGAGTCTTGCATTTTCAACAAATTCCTCCAAACAAGCGACAAGGAAGAAATCGTATAGTACAACCAAGTGGCATTCGTGGAGCTTCTGCCTTGCTCCTTCAAAGTCAAAATTCACATATAAGTGTTCCAAAAATTCAGTAATAGGGTCCCTGTAAGTATAGGATTCCTGAAACAAAAACAAAACTTATTTTACTTAGAGCAACTGGAAAATGTTTATAAAAAATTTTAGTCTACATGTGCATTAAGTTAGTAAAATGTTTTACAGTGAATATTGTGTAGCAGAATAGGCTTCAGTATGACTTAAAAGGTATGCGTGAGTAATAATTATTTTCTATTAGAGAAAACTCTTAATGTTTTCCTTTCAGATTTCATGCTATTATTCCTGGTAACTTTTCATTATAACTATATAAATCCTTTTAACCCATTCCAAGTTCTTGGCGAGTTATCTTGCAAGGAGAACACGGCCTCTCCAAGCTCTGGACGAGATAACTCCCATTCAACTTTTTATTAGTTAAACTCGTAAACCTCCATAGTCCAAGTCATCACAAACATTATAGTCTTCGCGTTTTGGACCATGTCATAATTTTTTTAACCAAAGGTTTGCTAGATATGCTGCTAGCTTCCTCAGGGTTATCTCTATGAAAAAGGATGTTGTCTGGTTCACCCGGTATATCCGGCACACGTTTTCGTGCGGATTTTTCATTAGAGCTGGTCTTAAGTGTCTTTCTTCGTTTTTGGAAGATTGTTTGGTTGTGAAATTCTAATAGCTCTGGTCATCAATGTGGTTATTAAAGTATTTTTCTGCGCTGCGTGGTGATGAGAAGCTGCATTTAAATACCTATCAGTATGAGAGGGTTTTCTGTAACCAGAATGTCCCAACTGGCCACCAATTTTCTCTACTTTAACATTCCATCTTCTTCAATCTCCATCGTAACATTCTTTATGTTCATGTGCATCTTGTTTTTGTGTTCGAAGAATTCCCTAGTAATTCTATTCTCAGAATTTGAGTCGCTAGGGAGATAATGTGGTCAGTACTATGCTTTGGTAACCATATCACCTTTGCAGGTACCCATTAAATTAATTAAAGGTTGGGTGTCCATGAGGACAGTCTGGGACCCCTAATCCAACCCTCAAATGACTACACGAGAAGGTAAAATCTTTAGTATGGTTGAGTTTTGAACTCAGATCCTCCAGAAGATTAGTAGAGTGGTCACCACTGAGCTAACCTCGTCCCAGTAAGTGGTTATAGAGTTTGGAAATCTACACAACCCCAGAATTCTAGTTATCCTTTATAATGAGGAGAAGGTTGTGCATTTCAAGAGCGATATCAACTCTATTATAGGCTGTTCTTTTTTCTTCGGTGCATCAACTGCTATGGTCATTGCCACCAAGCCTGTTTTTGAGTGATATTTAGCCTGGGAGAATCTTGCCTAAGTAGGGTGAATTTAGAAAAATCAGCAGTCTCGATTATTGTGTGAATACTGGCCACAACTTCTTGCAAGCTCACTTAAACCGCATCGGCCTTGCAGATGATGACACCCGTCCGCTATGCAAGCTTGGAAGAATGGACAAAGATCACCCGAGGGACTGCATAGCTCTCACCCAGATGATGATGAAATCGTCAATCGCCATTGGGAAGCTTGAGGAATGGTTGGTCAACCAAGGATGGGTGTTGGCTAGTAATAATAATAATTATAGCCAGTTCAAATAGATTGTGCAGTTTGAAGGAAAAAGGGTGTGGCCTATATTTTCAGGGAGTAACTCCATTGGAACAATTCCCCCTATCGCTGGGAAGTTTTCAGTCCAGTTTAAATTGTTTTCAGGATTATTTCTGGCTAATTATTTATAAGTATTTAACACTATTTCTCTATTAATCTATCTAACCAGGTTATAGTTGGTTCAAGAACTCATGAGGATGATTAAAATTTTTTTTTTTAAACTGGGATATTTCCCCTCACTCGGTAAAGCTGTTCCGCTACATGAATGTTTCTAAGTATGTTATTATTGAATATAATAATAATGAATGACCTGTTGAATGACTTTAACAAGATCCTTCAAGGCACTTCTCCTAGAGCGGTTGATAATAACGGCAGCTGCTAGATACCTCAGGATGTGAGGGCACATGGTTTGGATAGCATTCAGGTAACTGAAACATACAATCAGATATTATTTTATATCGGCAATATTTTTATTATGAATTAAACAGTTACGTCCAACTGATGGCTGACCATATTCGGCGACAGCTTTCCACTGTTTTTTTTTTTTATTTTTATTGTCTGCACACAATTTATTTCACTTGAAATGATAATAAGCTTTCAGCCTATGTATAAGCCATCAGTTGGTTTGATCTGATTAATTTTATTAATCTTTTTTCCAACGTAATTCTGATTTTTCTTCTACTATTCATATATTCTTTTCTTCAGCCGTATAGGTGCTGATTCACAATTCTTATTGAATCCTTTACGATGTGACTGCTCTTTCAAGTATATCTTGAAATTAGGGTAATAAAATCCCTTTCGCCCTGCTCTAGAATCAAATGAGGTTCTTTTTCCCTCCAAAATAAAAAACTTATAACTAAAATGAGTTATGAAGGTAGGGATAGTCAGGGTTTGGTCATTACTTCTTGATAAAACTACATTTTACAAGTGAAAATGGTTTTACTGTCGCCGAAGTTTCGGCTTGAAATTCAAGCCTTCATCACGGCTGTAAAAACAAGCAAGGCAGATTTAATACTAACATATACCTATATCTAAATGTTATATATATATATATATATATATATATATATATATATATGAAAAAAACATAATATATAGATAGAAAAACAATATGCTATAGCAGCGCTTAGATTAGAGGTAGATTAGGTACATGGGAACAGATATAAGAATAACAAGATGGGCTTACCGATGAGAAGATTGAGAACTATGCCTCACAGATGCGGGATCATTTCTGACTATTGATACAAGGAAACTTAGGGGAAAGGAGTTGGTGAGGGGGGAGGGGGTTCTTGACCACACAATGAGTTGGGGGCTACATTAGGGATGAAAGAAAGAGCGGCGTCGTAAAGTCAGATGTCATAAAGTTTTGTGTTAATGGAAGGGAGGCAGGTATGAGGGGCTATATTGCAGGCGGTATAGAGTTTTAGGAAGAAGTTCTTAATAAATGGAAGATATTGGAGTAGGTAGAGGAGCTGACTTCTTTATCAATTTTGTCATTTACTGGGTTATTTTCTAGGTTAAAGGGATAAATATTGATTCGGAAAGGAGGCGTTTATCCTCGTTGGATTCAGAGTGCAGGGGATTCTGTAGACCACATTGGTCCTGTCTTTTTGTGAGATAGGGTCTTTTAGAGTCGTATATAAGTTTTTTAGTTTGCTCTGTGTCAAAAGTCCTAGTTTTAGGTTGGGGAATGTATTGCGTAGGGATTTCTGTTTTTTTCGGTGAGGTTTGGGATATACGGGAGGCCTCTGAATTGAGGGACTATATTATCTTAAGTAGTGGGGAGGGGTTTGGGGTTATTAAAAGAATTTATGAGATGGGTGATGATGGTAGGAAATCCATTGGCTTTAAGGATATCGAGGAGTCAGGATTTGTTGACAGGGTGAATTTCACCCTCATCTCATAAATTCTTTTAATAACCCCAAACCCCTGATGAAGGCTATAATTTCAAGCCGAAACGTCGATAACAATAAAACCATTTTCACTTGTAAAATGTAGTTTTATTAAGAAGTAATGACCGAACCCTGACAATCCCTACCTTCGCATCATCAACGGTCAACGATCTCCTCTCAATAAAACGAGTTATATGTCTGCCAACGTTTCGGCTTGACATGCAAACCTTCTTCGGTGCTATGGAGGAGAGCGAGAAATGTTCCGATTCACGGAGGCTACATTCCTGAGCCTAAACGAACCGGAGCTGTCTCCCTCTCCTCCAAAGCACTGAAAAAACGTTGGCAGAAATATAACTCATTTTAACAACAAAAAACGGACAAACAAAATATTTCCTCCATTTACTTCACCGTGTTACACAAGCTGTCTTGATCACCTTTCGGTTTTTGTTCCCAGGCTCCCATTAATTTTTCTATCTGTGTGTTCCTAAAAACTAACACCTTTTACATCCTTACCGACTTAACCCCCCCCCCCCCCCCCCCTCACCCAGGCCTAACTATAACACCCCTGTGTAGAAGCTTTCTTTCCAACATTTAACCAGGGTCACCTAAATGTCTTCTTGGTCTTCCTCCCTCTTCCCCCTAGGCATTTTTTAGTGGTATGTATTTATGTATAAATTATTTTTCACATAAAAAGAATAAATTGTTTTTCTACTGTCGGTTTCTCCTCATTTTGTTTTACATTGAACCTTTGTTAATAGTTATACTTACTGACAACCACCTAATGTGCATTAAAAAAAAAGATTGGTTCTAAATCTATTGTCATGATGTTTAAAAAGTTTCTTACTGTCCGATTTGGCTCAATTTTAATTGTATATATTTATTTTTTACCTGAAGAAGGCTGCCAAAGCGCAGCTGAAACGTCCAATATAGATTTGTACCTGAATATCTGACTTTTTTTCTCCTAGCCGAATCCCAACCATACCTTGACTTTGAATAAAATAAAATGTTACTAAGATTTATCATTTGTAATAAATTTGTTATTGCTATATATTTTTATTTGTACTTACTCTGCCCATACTTTGTCAATAAAAACTCATTTTTATTTAAAATATAATTTTATGAGCCATTCTGACCAAAACCCGACTATCCCCACCTTGGTTAATCTCCTCGGCCAACAATCCCCAAGAAACATAGGAGCTTTGTGGAATAGCTCAACAATAAAAATAAGAAACTAAAACCTAATAAAAAGCTAACTCTTACTGAGGCCGATAAAGGAACATGTCTATGATCAAATCTCGTCCCTTCACGTGGTTGAAGAAGATGAACAAGCTCCAATGGATCAGCCAAGTCCTCTGTTGAAGAAGTTGTAATGAAGAACTGAATGTAGTCGAGTCAATAAATTCTCGCAATTTATTCAAGTCTTCTAAAGCAGTTTCCCAATTTTGAATCAAAATTTCTGCAGCTAGCTTCCCCCACAAAACGCTTAAATAGTTCTGAAAACGAAATATTTATTAATTAAAGACAACATTAATATGAGAAAATGAATTAACACAAAACAATGATATAAATGCAGGCAAGCCAACACGGAGAAGAATTATAACGGCAGGTGCCAACGGCCATAGCCATATTGAATGCACCGGTTCCTGTTGATCACCGAAGTTAGGTAATGACAAGGATGGCCAGTACCCGAATGGGTGACCAACCACGTGCTGTTGGCGTTATAAAAGAGTGGCAATCCCTTAATAATATTAGCCCAAATGTTGATAGGCCGTTAAACAGAGAAAAAAAAAAGTAAATAAATAAAGACAGGGAATTCCTCTATCCATGACAACCTCCTCCTTTCCAAATACAGTAGACTCTCCCTTATCCGACACTCTCTCTAATCCGGCGGTCTTCGAGAGGAATGAGTTCCTAAGAAACCTTCCCTTCCTAGCAAGCCAATCATTTTTTTTTTTGTGGAATTTCATTGAATAGAAGTCAAAGAAGGCATACATGTTTCATTTTAGGAGCAGGAACCTGTGCTTCTACTGAGAAAATAAATGTTTCTACTAAGGCACCTGCGGCCGAAACACCTGGTAAGCACGAGCAAAGATTTACATACTTTGGATATATTTTATAATTCGGTATGTAAATTTTACTTGCGTACGCAATATTAAAAATGTTCAATATTATTATATCCTCAAATAATAAGGTTTTTTCAAATACATAAGTGACCACTTCTAACTGAATTCCCTAATCCAGTGTTTTTTCTAATCCAACTGTACCCCGGTCCTGACGAAACCGGATTAGGGAGAGTCTACTGTATATATGTTAATCATAAAATCAGAATAAATCAATTTTTTAGCATCAATATGCTTTAGCGATGACTAAACTGGAAAAAAAATTCACAAAAAAGTGTCCGCTGGCATTCGCGCATGCATGGTGGCCATGCACGAAAAAAAAAACTGTATACAGTACATTACATACACTTGTCGGGTGGACCTAAACCATATTTATGTTCCTGAATTTGAGCAGAAAGCTCTAAACGAAATTAATTAATAACTAGCTTTCATTTTTTATTTTATTTTTAATTTATGATAGCAATCCTATTTCGGGCAGCACTTGAACTATTTCCCTCTAATTGGATTGATTTTGAAGTCAGAAGAAAGGGAGAGATTACTATTGAACTGAATATGAGTTGCTCAATATTTTTCCCCAAAAAATCTAGTAACAGTGACTGATATCTCTAAAAAAAAAGTGATTTATTTTCATTTTGAACTATTTAAAGCAATTAAAAGCTTGTTCGTTCAACGTCGCCTTATAAAACATTCCAAAGAACAATATCTATATTGCAATAAAATAGAGGTTGTTTGTAAAATATGAAGATTTTGTGTTATATAGCATGAAAACAATAGAATTCGTGGGAATTCTAGACAGCATTCTCTAGCAATTTATTCGGTTTATCATATTTTACTTACTTTGTCTGTAGGAGGCATCACAAGCAGGTAAAAGTATAAGTAGCCAGTGGTGCTTGAATAATTACCACATTCATATTTAAATTTAGCAATCTTGTATATGTTTTCCATCATTTCAATATTGAACTGAAAATAAACAAAAAATATTTATATTGAATATTGTATGTAAATATTTGACTGATAACTCGAATTCACATAATGTTAACGTACATCTATTTCTTTAGCTAGATATGCCGTTAAAGCCTTAGGATCTTTTATAGATTCAAAAGCGACGCTGCTATCATCAGTGATAACCTTGAGCAGGGATGTAACTTCATCTTGTAGTTCTTGCATTTCATTAATGACCTTCTCTCTTTTGATTTTCAAAAACTGAAAATATAAAACAATTATGAGTGGCATATAATGACAATATTTCGTAAAAAATATTTGTTAAAAATAAAAATACGAACCTCAGGAACACCTTCGCCTGGATACAGAATTTTTCTGATATCAATATCAAAATCTATCATGTTAGTTTTGCTCAATATATCCAGTTTTGCTTGTAGCAGCTCTTGTTTGTTATAAATCTGGAAGGAAAAACAAACTTTTTAAATGCAATTCCAATTTCCTAGGAAACATTTAACTCTGATTACAAAGTCAAGCACATAAATATTATAAATGTGATTGATAAATATTATAATCTAAAATGCAAAGGTGTAATGGACGTTGGAATACCACTAACTATGCAGTATTCTTGTTAATTCAAACTACATTTTATAATCGAGCAATATGTTTACTAAGCACAATTCACATGAACATTTATTATTTTTTAATTTATTTAAGAAGAATGATATCTGAACACATATATATCATCAGAATATTATAATGAAAGCCCCAAATCAAAATAAATGCTAACCCTATAAGAGCCTAATCCACATGCACCATGTAAAATTTCTTTTACCTCTTTCACTGATATGAATTCCATCAATGGAAAAACCAAGTGGACGTCCAAATATGGAGCCATCACAGGAGTAAGGTCGAACTTTGCCATATTATAAACTTGTATAGAAACGGCTTCCAAACAATATGTTAGCTGGAGTTAACAATGCTGAAGGACCTTTAAACAACCAGGACAATCAGAAATGCTCGTTCCAAAGAGGTCTATAATCTATTTTAGCATAAATATGACGTCAGAGAATAATTTGTTGTTCCAAACTTCCATAGAGATTGCTTACTATACTCCCCCCCCCCCCCCCACCGTTTTTTCAAAGTTTTCGTAAACAAGGAATTGGTACCCTTATTTTCATTCTCTTGATTAGGTTTAAGAACGTAAATACCAGTAGAATTTATTATACTTGAAATCTCAATAAAATTACTAGTCATCATTTAATTAAGTAAGATTCAGGAACTGCATCATCTTAGCACGTTTCCGTTCCTGTCCCTAGTGTCATTTTGAAATCTTTTAATAGAAATATTTGTTAAATTGTTTTGATGTTACGTGAAAACATTAAGCTACTATTCCAATGATGTCTCGGCAAAAGTAACAAACAGTTAAAAGCCGAGGAACAAATAGACATAAAACCTTTCAAATGAACAAAATCAATACTTTTCCCAACTGAGGGAGCTTAATTGAAAATTGCATAAGAGTCGTTTCTGTAACATCCCCATGATTTCCGCTTTGGGGATCTTTAACTAAATATACAAAAATCTTACAATTCCTAATGTCTATCTATATATTTTTTCTAGTTCTTTCTCATTATCAAAAGTAATTAAAATGAATATGTCTTAGTTTTTATGAATGTCGAGCGTCTTAATGTTTCGACTCAACCACCATTTTAAAATAACCAAAACGAAAATTAAAAAAAAAAAAAAAATATTTGTTTCCATTTTTCTCAAAAAGGGATATAGATATGGCCCTGAAAGTGAAATTAATTTTATTGTCTGCGCATAAAAAAAAGTGAAGTCCTATAATCTAAGGGTGCGTTTACACTTGATAGTTATTGCAAGATATTTATATCAGAGAGAAATTGCCACTAATGAAAAGCATGTAAAATGTATGTCTGCAATGGTAGAATTTATAACTACTAGTAACTATCAAGTGTAAACCCACCCTAAAAGCTGTATGCGCTGCAATATTTTTCACCTAAAAAACGTGTTTGGGTAGGTGGTATTATTATTTTGATTTGTGGCAAAGTATTGTCGTACAAAATGTCATTACCATCTTTGAGGCTGCTAGAGTGCGAACAGACAAATATGTATGTATGTATGTATGTATGTATGTATGTATGTATATATATATATATATATATATATATATATATATATATATATATATATATATATATATATATATATATATATATGTTGTAGATCCTACGTTGAAAACTAAGATGTTCTAGGTAGTTTGTAACAGCTTATTAAGTCTTCAATAGTTTTGTATTTTATATTACATTTTTGTCGTGGAAACGTTTCGGCTATCAGCCATTTTCAATCCAATAGTCTGTATGATTTTGCATTATTTTTTACATATACATTATAACCTTCAGATTATGTGCTTGTAAATTTGATATTATTTAATTTGAGGAGGATATTTCATTTTTTTTTTATAAAATTGTATGGTTCATGTCTCTATTATTTCATGGATGATATTATTATTACCTCAATTATTACATATTATTTTATATATTTGAGTGTGCTTCTGTAACGGAGGACTATATTGAAGACTTGATAAGCTGTTACCAACTACCTAGAACATCTTAGTTTTCAACTTAGGATCTACACATTTAACTACTCAGATGGAGCTTACCAAAAGCAGCATCAATGGAGAATATTCCTAAATTGTAATACTGGTTAAGGAATTAATACCTGTAAATATGTATGTATACACACTGGCCAATGCCTTATCAAAAATAATTAATATAGAAGCCAAAATATTCTGTCTTAAATCATCTCTCTAAAAAAACCATTGCCCTCTACATATTTTTAACCTCCTGCAATTTTTAGATAGTAATTTTTCCTATGAGTTCCTAATTAATACTAATTCCACCAATTTTTTACACAAAATTAACACAGATATCCTAAAATTAGAAATTAAACAATCTTATTGGATTAAAAACAAAACACAAAAATTCATAAACTGCTCCTTAAACTATCTAAAAAGTAATAATCCAGATATAAATAATAAATGGTTTACAATCCATCGCAAAACCAAAGAATTAATCCTAAAATTGAAAAACTAAATAGAAAATTAACCTTCAATGAAAATTTAAAAATAAAACTATCCAATTTCTCTACCAATAATAAACCACAAAACGAAAAATCCTCTTTAACAAAAATTAATATAAATAACCCTCTCAACTAAAATGGAATTTTTACAGACAACAAAGAAATGAGAAATAAAACCTTTTTAGAGAAATATAATACTATGTTTACACTAAATAAAGTAATAAATATGTCTTATACCCAAATCCCAAACAATCTGATCAATCTGCTATCCCTCGGTGAAAATTTTAACCTTTTCAATAAAAACAACTTGAATAACAAAATCATTAATTTAATATCCGACATAGAAAACATATTCTTTAACAGTGAAACCTCTGAAAATCATATAAACTGTACCAGAAATAACATCAGTAAAAATATCAGCACCTATCTCAGCCAAATAAAAAAATATAATAAGTTTGACCCTATAAATGATTCTTTAACAGATATCTTATAAAATTTCTAAATAATAACAAACACATTTGCATAATCCGTTCTGATAAAACTAAACAACTAGTTATTCTTAATAAAAAATGATTATAACAAAAAAATGATGGATCTCCTGAATGATAAGAATACTTTTACAACTTTAAAAACAGACCCAAGCAACAAAATTAAAGGTGAAATAATAAATTACACTAACAAACTAGACAAATCAAATTTCATCACAAAATATGAAAACAATAATATTATACAACACAATAGTATCACCCCCAGGATACATGGGCTTATTAAAATGCACAAACCACAAAAAATTTTAAGACCAATAGTAAATAATATGAATGGTCCCAGAGAGAAACTAGCCAAGTTCCTTAATAAATCACTAGACCAACTAAATACAGATAACACCTTAGAGAATAAAAACACATTGGAACTAAAAAATGAAATTGATAAAACTAAACATAAAATTAATACTAACCACACTATAGTATCCTAAGTCCTCCGTTATAGAAGCAGACTCAAATATATAAAATAATATGTAATAATTGAGGTAATAATAATATCATCCATGAAATAATAGAGACATGAACCATACAATTTTATAAAAAAAAAATAAAAAATGAAATTTCCGCCCCAAATTAAAAAATATCAAATTTACAAGCACATAATCTGAAGATTACAATGTTTATATAAAAATAATGCAAAATCATACAGACAATAATAATAATTAAATAAGATATCTAAGTTCAGAAAAAATATTTTTAGGCGGGAAAGCATATTAGTCAGCTAACTATTCCAAGTTGTAAGTTGTTAGTATTCCATACCCTTCAAATCCCCGGTGCAACAAATATTGTGGGTGGATGAATGTTATCTCCTGAGTTCGGCTGCAACGTTTTGGGGTCAGACAAGGCCATATTCACTAGAGATGCAATATTTAATAGTCTTAATTCACACACGTGGTCTCATGTCAACCCTTATGCTGTTTGAAGATCACGCAATTAGTATCAGTTCAGATAGTCGGGCACATAGCAGCAGTGCTCTTCGAAACAGAGGATGGTTCCAGTGTCAAAGTTGACAAAAGTCCAATTGCAATTTCAGCAGATTTCAATTATATTATCAAATTTTTTAGTGTACTCTAAAGAGTGCCAAGTACATCACTCAAAAGGTAAATCAATGAAAATTTGAAAAATACAAAATGTGACATATCTCTCAAATAAAAAAAATCACCAACAATTTCTTTCAGTTATTTTTCATTGCTTCCAGACTGGACAACGGATTCCCACCGTTTGTTAATAAAAATTGAATAATCCATAACTTCTTCACGTGATTAGTTTTTGCAATGGCTGTTTATTTTCGAGATAGGTATATTATTTTAATTTAGTATATATAATGCATTTTTTATAGATTTTTTATATTGCTTTCAAAAAATTGTATTTATAAATATATTAAAAATCAAAAATAGTAATACATAAATTAATATGAAAAATAGAAAATATCATGAATTTGTAAAATTACAAAAAATCTATCAAGAATATAAATTAATCAAAAAAATATATGCTGTTATAAAGGGAATAATGCATCAATAGCCTGAAGAGTCATGTTCATTCTACTATTAAACTATTAGAAAACACAAATTATTTAGCACACTTATCATGTACAATGCCTGTTTATTTTAATTTAGTATATATTATGCATTTTTTAATAGACATTTGTCTTATACTGCTTTTACAAAATATTTTTTACAAATATAATAAAAATGAATATGAAAAATAGTATAAATTTGTAAAATTATCCAAAAAATATATGCTGTTATAAAAAAAGTAATGCATGAAAAGCCTGAGGTATGTCATATTCCTTCCTCCATTAAAAATTTTGAAAACAAACATAATTTAATATTGAAGGAGTTTGTATTATTTATTTGGTATAATCATTCAATATTGTAGGATATTTTTTATTAATTTTTTGTCTAACCTTTTTTTAAAAAAAATTTCAAATGATAAAATAAATATTAAAATCATGGACAGGAGTTTCATGATTCCAGGCGAATATAATGTTAAAAATATATATGCTGGAGAAAGCCTTATTAATAGATTTTCTCCAGTGTTAAAACCTAAATATGATAAATATTCAATTAATATAAATATCATATAAAATACATATATTCCAGTGACAAATTATATTTAATTTCTCTTCTTTAAAAATACAAATTGGAATAATGGTATATACTTGACATATATTACAATATATATGCCAATTGTATTATTTATGTAACATTTATCATATTTGATTATTTATCAATTTAAGAATTATTTTATACTGCATAACTAAGATTTTTATGTCTCTATGGTTGAGAGTGGTAAAATTGCCATAAAGTTAGAATTGGGGGTTGACTGGTAGGAAATGTAGGTTGTAGAACAATAAAAACACAAGGCAGAAACTAGTTTTAAATTCTATTTGCATGGAAAAGATGGAAGAGAGAGAGAGAGAGAGAGTGAGGAAGTGAATTTTTTACACTTCCCTAAATAATGAATGAAAGGAGCTGTATTTTGACAAGGGCTGTAGTAGACAAGTGCTGAAGCCTAGGAGCCAGCCTGGATAGAGTCTGGGAAAATGGCGTCCTTTGGCTCTCAGTGAGTTCGTTCCTGTCTCGGGACATGTCGTCTTGTGTCCTTAATAAGCTCATTATGATTTTTGAAAATCGGTGAGATCGACTCAAAAACCAATACCGGTACGGAAATAACAAAAACCATGTACTGTCAGGTCGACAAATCCTCCAGCTCAACGAAACTTAAAGATGGTGAGTAGATGTTTCATTATAAATATTTGTTATTTCCCCTCGAAATGTTGCTATCCGTTCGTAAATCCCGCCGGGAATTGTGTTAAACTGTCGTTATGATCCTTTACAATTATTATAATAGCCCATCCGTTTTTGTGTTTGTTAAAAAATGTCAAATTTAGCATGTCTACTTAAGTTGACAGTTTGCCATTTAAAATTTCACACTAATCATTTGTTTTGTTTAGTCAAGTTTAATTGTGGAGTGATTTAATAATAGTCATGGCATAAAATGTGATATAATTTAATTTATTTTGCATTGATAAGTTATTAGTTGTCAGAGCTTTTGCATTAAATTCTGCAACTTTTGTAGGTTGTGTTCCTTAGTTCAAGAGTTATTTATCAATTGCAAACCTCATTTGTAAATAACACATATTTTATGCAAGGGTATGTTCAGTTTAATACCCTTTTCTAGCCAGGGATGATGTTTTTTTTCCGCCCGAAAGAAAAGCTACAATTTTTTGTGGGAAATGAATATAAAACATTGGGGATCGTGTTCTCAAATATTAACACTCACGGACATTGGGCCTCAAAATTCAAGTGTTATATTGATAACATGTTTTGTTGACATGTTTATATACAATAACAAACAGTGCTATATGTTTCCTTGCTATTATGTTGCTCACTTGATAGTTTACTCGAAATATTTCTTCAAGCAAGGCAAATGTTTGGTTTCGGATTCTTCATGTCGTGCTTGAAGGGCTCGTCTATAAATAGTTATATGATTCAGAGCTATTTAATTCATATCGAGCCTGTTATCAGAAGCATTTTGATGCATTCGCTCTTTTGTTTACATAATCTGTTTGTAATTTGATAAGAGCCCACTCTTTGCTTTTGTTAAACAGGTGTATCAAATTGGAGCCAATATTTTTATTTGATTAATGCATGTGTGCATTCCTTATTGGACGAGTAAAGACATTGGTTGTTTCTTATCTTACTCATTTCATCAGATTTATTCTTTAAAAACAAATAAATTAAGTGGTGTTGGTATTCTTCAAGTGTTTTATGAATTACAAACTCCAGAATTTGTTTTCAAGTGTAGGAAAATATGGTTTTATTTATTGTTCCCTTTAAGTAAATTGTTTGGAGTAGTTAATTTTTTCCAAATATTTATTCTTTCTATTAACCCATGATTCTCTTGATTTTATTATTTGCTTCTAATTTATTTTTCGTGCACATAACTGCTTTCATATAATATTACATTTCTGCATACTCTTTTATTTTTTGGGTATTAATGTATACAAATGGGATTTATGTGTGTTTATATATGTTTCCCCCGAACGTAAAGGACACCAAGTCCATTTTTATATTAAACTTTTTAGCAATATATTCTTAATGTGGATTTTTCAATCCATATAATGGTATAGAGCACTATGTCATGTTCCCATAAATAACGAAGATAAGACAGTAAAAAATAAAATTATGTCCATTTTCATTAGAGGTAAATGACACCATGTGGAGGACTTGGTTTTGTTTGACTATGGTCAATACTTACAATTATTTATCAATTCCAATAACAATGTGAACAATTTTCTTTAAACTGTTTCTATACGTAACGAAGAAACAAATTTTAATAGTTCAAAAATTATGGAAAATTGGCTCTCCTGAACAATTAAAAATATGTGACATTGTATTCTTTACTTCCAGGGTACAGATATGTATACATGTGTGTGTATAAGGGTATTTACAGGGTGTAGCGTTAGTGGTGACGAATACGTAAGGAGGTGATAGTATACTCCAAATGGAACACAAATGGTCATTTGCGCTAAGGGTCAATTCCGAACAGGAAGGGAGGAAATTTAAATTTTGTGTTTTTTTAGGTTAATCACGTTTTTTGTTGAATGGAAAGCAATAACTAAATAACTGTTTAAGATATGTAATTCCCAATTATAGCGTCTTAAACTAGACAAAATTTACTTAAAGAACAAGTACACTTTATCAATTATAAAACAAGTGAAAGGGGGCTAAAACGCAGTTTAACATTGATGAGACAGAGGTGCTTGCAGCAGCCAGCGATTATGTGCTTGAAAGAATGTCTTGCCTAAAAAAAAAAGAAGGTTGTAAATTGTATCTGTGTTTTAGTTCCCTCTCAATAGTTTTATAATTGGCAAAATCTACTTGTTCTTCAAGTAAATATTGACTATTTTACGTTGCTGCAATTGGGAATTACCTATCTTAAACAGTTATTTAGTTATTGCTTTATATTCAACAAAAAATGTGATTAACCTAAAAAATCACAAAATTTAAATTTCCTCCCTCCCTGTTGGGAGTTGACTCCCAGCCCAAAGTACCATTTATGTTCTATTTGGTGTCTACTATCACCTTCTTAAGTATTCGTCAAACACTCACTTCTAACGTAAGCTGTTTCCATAGTTTCGTTGGAAGGAAGCAAAAAGTAAGGCCTGTACGGACACATTAATAATTTCGTTCTGGAAACAAATACGCACTTATAACGGAATTGTTTTGTTTATTTTCATAATATATCTTTGTCATTACCGAATATGATATATACTGAGCTTCAGAGTTTACAAGAAGCTAAAATTACATTTCGTGTAGATCAGTCAGTATGAAATCAACACACTAAGTCTGTTTTTACAACCTGATGTTCTCAGAACATAATAATATTTCTTGAAGTAACTGATAGGAGTTGCTCCCCAAATTGTTTAAAACATTAACTTATATTTGCAACGTTTCGAAACAGTTTAGGTTCATCATCAGGCATTTAAGTAAAATGAAGAGTAAGGAGGAAACTTCTCCTATATCGCAAATATCAATACAAATACAATAAATGAGGTATAAAATAATTCAATACATTAGGTAGCTTATATTAAGTTGTGTTAATTTATTATAATTTCTAAATTTCATATTAAGGTCCATAAATATTAAATTTAAAAGTTACAATGGACCTTAACACTACTTAAAATATGATACCTAATATTGTATTATTTATTTATATTATTGTATACCTAATTTATTGTATTTCTATTTGTATTAGTGACATAGGAGAAGTTTCCTCCTTATTCTTCATTTTACTTTTATTTTATATAGATGCCTGATGATGAACTTAAAATGGTTCGAAATGTCGCCAATATGAGTTAATGTTTTAAACAATTTTGGGTACGAACTCCAGCTAGTAGAACCCACTGATTCTTCACCACCATCACCTTCAACTTACATAATAATATTTTGTACACTTATTCGAGGCTATAAAATTAGTTTAACTGCAAAGTTTTAGGTTTTTTCTCTCATGTATCTTTTGAGTTATAAAGTAGTAAATTTTTGTGTTGTATTTTGGCAAACATTGCTATTTATATAGGAAATAATTTCGGGGGGGGGGCTGACCATTTCCAAGGTATGGACTACTAACAATTTAGAACTAGGAAGAGTTTTAGCCAACTAAAAAGCTATTGCACCCAAAAAAAAAAAATATTTTTTATGAACGAAGTGATCTTATTTAATTTATTTTTAAGGGTTTTATGACATATTTTTACTGATGAAATCAAAATTTCTGGGGGGGGGGGGCTGCATGCCTCTCAGCTCCCCCTTATTTACGCCCTTGATTACTATCTTTAAACAAGAATACCTCAGCTCCTTATTAAGATACGAGACATAACATTTGTGTCAAATTATAGCTTATTAAATAAGCATTAATGCTATATTTCTTTCTTTTTAAATAAGTAAATATATTAAAGCTTATTTAAAAGGATATAATTAGCTTTAATATGATATTTATTCATTTAATATTAAAGCTTATTATATCTTTTTAAATAAGCTGTAATATGGTATTTATTAAATAAGTAAATAAATATTATAATAAAGCTTATTGAATAAGCTGTAGTTTGACACAAATTTTATGTCTCGTATCTTAATAAGGACCTGATTAATTTTTGTTTAAAGATATTAATGTTTTGCAAAATTAACATGTTTTTTTTTTCGAATGTTACCATTTTATTACTCAAAAAATACGCAAGAAAAAAATCTGCAACTTCACAAATTAACTAACTTTATAGCCTAGAATAAGTACACAAAATTTCTTTAAGTTGTGTTTTGAATAATTTGGGATTTGATCGAACCTCCATTCCTAACCTAAATTCTGTTTACGTTAATTATGCATGTCCCTCAATTGCTCATTATATTATGTAGTTAGTTTTGTTGCAAATAAACCAAAATTACCTCCCCCCTCCCTCCCTAATAAGTTGACCTGGATAGGTGGAGGGGGGGGGGGATTGAGGGTTCCTTGAAATGGGTGTTATCCTCCTCATGGACCAAGTTAGCTGCTTAATGACCTCATCCAATCTTTTGTCGTGGGAATGATGTATTCCAAGTCTAGGATTTAAGAGGCATATGTATATGTTCTAGGCCAAGAAGCCTATGAGACGAGTACTTGCAAGTATCTGATGTAGGAGGAACGATTTTTTTCGCGCGAATTTCGCATCAAAAACCATGTTCCGGTGGACGTATTCTGCTGGTTAACGAACTTGACCTTTCAAATTAGAGGAAAGATTTTTGTACCAAATTTCATCAAATCATCAAAATTGGACTATTTTTGTGCCCCGGAGAGCGCGAATATACATACATACATATATATATATATATATATATATATATATATATATATATATATAATATGGAGGTAGGGAGAAACCGCGCTAAAAGGCAGATATAGTTTGATTTATATATTAAGAAAATTTTAATTAATTAAGAAAGTTTTTAAATGAAATCCAATGATTTATTTAAAAAAATTAACTGATTTAAATCTTTGACACCCTGGTCGAAAATGTTAACAACTTCCATTAAGTGCGTTGTGAAATATATATGACCCATGTATTTTTTCATTCATGCAATAGAAAATTTAACAATCAAAAATTAGCTTAGCATTAAAAAAAAAGTATTTTATTGTGAATTTGAAATATTATTTAAAACAAAATTATAAAATAAAAATTATTTTAAAATTTATAAATTAAAAAAAAAATAGCTTGCTAAGCAATTTATAGAGTTTTTCTACAGCACATAATTGAGTGTGCAATAAGAGAACTATTTGTGTTGTAGTGCTGCTTACTTGTTAACATTCATTTTTTAAAAGCAATAGTTGACAAATAAAAGCACCAATGCTTTTTTCAAATATTAAAAATTGATATTTCGACAATTGTTTATGACTTCAGAACAAAACTGAAAATGAAATGCAAATAGATTTCCGTCGAGGCCATATTATGTCAGAGAACATATTAACTCTATATTTTGGATGTTTTAGCCACGCTCTTATGCTGTCTTTTTCGGATAAAAAATAAATATACAATGTTAATAAAGGGAATAAGACAGTATACAAAATAGTACATCATGAAAATAGATTATGATGTAAATATGCAAGTTCATAAAACAAAAATTGTATTTCATTGCTATATTTTGAAGAATTCTTGAGATTTGTTTCACTGACCCAATATGCGTGATTTTTTTCAGAAAATATGAGTGAGGCAGATTTGTTTTGAAAACATTTTACTGAGTGTTAAGCATTGTATTCAATTTAGAAGAGCTTACGGAAATCTGATGTAGTTATGAAGTAACTTTCCAAAGAACTTCCATTTTCGAAGTATCATGATTCCAACGAGGTATCTGTGATTTTGACCTTTCTGTCTGTGCTGAATATTTCATCTGATTTAAAATTCAAAAGCCAACAGTTGGCAAAGTTGCTGTACTCAGCTGTTGTTCTAATAGTTGATTCGGTTTGACTTCAAAACAACCCTGCATCATGTATCCTGTTTGTTTTAGTGGACATTAATCAAATGTTATTAATAATTCGTTATTATTAAACTAGTGCGAAGTTAAACAGCTTACTCAACCAACGCCATGAATTTTGAGTCCGTTCAGATTTATGTTCTCTTTGTCAGGTAGAATGTTCGCCATGCATGGAAGACAGAAGCAAGTAGTAGGATTAGGAACTGATAACAAGGAGTCCATGTGATAAGGCCATAGAAATGTCAGATATATCTGTGTGTAGCCAACTTCTTCAGTATTTGATATGCTTGGTCAACATGACAGACCACCATAAGGCCGGCCGCAAATTGAACCTGGCCCACTTATAGTACAGACGTGGATTGTTCTGTGAAGCACAGAATTCCGCATATTGAACACATCATACGGCTATCCCGGCCCCTTGGAGACGTTTGTCCTCGCAATACAGATTTCTTGTGCGTGGGTTCCTATGCATTTACCTTCATCAGACATATTGCTAACCAGGGTGTCAACGATTTAAATCATGATTAAAATCATTTGATTTTTTAAAAAAAATCATTGATTTAAATCAATTGATTTCATAAAAAAAAGTATTGATTTAAACCAATTGATTTTTTTTTTTTTTTTTTTTTTTTTTTTTTTTAAATATTATTATATATCTTTTTTAACTTAAATCTAACTATTCATCATGATGATTAGATAGTTAGCCGTCGAGGTGATAAGTACAGATGGAATGGTTGGGATTCGGCTAAATAAACCTCAATATGATTTTGTTTTAAAAAAATCTATATTTCGGACGTTTCGGCTACTCATTGCTAGCCTTCGTCAGCTAAAATGACAAAAAAAGAAATTAATACAGAAACAAACAAGAAAAATTTATAATTGTGATAGTTAACAGAACTATAGATACAGTTTAACTTATAACAGAACATAACGTCTTAAAATTCTTAGAATGAAAAAGAAAATAAGTACAGTAATTGATTTTAATAGTAATTAGTAACATTAATTGATTAACTATCACAATTATAAATTTTTCTTGTTTGTTTCTGTATTAATTTCTTTTTTTGTCATTTTAGCTGACGAAGGCTACCAATGAGTAGCCGAAACGTCCGAAATATAGATTTTTTTAAAACAAAATCATATTGAGGTTTATTTAGCCGAATCCCAACCATTCCATCTGTACTTAAATCTAACTAGTTCTGCCGTTTTTCAACCATTTCAATATTTCGTTTTAGCACTTTCCTCCGAAGGAAAGTAGCTATTGAGGTTGGACTCATGACGGAATTTTTGAAAAATTTCTTCAAATCTTTATCGATCCTACCTAGTAGACACCGAAAATGACCCCCGTTAAAATTTATATATATCTATATATATATATATATATGCATATATATATATATATATATATATATATATATATATATATATATATATATATGTGTCTGTTAACACGATAGCGGCCAGAGTTTTTGTTTTTTCGTCACGAAACTTGGTATATAGCATTCAATTAGCAAACGATTGAACGAGTTCGTTAACCACCAAAGTCGGTCCACCGGAAGGGGGGGTTTACCCCGAACCCAAAACACTTATTTGACTATGTCAGCCGTAATATTTGTTATATTTCAACGAAACTTGGTATTCGTAGTGTTAATATAGAGAGAAAAGTGAGATATAAAAATGAACTAAATCGGTTCATTAGAAGGGGGGGTTTACTCCGGACCCACAATACCAATTCGCCACTACCAGCCGTGATTTTTGGTATATTTCGACGAAACTCGGTATTCGTAGTGCTAATCCACAGGTAAATATGTGTTGTAAAAATAAACGAAATCGGTTCATTAGGAGGGGGGGTTTACTCCGGACCCACAATACCAATTCGCCACTACCAGCCGTGATTTTTGGTATATTTCGACGAAACTCGGTATTCGTAGTGGTAATCTACAGGTAAATATGTGTTGTAAAAAGAAACTAAATCGGTTCATTAGAAGGGGGGGTTTACTCCGGACCCAAATTCCTAATATACTCATACCGGTCGTAATTTCTGCTGTATTGTAACGAAACGCTGTATACGTCGTGGGTAACTCATGAGAAAGAAGTGTTGTAAAAATGAGCTGAATCGGTCAATCGGAAAGCGGGGGTTTAATTTGTAATATATTTGAATAGAAAAGCCGGTAGACGTAGGTTCACAATGCCGCCGCAAGGAGCGCTTTCTACCACTAGAGTGACTGTATCCTGTTCCTGCGTTAGATCAAAATACGATAATATGAGGATTTTTGTATTTATTACGTAGTGTAGTAGGTACCATGTGTAAACATAACTCTGGATGCAAATTAATAATTGATCAGTTACTCATTACAAAATGAGAACTATTCACGTTTTTATTTTATTTATGTAGGATATTTTAAGCAAATTGTTCTGGAAAGCAGTCTACACTACCCAAATTCTGAGGAAAGTGCTTAGTTATGCAGCTCCTGCGTGACGGACTTAAAATTAACTTAAATCTAACTAGTTCTGCCGTTTTTCAACCATTTCAATATTTCGTTTTTATTTATGTCCCTAGCAGTCCAGGCAACGAATGCTTAAAAACAATTATAAGTGGAAATTTTTGGAACACAATTTTTGACTTCGTAACTTTGTTTGGGCTGGATAGGTTCAATAATATATATTACTTTGCTATTTTATGTATTTTCCTTCAAACGTCAAAGCGACTAATAGTCCAGGAAACTAAGAATTATAGATGGAAATGTTTGGAACACAATTTTTAACTTCATAACTTTGTTTCGGCTAGTTAGGATGTCAATATATCAAAAGTCCTCGCCCGTAGACTTTGTGCCGGGGAGGAGGGAGGGTTTAGAAGGTCCCATTTTTCGGGTTTTCACTTATATCTCGGCAACCCTGCGTCCTAGCGACATGACCATTCTATAACAAATGAAAGCTTATTAAATTTCCTACAAGTTCTATTCATTAAAGTTATTCGAGATATCTTTAGTTTTCAAAATATCCGCTCTTGAAAGTCTGTCATTTTGGGAAAACACACACTTTTTTCTCTTTTTGACCGGATAACTCTTTAACGATAAAACCAAAAAATAAATGGGACCTTCTGAACCCCCCGGCTCAAAGGCTACGGGCGAGGACTTTTGATATTTTCACCTCCTATCCAGCCCAAACAAAGTTACGAAGTCAAAAATTTTGTTCCAAAAATTTCCATCTATAACTGTTCGTTGCCTGGGTTGTAGGGTCTACCCTCACTTGACCGTTCTTATCTATTCAAAGTCTGTTTCTTTTATGAGTTCCTTTCTTTGTTTTTAATTCTGCAAATAAATCTCCTTTTAAGTTTAAGATAAAAGAGATTGGCAGGTAGAGGGCGAAGTGAATGCTTTAAATTGTTGGAAGTCTTCGTCGGCCTTAAAATATTGTATTTCCTCAAAAGAACTGTTAATAATAGAGCAGCTTATGACAGGAAAGGCAACTTCTGCAGTGGTTGAATGAATGTTTTCAACCCTTGGTTTTGTTCACAGTCAAATGAGAAACTAACTAATTAGATGTGAAAAGGCTGACAAACTGGCGTTTTTGTTCAAAACTTTAAATAAATAATTTTACTGTTATTATATGTGATTAATAGGGAATGGATGTGTATGTAAAATAAAATTCAAAATATGAACGTTTATATTTAATTATTTATAATAAAATATTTAATAAAAAATTGAAAATATTTAGTAAACAAATACAATGAACACTATAAAACATTGAGAAGAAAAGCATAAATAATAAGTAGGAACTCTATTATTAATGGAAAGAACAAAAGTACAGAACAAAATGACTAAAAATGTTTAACATATTGAAAAATAAAGCATAAACAAAAATTAGGAACTCATTATAAAAGGGGAAAAAGTTGAAAATTTCTACAGATCAACATTATTTTGAAAGACTGTTTGCTACAACTTGAATTTTGAAATTTTCAAACGTGAAATGATGCCGGTCCAATTTTAGGGAATAACTCTTTTGCCGCACATTTTCCCCCTTTTTGACCGCATAACTCTTCAACGATGCACCCAAAAAATAAATAACGGTTATAGGGTTGTAAAGTATTGCCTCTACAATATATATTACTTTGCTATTTTATGTATTTTCCTTCAAACGTAAAAAACAATTTCAGTAATCAATTTGGCGACTAATAGCCCAGGCAAATAGGAGTTATAGATGGAAATATTAGGAAGACAATTTTTAACTTCATAACTTTGTTTCGGCTAGTTACGAGATCAACATATCAAAAGTACTCGCCCGTAGCCTTTGTGCCGGGGGGAGGGGGGGTTTAGAAGGTCCTATTTTTCAGGTTTTCACTTACCCCGTTGGGCCTGGAGCTCTCTATGTACATTTAATAAATTTGGGAGGGTGGGAAAAAAAAAAGAAAAAAGTTTTCACTTATATCTCGGAAACCATGTGTACTAGCGACATGACCATTCTAAAACAAATTTCATGTTTGTGGTATGTTACAGTATTGTCTGAGTATGCAGTCTGTCAGTAAGTTTTTGCAGTACTGGCATATCAGTCCAGGCAACGAACAGTTATAGATGGAAATTTTTGGAACACAATTTTTGACTTCGTAACTTTGTTTGGGCTGGATAGGAGGTGAATATATGAAAAGTCCCCGCCCGTAGCCTTTGATCCGGGGGGGGGGGGGGGGGTTAGAAGGTCGCATTTTTCGGGTTTTCACTAATATCTCGGATACCCTGTGTCCTAGTGACATGACTATTCTATAATAAATAAAAACTGATTAAATATGCTACAAGTTCTACTCAAAAAAGTTTTTCGAGATATCTTTAGTTTTCGAATTAAAAGATTCATTGTTCGACAGTTGTCGCCAGATATCACGATAAACACTGAAATTGCTTTTACGTTTGAAGGAAAATACATAAAATAGTAAAGTAATATATATTATTGAAGCGAATGTAATGCTCTGCAATCCTATAACCAGCATTTATTTTTTGGGTTCATCGTTGAAGACATATCCGTTCAAAAAGAGGAAAAAATATGTGGGAAAAGTGTTTTCCCTCAAAATAACAGAGTTTCAAGATATTTCGAAAACCGTTATTGAATAGAACTAGTAGGAAATTTAGCCATCTTTCATTTGTTATAGAATAGTAATGTCGCTAGGACGCAGGGTTTCCGATATGTAAGTGAAAATCCTTAAAAATGGGACCTTCTAAACCCCCCCTCCCCCGGCACAAAGGCTACGGGCGGGGACTTCTGATATGTTCACCTCCTATCCAGCCCAAAGAAAGTTACAAAGTCAAAAATTTTGTTCCAAAAATTTCCATCTATAACTGTTCGTTGCCTGGACTGTAAAGTCACTGGTGTGTATTTGAAGGCAACAATCAACTGCTCTAAAGAGTGGGATTCAGCTCAACTGTTAATCGTTTTGCCACTATGGATATAATAATGTGGATATTTTTCCACCCAGTGGTTTTTTCTAGACTGTCTTTCAACTTTATTAGCGCGGTTCCTCCCTCCCCGATAGGGAGGAACCCCGCTTATAAGGTTGATACAATGAAACAATCCGGAAGTGCCGACTAGAAAATTTCGCGTTTCAGAACCCCTAGAGACCGAAAATAACGGCGGTTAAAATTTTTATATATATATATGTATATATATATATATATATATATATATATATATATATATATATATTTGTCTGTTCGCGGATTTCTGGCCTCCCTAATGGTCCGATTTTGATGAAATTTGGTACAAAAATCTGTCGCCCGATTTGAAAGGTCAAGTTCGTTAACCAGCAAAATCCGCCCACTGGAAGATGGCGTTTGGGGCGAAATTCGCGCAAAAATAATCGTAACGCTTACGTTTTTGAGTTCATAAGCGTGTAAGTACTCGTTTTATAGGCTTTAACCGTTTTTGAGAAAATTGGAAAAATAGTTTTTGAATACCGTTTTTGGTTTGGGTACTTAGAATCATGGGATTCAGTTGAAACATTGTCTGCATGTTCTACTTTCATTAAAACTAATATGTTGAAATTTTGGTTACGTTTGGAGTTAAGGAAGGGTTAGAATAAAATATTTTATTAACAGACATAAAAAGTTTTGGTAACTTTGTATATTTTCCTTAATATCTCGAAAAAGGTTGACAATCTTGGTAAACAAAAGAATACCATTAGAAAGCTTACTAAATGCTCTACAAAAAAGGTTCTGATGAAAGTTTTGATTAGGCGATGTCAATCGGAGAAATAAGTGCTTAAAACATTAAAGTAATTGATTTTTCTTATTCGAACTGTTCTTTTTGTCTGTTTTTATTCCTTGTTATTTTTTAATTGCTTATAGTTGGATAATGTATTTTACAATAAAACAGATTAGGCAAAATAAGAAAAACAATTCATTGTTAGAAATATAGCTTGCCAAGAGAAAAAGATTCGATGACGTCTTTTGAATATTTTCAATTGCCTTTATGCTGTTGGTTTTTTTATTTTATTTTTTAATTGATTTTATCTGTAGAATTATTACTATAGTAAAAGAACACAGGAATATGTGAAAATTCTTGATATTTTCCAATTCATTGAAACGTATGAAATGAAGTATCGGTAGAAGAGGTTTCTAGGGTCTTGCGGACCCGACCCCAGGTATAGCCATAAAACCCTTTGAACAAAGGCCGAGGAAAATATTATCTGTTTCTATTCTATGCTTTTCAAACGAGAATAGGGATATGAACAGGAATCGGGGTCTCCCGTGGTCTAATGGCTAGCGCCTTGGATTCATAAGCGGGAGATGGTGGGTTCGATTCCCAACTTTCGGCAGGAATTTTATCATCCCACGGCTCGCTGGTAAAATTCCTTGCTACACCCTGGATGTCAGCGCTAATGACCTAGATGTAGATGCGCCATAAAAAAAAAAAAATAAATAAAAAAAAAAAATGAACGTGAACCGCACTAAGATGACGCAGTTCCTGCGAGTTGGGCTTTTTTTAATTTATTCCCAGTATCTCCTTTGGATTAAACTGGATTTCCTCTATTACTCTCGTATGATTCTAATGCTATCCACTAACAACATGCCTTTTGTAGCTAGTATTGGCATAGTACACATAGTCACCTTCTTGGAATTAGAAAAGACACAGTCACCTAGACTCAATGGGATAAGTTTTATTTTATTTTTCGGTTTTCCTGTTATTTCTTCAATTACAAAATAAAAAGAATATTAAAATATGTACCAAACATATGTTTTTATGGCAGAATATGTAAAAATATGGAGTTTTGACAAAATATGTAAAATAAAAAACTGTTTAAATTCTTTAAAATCACTTAAAACGTGCAGAATTACATCAATACTTACGATTTACAAATCAGAAAAAAATATGTAAATACAATAACATCCGTTCCATAGTGTTTGATATTTCTGTAAAGCTTCATTTTTAAAATCTTTGTTTTAAAATTTGAAAATTATGCCATTATATATACAACTAGCTCTTTATATAGACTAGGTACATTTAAAAAGTCGAATTTCTTTTTTAAATCCGGTTTTAGTAGAAAATTCCAATTTAAATTAAAAAAATCCGATTTAAATAAAAAAAATCTGATTTAAATCAAATAAATCCGATTTTTTGATTTAAAAAAAAAAATCATGTTTTTTTTACACCCTGTTGCTAACTTTTCTTCAATCCCAATCGGTTTCTGGCCGTTACGTTCCTATCCACTATTTGGGAATTCTGAGCTTTTAGTGGCCAAACTCGGCTTTTTGTGAACCTTCATGTGATGCGTAAAATATTAAAAAAAAAAAAAAAAACACTATTAGGAACTTCCTGGAACAGGTTAAACTCTCGGTAAGTATTCCACCCAGCTAAATAACTATAAACCTTGGGTGACAACTACTGTGCTTAATATTGTATTACCCATCCCATGGTCTGTGTTTTGAGCAGAACGGGGTATGCCGTATGTGGGCTAGTTTCGATGTGCGGTGGTACAGTCACTTGTACCTTCCATTTGGCACCTTTCAAAATTCTGCTTACACAAGCTCCACACTTCATGTGGGCATTCAGTTGTGTCCACTTGTGACAAATCTTTCCAACTTTTTATTGGTGTTCCTACGTTAATCTCACAAATCGTCTCTTATCGGAAAGGAAACCAGCTTAAGGCGTCCACCTGAAGACGGAATCCGGAGGCTTTAACGTTTCATAACCATAAACCTGTGTGTTTATCAATTTTGGAGCAAATTGTATACTTTGTCTACAACGGAAGAATACTTTCGTTAACCATCAAAATCCGCTTACCGAAATACACTCGAACAAAACTTAAGGGCTACAATTTCGGTTACAGTCTCACTGTTTACAGAAACATTCTTGTCGAAAATTGAATAAAAATAAAACAATGGATCAAATAATGCTTGGCAAATGGATTATATGGAAAAATGGTAAGATGACGCAGTCTTTACGAGTTGACGTCTTATATTAAATTTCAAGCAGCTATTCTGGGCTTCAATAGAATGCTTAGACGAAGTATAAGTAATCGCATTGAAGCTGAACTCCTGCTAAATGTGCTTGAAGGTTTCTCACAGCAGAGTTGGCTTCTGTAAACAAAAGTTGCTGTTCCAGTATACATAAGTTCCAGCTCCATTAACCACGTATTCAAGCTCATGTAACGTTTCCTCGGAGGTCTCACAAATCAGAGCTCTTCACGCCAGCTGTTTCCAGCTCCTGGCACCACAAGTTCTAGGTTCCTTACAATTCTAGCCCCAGTAACCACGCGTTCCATCTCCTGTAACCAAGCTTTTTTGCTCTTTTAATGTTTACTTGAAGGTCTTGGAGAGGAGAGCAGGACTTGCCTACCGCAGGACTCCAAACGTTGCCACCACAAGAATTAGCTCCTGTCACCACAAGGTCCAGTTCTTGTGACTACAAGTTCCAGATCTTGTAGGCTCAAGTTCCAGTTCCCATAATAACGCATTCCAGCTAGTGACTGTAGACCTCGATCATTAATGAGGAGTATATATTTCTTTTCCGTGCATTGGATGTTACTGATCATATGGACAAGCAGCTATGAGTTATATGTTAGATTTTTCCATTTACTTATTTTTGTTATGTGAAGAACAAGTATAAATGTCGGCCTTCTGTCTGTTATTTCATTAATGAGTCCAAATTTTGTTGTTCCGGGTATTGTCTAGTTGCCACCTTTGCAGATGCCACCTTTGCTTAGAGGGAACTTACCATTTTGTTTTCCCAGTCGGCCACCCATACGAAATGCAAACACCCCGGACGTTGCTTGACTTCCGTGAATCGTCATACATCAGTGTATTCATGGTCCTAA
The DNA here is from genome assembly GCA_946811695.1 of Gonocerus acuteangulatus. Taxonomy (NCBI): domain Eukaryota; kingdom Metazoa; phylum Arthropoda; class Insecta; order Hemiptera; family Coreidae; genus Gonocerus; species Gonocerus acuteangulatus. The sequence goes on along the minus strand of OX328128.1, from coordinate 82,129,094 downwards.
TACAGTTGTTACTGCAGACTTGAGTTTGCTACGATATGAGGTATAAAGTTTAAGAGGTTAAGTCAGGTCATGGACTCGATCAATACGGCAACGACCCACATTACATATATCAGCTGTCGAGTTCATTTTTTCGGTTCTCTTCATTCATAAATGTGCCAACATTAAGGCCATTATGGAATAAGATGTGCCAACACAGCATATGAAATCCTAATACTAATCGATTGTTGGAATAAAATATAGATCAACAGTATTTTTTCATAAAGGCAAGAGACAAAAGTCTTGCCTGCCTCTGCACGCTGGCACACCTAAGGGTACTCGCATAGTGAAGAGGTGGAGGTAGAGGTGAACCGCGCGGGCCTCCTGGAGGTCCCACCCGCCCGCTTTTAAAGACAAAATTGTTTGTCTTTTCGAGCGGTCTAGTCCTCTACTATCCCATTCCACCCTCTGCTGCATGTGTGGTCCTTTGTGTAGTATTTTCACTCTAGAAAATTTGAGATTAGTGTTTTGGGATTGTGAATAACTATTAACGGTAGTGAAATGAAAGAAGATTTAATTATCGACCACTTAATTCTCACTTCTCGATTTTCCACTGTCGGACAAATGGCATAAAAACCACTAAAACCGTCATTTGTATGAGAAAGACTGGAAGGCTGTAGCAGCTGAACTGCATAGTACTGGTAAGCTTCTGGTGATATGTTGTCGCAAATGTATAAAAAAATATGGTGATGTTCTCCCAAATCTTGTCGCACTTGATTTATGGGATGAGCACTAAAATCTCGATTACTTTAAGTGCCAATTATCCACCATGTACGCGCTGTCGACATGTCACCACTATCTTCACTATTGTCACTTAACATTTTAAAAAAATAAACTATCCTAACAACCTCTCTTCTTGCAACACAGTTGAAGACTCACCCTCAAATCATGTGAAACTGGAAAAACAGCGCGGCATCCCTCTTCACTATGCGACCCTCCCACTAACAAAACTTCTACCTCTACCTCTACCTCTTCACCATGCGACTACCCTAAGAAACGATCGAAGGGATAAGAGAGTAGGGAACTGGGGGTATTGTAGTTTGACAATATTCTCGCATGTCAATACAGCAGAATAGGGAAATGTTGAGTTCCAGCTGGAGGAACAGCATAAAACCTCTTTATTTAAGAGGGAATCTGACAATGAGCAACGCCATGAAACCAAAAGACCTCCATCGATAATGTACCTCTTGGAATTGACCCTAAAGTGCTGTCTGAAGACATCGCACATATACCCGGCTGACGAGCCAACGAAAGTGTGTAGTCATAATCGCCCGTTGAAGGGGATAGGTTCTTGGGTGAATGGCTGGCTAAATATCTTCAGAATTTGCCCAAAACTGGACCATTTAACACCTAGACAACACTGCACAATAATATCGTTACGCTCAAATAAGTCATGTCGTGTAAACCAGTGTCCTGCAGGTATTCTAAAACTGGATCTATCTAAAGTCGTTTGGTGTGTTGCAATTGCATGAAATAATACTGGCTACTTCGTGTTAATTAGCCCAAGATTGGTTAGAAGTTTGAAAGAAAGCAGCCGTGAATTTGCTGTATAAGATTGTTTCTGTAAGTTGGCCTTGTTAGAAGTTGGTTTAAAGTTGATGTAGAGAACGGCTCTTACCTGAAACTGCTAACTGTCAGTTCCTCAACAACTCAAGCGGCCTCAGCCACTTCAGATTTCTCTCTCTCTCTCTCTCTCTCTCTCTCTCGCAAGTACATACTTTCTCTCCCGTTTTTTATTTTATTTTCCTTCTAAAGCTGCGGGAATTTCGCGACCATAAGGGAAGGATTTGATTCCATTTGATACCTCTGGAGCTGTCCTGATAAACATTGCCCATTCTCTGATAAACTTTCTCGGTTGTAGGTGTTAACGGCTACCATTTCTTGTAATATCTCATTACATTATATCGTCCCTACCATGTCAAACTATCGAATATGCAAATGGGAGCAAACTAGGGAGGTAACATATTCTATCCATTGACGAAATAATATATTGAAAAATTGTCTTATTCGATACTTTATTTAAGGCATTAAAGGCTATTGTATAAAGGGGTTAGAATAGCGACCAGCCGTATCGTCCACAATCCAAGAGCTAAGTCTCGAATTTGAAAAACAAGATTTTTCATATTCTATAGTTTGACATGGTGGAGACAAGAGGTTTATTACAGGATATTTATTTCAGATAGAACTTTTAACTAATGGAAAAAATTTATCTCTGAGATATATATTTTTATCAATATGAGCAATAATAGTAATTGGGCGCTAATGGTATAGTTGTCGAAGCGCCGTAAAAAATAAAATAAAAAATAATTTGTCACATTTTGGATTGTCCATAATTATTTGAGAACTTGGGTTCTTTTTGCGAAGACCAAATCCAGTTACTTTGAAGTATCTGTCGTGATTTTAAACAGTGATTTTGGTACTTACGGATTAGCTTACAGCTACTTACCAGGATATCTAAAGGTTATTTTACAACTAGCAATAACCAATATAATTACCCATAGGAATAGCCAATAGAAAAGCTAATGAGTTATGCGCGTGCGCTGAATCACTGTTATAACCACTGCAGTTACTTTACAAGTAACTGGATGTGGTCTTCGCAAAAAGACCCAGAACTTGTATCAATGCAAAATGTTTTAAGAAAATGAAGATAGTATTTATATTGAAGGTGATTTCCTAGGCGTAGATAGATAGGCGAGACGGAGTATAAGTCATAACTATGACTAGAAGAGACTATGTGACCATGTATACTAATGTGCAACCAAGGATGCTTAAATCCCGGGCACGTCTCTTGGTCGTCTTCATTGTTTGTCTGGATAGTCTGCTCCTAGCGCTGACGTCGGGGAAATTGTGAGTTAGAGTAAGATATTGGGATTATCCGGAAGGTTTCATCTTTTATCGTCGTCCTTGTGTCCCCATGACCTTGAGGCCTATCGAGCATTAAGTGGATACCCGAGGAAATAGGAAATCAGGCATCCGGAGCATAGCGCTAACCACACTATCCCTCTAGTGTACCGTATGGTCACGAATAAGTTACACCTAGAAGTTCTAGATTGTTTAGATATCTGGATATCATTGTTAAGTAACTGTCGAAATAAAGGCTATGTATAGCACATGTTTCCTGCGGCTCGTAAAAAAAAAAAAAAAAAAAAAAAAAAAAAAAAAAAAAATACTATAAAATATATAGCTATAAAATTCTTTATAAAATCTCGAGGATTGTAATAAATAGCCAATGGCCATAGCCACATTGAATGCACTGGTTTCCGTTATTCAACAAAGTTAAACGACGTCGGTTGTGGCCAGTACCTGAATGGGTGACCGACCACTTGCTGTTATTATAAAAGGTGGCAACCTGTAGATAGCCCGGCGATAATAGCCCAATTGTTGAAAAGCCGTTACAAAAACAAAAATGTGAAATTTTGGTTCTTTTTCGCAGTGCTTTGAACATATCCCACGTGTATTTCTAAAGTTTCACAACTGAAAATCGGTGTACTTTAGTTATGACAATAAAAATGTGGAAAATATCTCTTAATCAACCATCAAAACTGTAATACAGTTTTGATGGTTGATTAAGGTGTACAAGCTCTGAAGCTAAGTACATACAATATGTACTTAGCTTCAGAGCTTGTACACCAGAGGGCACTTCTGCTCAGTTGAGTGGTATTTTGGGTTGTGTCACATTAGAATTAATAGTGCGATATAATGTAAACCTTTTTTTTTAATAAACTTATTGCGTTTTTTCTATTCGTTCTTTTAATTTTTTTTTTTTTTTGGTTGGTTACATAATATAATATGTGTGTAGTTTCCGTCAACAGTTGGAACATTTTATACGTCCAACTAAAACCCAATTTAAAAAATATTTGTTGCATTTGTTCAATACACCTTAACACCAATATTTAACAGAATGCGTAATCGTAAATTAAAAATTTATATTTGAGTGAGTTTTATATTTTTTGTGTTGGTATTTTTTAATGCGTGGATATTGTAATATTATATATATGTGTGTGTGTGCGTGCGCGTGCGTGTGCGTGTGCGTGCGCGTGTGTGTGGGCTTCATTCACTAGATCATTTATGTCGTGTGGTATGCCCAAGTTGTTTCTGTCTTTACAGCATGTTGTTAGCGCCATTCTGAGAGCTCATTAGACGAGAATGAATGATTATTAATGGCCTATTCTAAGCCTCGTAATCACCACCTCTTCATTTCTTTTCGCTCGAGTACTCGATGGCTTGGTATTCACTTTCTCCTTTATTTCTTGGTTGGTTGAGTGTGTCCTTGTATTTTATTACCCGTTATTGCATAGGGTTGAGTCATTTTGTGTGTGTATTTTATTACCCGTTATTGCATAGGGTTGAGTCATTTTGTGTGTGTATTTTATTACCCGTTATTGCATAGGGTTGAGTCATTTTGTGTGTGTATTTTAATATCCGTTATTGCATAGGGTTGAGTCGTTTTGTGTGTGTATTTTATTACCCGTTATTGCATAGGGTTGAGTCGTTTTGTGTGTGTATTTTATTACCCGTTATTGCATAGGGTTGAGTCATTTTGTGTGTGTATTTTAATACCTTTCGTTAATATTTTTGCGTAATTTTTGGCTTCTCTGTCTGCGTCAAAGGTCCCTACTAAAATATTCGAGTGTCCAAATGGCTGTTTCATTTGTATTTCTGAAAATGATCTCGCTTCTATGGAGAATGTCCTGCAAAGCGTTAGAGCAGTGCTTTTTGATTTGCCTATTTATCTATCCCTTATCAGAAATGAATGTAAACAACTCCTGATCTACTGATACGCCCCTGAGTCAGTGAGTTCCCATGTAGAGATTCAGCTGGTATCTATAAGACGGAGACAGGCCGATGATACACTATCCTAGTCTAAACACTGCAGTGTTTGTCTCTGCTCCGTCGTTTCAGTTCCTGATTCTTGGCAATAGTGTTTCTATCCAACATAGACCTCATTCTTATAAATGTTGTCCTTATATTTAAAGAAGAAATTGTCACTTTTTTAGGAAATCATTTCCAAGTAACCGTAAAAAAAATCCTCATTTACGAAGAATATAGTTTCTGGTAGATGATATATCGTTTCAGGTGGATGATATTGTGTCTTTTCAGGTGTCCTTTATTATGTTCTTTCAAGTAGATAATTTTATGTCGTTTCATGTAGATGATATGTAGTTTCGGAGGGATGATTTTCTGTCGTTTCAGGTGCTCGATGATATGTTCTTTCAAGAGGATAATTCTATGGGTTTTTTTTCAAGCGCAAGATGTTATGTCGTTTGAGGTGAATGAGATGTAATTTCACGTGGATGATATTTTGTCGTTTCGTGACCAAGAAACAGATACACCCACTGCATCTACCATTCTGAGCCTGTTACGAGACTGATGTTCTTTTTATTTAATACTAGCCGTTACCCCTTAACATGCTGCATGTAGAAAAACAAAAATAAATTAGAAACCAAATAAGTAATATTAAAATCTAATAACGCAAATCAGTCACTGTTTGGGTTCACAGTTTCGAAGCCTTGACCCCCGAACTGTGAGTCCTAGACGATTTTGAGCTAGCCTATGACAATCCCCGGAATAAGACCTAAGAGTGTGGTAAGATGGGTCAAAATTGGCCAAACAGTGTGGATTTGTATCGGGAGAAAACAGACAGACAGACAAGCAGACTGACAAACACCTGATTTTTATAGATATATGTGAATAAATAAGTCCTTTTGTGATTATCACCCACTGACTATCAATAACAAGGTACATAATAATCTCGCGATATTCCCTACGATGTCGTTCTTCATTTGCGTTAACTGAGACAAGTGTTTTTGCTGCGTTCTTACTCAGGACAACAACACTTACGCTTTACTCAGACCATCATTGGAATCATAATAGAAACCTTGTTGATGAGGTGCAGATAGAATTTCGGCATCCTTTTTGTGTGTATTTATTTTTTTACCTGAAGAAGGCTGCCAAAGTCCTTGGCGACGCGTTAGAAATTTAGATTTATCTGATAATCTGACTGTTTCTTTTAGCCGAATCCCAAACGTTCCTTGACTTCCTATAATCCTGGTTGGTTTGGCTTATTTATTAAATCCTCACATTAAGCCTTTTGGTGCGTTGCTGTTTCATTAAGGCAGACCGCTTGTTGATAGAAGAACGCTATTTGTCTTCCTCCTAAGTAAGAGAGAAAGATGTAAGAAGCTGCAGAGGCTGGGAGGAGACGGTCTACCTGGGTCGATACATGCCCCACTTCCTGGAGTCTCCTCTAGCCGAATTCCAAACCTCTGACAGCACTTCTTAGTGGCCTCTTGCAATCTCTTCATGTTCCGCATAGTAACCGGCTACAGCAGTTGGCGTTCTTGTTCTTGTTATCCAAACAGGATAGTTTTCATGATCCAGCCACTTCCTGGAGGGTAGTCTCCTCTAGCCGAATTCCAAACCTCTGGCAGCACTTCTTAGTGGCTTCTTGTAATCTCTTCATGTTCCACATAGTAACCAGCTACAGCAGTTGGCGTTCTTCTTCCTGTTATCCATGTTGGGAAGTCTTCAGCTCCAGCCCCTTCAAGAGGGTAGGCTGCTACAGCAGTTGGCGTTCTTGTTCCTGTTGTCCAAATAGGGTAGTCTTAATGTCCCAGTCATTTCTAGAGGGAAGGCTTCTACAGCCGTCGGTGTTCTTGTTTCTGTAGGCAGACAAGTTCGCAGGAATAGGTTCGAAAACTACATTTTTACCCCACTGCCGTTTTTGACTTACCAATAGCCTATGCTAAAGGGTCAATAGTAGCAAAAGGCAAAATAAAATTTGGTAGACTCGGGGAAAAGCAGACAATCACCCTTACGAAGTCCTTCAAATACCTTATTGGAGGCTCTAGCACACCATTTTCTCAACACGATGATCCTAGGGTTCCCTGAATAAACGGTCTTGAACGATTCTTTAGCTCATCTCCTTCGTCGGAGCTTGCTCATTACCAATGCCGACACATAGAGTCCGCCTAAATTGATTTTGCCAATGGTTAGTTACGGGAGAGAGGTGCGTAGTTGTACAACCTTAATCCAATCCCCTCTCTCTCTCTGTTTTACTTATTACTCTGGCAGTTCGTGTGGTTTGTAACTTCTTCTTTTCACATCTTGAACAGTTTTTCGAAGAAAATCAAACAATCATGATTGAGGGAAAAACAAATCTTTGTTGGTTCTATTCCTAAAAGAGGTTCCTCCGGAGGAGGTGGCTAGTTAAGTCTGCGAACACAAATTAAGGAAAGATTTTTTCAAATTCCTGTAAAGAAACTGCCAAAAAATTGATTAAAAGTAAATATTGATAGCTTGGATAAAGAATCAATTCTAAAGTTGATTATTAAATAGATTAAAAACCTAAAGACATTCAAGGAAATTTTACTAAAAATGTTAGCGAGTATGAAGACAAATTATTTTAAATGCTTCATAATTTAAACTTGTATTTAACAAAAGCAATGAATATGAAAAAAAAAAATGTTATATTTCTTAATTAACAAACTATCAGTAGGAAATAGCTAAATATCGAAAAGATGGTTAAACTTATTCAACATATGCATTTCATTTGAATCTATAAGAAAAATAATATCGTTTGGTGGGTCTCCCCGTAGTTCAGTGGCTACTAGGCTGGATTTTCTTGTGGGAGATGCAGGTTCGATTCTCGCTTGTGAAATTTTCACTTTTTTCAGTGATAGGTTTGCAGAAAGAATTCCCTGATGGGTGACAATCTGTAGATATCCTGGCATTACTGTACCAAAAGCAGATAACAATAACGTTCATTTCAGAACGATATTGTTCCTAGTTGTATTAGACTAGTTGAGGGCGAGGTTAGCTTAGTGGGCTAATATACTGGAGGACCTGAGTTGTATTAGACTAGTTGAGGGCGAGGTTAGCTTAGTGATAGAGCACTGGGCTAATATACTGGAGGACCTGAGTTGTATTAGACTAGTTGAGGGCGAGGTTAGCTTAGTGATAGAGCACTGGACTAATATACTGGAGGACCCGAGTTCAAATCCCGAGCAAGCACTAAAGATTTTTATCTTCTAGTGTCTTTGTTCATGGGTTGGATTCGGCCTCCCTTACCGTCCCTAGGCCAATGCAGCCTTTAAGCAGTCAAAGCAGAAAAGGGGAAATTAGGCGGCCGGAGCATAGTACTGACCACACTATCTCCCTAGTGTTCCATGTGATCATAAATCATACACCTCTGTAGTATCTGCCCATCTGGGCCCTTGTGGTCTGTTACGGGACTGATTTTTTGATTATTTAAGTTGAGTTTCCATTCAGAATGTTCAAAATAGGTATTAAATCTTGAATGAAATTATTTTAAAGAATTAGAGACCAGATGGCCGTGAAAGCTAAGGCATATGAACTCTGTGCCTAAGGTCGTGGGTTCGATTCCCACTAGGGGTGGCGGCTTTTCATTCGAAACAAGAAAAGGCCTCAGCCCTATCCTGACTGGAAAAGGGTGTTAACCAATTGATAACCCGTCAAAAATGGGTTGTCAATAATAAACGGACGTTAAATTATAAATAATAAATTTTAAAGGGTGGCAACCTGTAGATAGCCCGGCGCTAATGGCCAAGATGTAGATGCGCCGTTAAAAAAGAAAATAATAATAATAATAATAATAAATTTTAAAGAATATATTCAACTTTAAAGCAATAATTTAAAATAATTGCCTGGGAATTCTTCATAGAAGAGCTAGATATTAGGCCAGAAATTTATGAAGCCTTGAAATGTAGATAGAGGTTGCCTGAGTTAGACCATAAAATAACAGGAAAGTGGCTTAGCCTAGGCCGAGGTAGAACTACACCGCATAAACTATATTGGACTTAGAGGAGAAATACGCCTCTCCGGTAGCCATTCCTCTCGCCTGTTCCATTTTCTAATATTCCTATATTCACTTTTACCTTCTTAGGAATCCTATATTCGTTTCTATTCGCCTTATGTACTTTCAAGATCCACATTATTATTTCATATAATAAATTATTCTTCAGTTAATAATTTATTTATTTTAGTCACGCCCAACTAAGGAGGTTGAACAAATGGGTGATGCTATATTCAAAATGTACAAAATAAGAACGAAAAAATTCACAACACAATTTACGGGATTTATAATACACATAAAGCTCGCTCAGTTGTATTTATATTTAATGATGTTATTTATGGATAAAAAAATCAGTCCCGTAACAGACCACTAGGGCCCAGAGGGGCAGATACTGTAGAGGTATCTGATTCTTGACCATACGGCACACTAGGGAGATAGTTTGGTCAATACTATGGTCCAGCCGCCTGATTTCTCCCTTGCTGCTTCGACTGCTAGAGCCATTAGCACCAAGGTACCCATTGATAAATTAATTAAAGGCTGGGTTGGCCTAGGGACGATCTGGGACCCCAAATCCATCCCTTGAACGACGGCACTAGAAGAAAAATCTTTAGCGCGCGCTTGGGTTTTGAACCTGGTCCTCCAGTTCATTAGTCGAGTGCTGTACCACTGAGCTAACCTCGCCCCCCTATTTATGCATATTAGTTCGTTTATAAAATTTCTGTGCGTAGTTCGTTCATGTTTTGTCGGCAGATAGCATTGTCACTAAGTGTACAGTCTGTCAGGAAAGTGTTGCTTATGAAACTGGACGTGAAACTCAAGTTGCTTGCAACCCATAGATAGAAAAACCATAGGTTAGTGTACCCAGAGTTTCATGAAACTTTAGGTCTGGTGCACACTGAAAACCCGGTTTCATGAAACTGGTTTCGTGAAACTTACTGCACACAGTTTCAAGAAACCGATTTAACGAATTTCATGGAACTCGGTTTACTGTAATCGGTTTCATGAAACTCTGTGTGCACCAACCTATGGTTTTCTTTCTATGGGTCGCAAGAAACTTGAGTTTCACGAAACCAGTTTCATGAAAGCCGTGTATGGGACATTCTTGAGGCTAAAGTTGAATTGTACAGCTCATCGAAGTAGAACGATAAAACCAATAGATTAACTGTACAGCCCCAGCCCAAAGTGTGTGGACAAGAGGATATTTGCTTCACATATAGTGGGTCTACTATACGTAACTGGACTGTGCAGTCCCTGCCTTGAGTTTTATTAACTTCCCGTGTGTGTGCTAGGTCCGATCAGTCCAAACCATGAGGCCAAACTGTACAGTCCTTGCCTTGAGATTTGAACTGAACGAGTTTGGTCCTGCCGTGTTACAAGGTAAGAGTGAGTAGATCGGGAATGGCCTGCTCTTAGGTAGCACCTACATTGGACCCATATTTCTCACGTTCCGATTCAATCCGATCCGATATCGTTTGACCTGCAACGTCCGACAGCGGCCAACGTGAGTGGCTACATTGGTCCCGATCCCATCTAATCACAGCTAGTCAGTAATGAACTCATAGTGAAATGAAAGTGAGTGATTAATTAAAGAAATACCACCTAATAAGCATAGATTACCTTGTTGGAGGTATAAAGGAGGAGTTGAAAGAACAATAAATCTTCCTGAAGTAAATCAGTCTCGATGAAAAATCGTAGAGTAAAAGTTAATCTCTCAAAAAAACTAACGTTGTATAAAAAAAAAGGCCAAGTTTCAGGCCCCTCCCAAAAACAGTTTGCCTATGAAATTTATGATATCATAGTATTGGACCAAGTTTTAGGCTCTTAATACCTTGTCAAGAACCTGTGTAATTCCAGCTTGGCCAGTTTTGGCAACTTACATACGGCCGTGGTTGCTTTAACTTACATAAAGTTCATACAAACCCTGTAGTTGAATATAAACGGTATGCTGAAACTAGTAAAATTTTGGCTTAATCATCCTGCTATGATATTTGGTGATATTAAAAGAGGAAGATGAGCAGAATCTAAGGTTCTAGAATACTATAATCCCCTGATAAAGTCCGTGTTCTGCCTAAAATGAAACGCTAATGTGAGTGAAAACTTAACTTGCCCAGTCACGAACGTTAAATATGACGTGCAAGAATATCGGCCACACCCATCGACCTTCGCTCTGACCCCAAACAAAATTAGCAACTTATGCCCTTCTAGTCGCTGTTTTTTTTTTTTTTTTTTATATATATCTTGAATGCTATCTAGACAAATAAAGATGGAAGATCGTCCTGTGGAGACAAGTAGGCGATCTTTACAGTATAGAACGATCTACACACAGATATTTAGAACCCATAAATTTGACTATGATAAAGAAACCTGCATATAATTCTTGCTTCCTCTATTTAGATTACATGAGATGTAAAATCTAGCGGACTTCCGAATGTGTTCCTGAAGACGTCTGTAAAGGCACGAAACATGTCGAGTAAAGGATATAATAATAAAAAAGTCGATTACGCATTGAACACACAAGGTTAAAATGTTCATTGCATATTTCTAAAGAACCACCCCCAATCTGTGAATCATGCAACGTTCAAATACCAATGAAAAAGTCCGTCACGCAGGAGCTGCATAATTAATCACTTTCCTCAGAATTGGTTAGTGTCGAGTGCATTCCTGAATAATTTGCTTAAAATAACCTTGATAGATAAATAAAATAAAAACATAAATAGTTCTGCTCTTTTGAATTTATTATGAGCACCTGTTTCAATTATTACCTTTATAATTAATTTCCTTCCAGAGATTTGTGTATGCGTGGTACCACACTACGTAATAAATACACAAAGCTTCACATTTTCGTCTACTGATCTTGATGAATAAAATAAAATAAAAATTACGTCTGGTATTGGCAAATAACTACTTTGGCTCCAGGGTAACCCCCTCCCCCCTCCTAATAAACCGATTTAGTTTATTTTTACAACACATTTTTCTCTTCTGTTGACCACAACTAATACCGAGTTTCGTTGAAATATAACAAAAATTACGACTGTTATTGGTAAATAACTACTTTGGCTCCGGAGTAACCCCCCCCCCCTCCTGATGGACCGATTTTGTTTGTTAACGAACTCGTTCAATCGTTTGATGGGGGAATACTACATACCATGTTTCGTGGCGAAAAAACAAAAACTCCTTTGTTTGTTGTTGTCCTTGGCCTTTATCGTGTTAACGGACACATATATAACTATATATATATATATATATATATATATATATATATATATATATATATACACTGGTGTTCAAAAAAACCGGCGCACCTTGAATTTTGTCTTTATTTTTTTCAAAACGTAATAAAATTGGCAAAAATTTTTACCCAAATGTTTTCAGCTTGTAGGACATAAGAAGTAAAGAATAGAAAAAATAAAACTAACATAAAAACATAAAACATGATACATAAAAATAATGTAATGTAAAAAAGAAGCAAATGATCACAATTTTAAAATGAAAAAAACTCCTCTAACTTGTGTTTTACGTACAAAATATTGTTCCTAGTACCGAGTGTTGCCTCCTCTGGCACGAATAACTGCTTCCATCCTTGTAGGCATACTCCGAATAAGGTTGGCTACCCTATCTTGAGGAATCTGGTTCCACTCATGTTCCAAGGCAATTCTGAGATCTTGGAGGTTACCTGGAGGGTTCTGTTGCCGTCGGACGGATGTCCCAAGATGGTCCCAAAGATGCTCTATAGGATTGAGGTCCGGGCTGCGAGCTGGCCAGTTCAAAGTTTGGATACCGACCTCATCCAGGTACTCCCTGACAACATTTGCTGTGTGAGGCCGGGCATTATCGTGCATAAAAAGAAATTGATCGCCTATAAACGGGCCAAAAGGCACCACATATTCTTCTAGGATGTCCGTGATGTACGATTGTGCATTAAGAGTCGGTCTTCGGAACACATGGAGGTCTGTCCTAGCCTCTAAAGAAATGCCACCCCAAACCATCACTGACCCTCCTCCGAACTGCACTCTCCCCGCTATATTGCACTGAGCATATCGCTCTCCTTGTCTTCTCCACACTCGCACTCGACCGTCTGCACCATAGAGGCTATACCTCGACTCGTCTGAAAACAGAACAGAGGCCCAATCAATTTCATTCCAGGCGGCATGTTCTCTACAAAACTGCAGGCGAGCTGCTCCGTGTGCTGGGGTGAGTAGAGGACCGGAAGCGGGTACCCTGGCGTGCAGGTCAACTTCAGCGAGCCTTCTTCGTACTGTGAGTGCACTGATGTTCACACCCCGAGCAACACGCAGCCGGTGAGAGGTCTCGACTGATGATTGGAAGCGGTTTCTGAGGGATTGCATGACAATGAAGCGATCGTCAGCTGGGACTGTCGCTCTTGGACGCCCTGATCCTGGCCTCCTCACGTAGCTTCCTGTCTCCCGATACCTCTGGACAGCACGCCGAACCGTTGTTTCAGGGAGCCCTAGGGTTCTGGCGGCATATCGTTGACTTCGGCCGTCCTCCACCAATGCAATAATCTGAGCGGCTAAAATTCAAGGTGCGCCGGTTTTTTGAACACCAGTTTATATATATATATATATATACACCTATACGCGCACATATAAACCCACATCCATTCAACCTCACTCATTTATCCACTCAAAGGCATAAAACACATAACATATATCCCGTCACTCCTTACACCTTCAGACCAAGCACTAACAATCTGACTATTTAATTATTCTTATGTTTTTAGATTTTATGATAACTCTAGCTTAAGTTATTAAGATGATATCATTGACTCATATATTCGGCATTATTTTAATACATTTTAGCACTTTCCTCCGAAGGAAAGTAGCTATATTGAGGTTTCACTCAAGACGGAATTTTTGAAACATTTCTTCGAATCTTTATAGATCCTACCTAGTAGACACCAAAAATGACCCCAGTTAAAATTTATATATATACATATATATATATATATATATATATATATATATATATATATATATATATATATAATATATATACATGCATTATGACATAAGTGCTTAAAACTACGGAAGTGTTAGTTATGTTCTTTTGAACGGGGTTTTCTCTCTATTGGACTCACTCTTTAATAGGGTTTTTTTTCTTTTAAATTGCATCTAACAGTAAAATGACTATTTTAGTAAAAAAAAAATTAAGAAAATGTGTGTTTTTCTAGGAGAAACATTGAGGAGGCGGGTGGAGTCATTTCTGCTTAGCATATAATCAGTTTTCTGTTGTATCGCCTTAAATCTTCCTTTTCTTTGAGATTTTATTTTATAATTTCGACGAAAGATCAAAACCCTTTATAATATATTATATATAACTGTTTCTATTCCTTTCATAATGGCACTAGCGATATGAACGGAAACGCGATAAGATGACGCAGTTCCTGCCTTTCCGGGCTTTTTTAAATATTATTTTTAACGCAGTTACAAAAATGTTGCATTCATTTTCTTTTCCAAGGTTATGTAAATTTTGTAAACTCGAGCTATCATTGCAAAGGTTTAGTGAAATACTCATAGATGTATGATTGCTTGTGTGTGTGTGTGTATATACACACATACTACTAATGAAATTATAAATGGTTATTGTGCAATGGTATTGGAATGTTAAGCATTGGAAGGATGAAAAAAAGGAGAACGGGTTGATACAAAGTGTAGTGAACTTTTCTTGTACCATCAACAAAGCTCGCCATGTCGAGGTGTTTCCATAAAAACGTCTGAGAGTTTTATCGACTGTATATACTAGGAGTTTGTTGAGACGATTGGAAGTGCCTTACACTCAGCTGACAAACAAATAAAGAATACGCTCGGATCGTGTAAACAGGTCTGATTGTAAACAATGCTTGTCTTGTTGTTTGTCTGTGCAGTATGTTATCACCTGGTGTGAAAATAGATACTAATTTATCTAAAGAAGAAAAAAATTATCTATGACTTTTTTTTTACGATAATGATCATGAATCTACTGAGCAATACGAACACAATCAAAAACGTGGGTTTCTGGCTTAGTTCAGAACAACAAAATGAAGAATAGCCATCCAGTTCTCGCGAGAACTGAAGAGATGAAGTGGTTTTGATCCGTTTAAGGATTGATTTTATCGTCTATGCGGTACGCAGAAATTTTGTAGTTTTTTTTTTCAGATAATTGCCTAGTTTTCACGTATGTATTCAATATTCGTCTGAGACCCGTTGCGCGTGAGTGTCAATGCTTTAACATTCCATGGTTGTCCCGTAGGGGTAGTGATTTTATATCACAAAAGTCCGACTCGCAGAGACTGCGTCATCTTAGCGCGGTTCAGTTTTTATACCTAGTGTCATTTGGGAAGATTGAAATAGAAACCGTTATTATTTTGGTTCAACCTTTCCCCCGTAAACAAAGGGTCCGTTACCAAGGGGCAGCGTACCCTTATACCTGGAATCCACCCACCACTGGTTGGCCAACCCCACTACTACAAATAGTTATTTCAAATATCAAAATGTTTCTAATTTTCTTGATTTCTTCTACAGTAATACTAATTCTATAAATAAATGCAACTAAAAAAAACAACAACCCATTAAAATGTGAGCTAAACAAGTACGAAAACCCGGTCAAAAGAACAATAAAGTCCATCACGCAGGAGCTGCATAACTTAGCACTTTCCTCCGAATGTGAACACTACATTACTGAATAATTTGCTGTAAATAACCTATATAAATAAAATAAAACGTGAATAGTTCTGCTCATTTACATTTCTTATGAGAACTGTTCAATTATTAATTTTGTAAATAATTTGCTTCCAGAGTTATGTTTATACATGATACTGTAATACTTAATAAATACACAAAAATTTAATTTTTCGTCCGAACAAAACAAACACATATGAAGTTTTAAGACTTATTTCTCCGATTGACAATGCCTAATCAAAACTTTCTTTAGAATCTTTTTTGTAGAGAATTTAGTAAGCTTTCGAATGGTAAACTTCCGCTTTCCAAGATTCTCAACCGTTTTAGAGATATTAAGGAAAATTTACAAAGTTACCAAAACTTTTCATGTCTGTCAATAAAATATTTTATTCTAACCCTTCCTTAACTCCAAACGTAACCAAAAATTCAACATATTAGTTTTCATGAAAGTTGAACATGCAGAAAATGTTTCAACTGAATCCCACGATTCTAAGTACCAAAATCAAAAACGGTATTCAACAACTATTTTTCCAATGTTCTCGAAACCGGTTTGAGCTATCGCCTTGAAAATGGTTTCATTCGTTTTCCTTGGCCAAGAAGCCAATAAAACTAGTACTTGCAAGCATATTAAGTAAGCGGAACGATTTTTTTCGCGCGACATTCGCTCCGAAAACCATGTTCCGGTGGGCGGATTCTGCTGCTTAACATACTTGACCTTTCAAATTAGACGAACGATTGTTGTACCAAATTTCATCAAAATCGGACCATTAGGGGGGCGGGAAATGAGCGAACAGACAAATATATATATATATATATATATACACACACACACACACACACACACACATATATATATATATATATATATATATATATATATATATATATATTTGAACCACCGGTATTTTCGGTCTCTAGGGGTTCTGAAACGCAAAAGTTTCTAGTCGGCACTTCCGGATTGTTTCATGAGATCAACCTTATAAGCGGGGTTCCTCCCTATGAAGGGTGGGAGGAACCACGCTAAAAGCAACACCTATAAGTAGGGTAGAAAAGGTTGGTAACTTATCGATAACCAAAAAGGACCAACTAACCTACCCGAACAGAAATAATTCAGCTTGTCAAGCCTATGTTGGCGTAACGTTTTGGCACACCTCCTTGAGGTATGTTTGGGACATTCTTGAGGCCGGTGTTGACCTGTACAGTCCATCGAAGTAGAATGATAAAGCCAATAGATTAAATTTACAGACCAATGAGGCCAGGTCTGTGCAGGACTAGTGTGGACAAGATGATATTTGCTTCACATTTAGTGGGTCTTCTATAACTGGACTGTGCAGTCTCTGCCTTGAGGTTTATTAACTCATCCTGTGTGTGCTAGATCCGTTCAGTCCAAACCATGAGGCCAAACTGTGCAGTCCTGGCCTTGAGATTTGAACTGAACGTGTATGGGAATCTTAAAAGGTACAATTCTGTAGCATTGTTTACGAACAAAGCTTTTCTAATTTTGAAGTATGAATGGGTCGCCACTTTGAGTAAATTTGTCTTTTCTCCAGAGTTTATATTTTACTGAGAACTTAAATGTTTTGCATATTTTGATTGTTGTTATTTGTGTTTTAGGTGAGTATCGGACATTCCGAGAGTACAACCACGAACCTGGACGTTTCTCCGGCCAAGGTTAGAGTTCATTCATTAACTATTTATATCCTTGTGGCTTTGACACTAGAGGGCGCGGTGTATTAGCACTTCACAAACCTATTATATACTTCTTATTACTATATAGATATGCATGAACATGTACAGAAGCAAAGTTATATGCTAATAAACATAAGCATACATAGAACATACTAGTCTTGTTACAGTTTGGTCACATTTGTAGTACCTATCAGATATACGCCGGCCGGAAAGTAAATAAAATTACTGTGTAAATTCATTTACTATTTTGCCGGTTTGTTTATATAATTTATATAGGTTAGAATAATTGTACATTAATAACTAAATATATTTCTTTCTGCTTTTAAAAATGCTAAATATTATTTTACTTTCCATAAATGTTATTTAAATCATATTTAGTATATATACATTATAAATTTGACCTTTTGTTTAGCATAGATATTAGATATAATGCTATTTCTATTGGTTTTGGGGTTTCTATTTTACTGTTTTATTAAAAGTAGAAGCTCACTGTAAATAGCATGCATGTAGCTTGATTTTTGTTTTTTTTTTATTGAATTTTTGTAAAAAGGGATTTCGGAATATATATTTTGGCAATGAAGTATTTACCGAAAGATCCGTAAATAAAGATTTATCACAAAATGTTACCCTGAACATTCCAAATTTTTAAATCGTAGACTTCCCCGTTCTAAGTCATGACAAACATTATAGTTTTCGGGTATTGACTATGTTACCCGAAAACTATAATCCATCTTCAATGACTTTTTTTTCGAAAATAATTTGTAACAGGTGGAGTTTCCGGTCAGAACAGACAATAATAACACTGCCACAAAAAAAGAAAAATGAAAGGACCCAGAGAGCAGACTATGCTTACTAGATGTTTTTGGGGTCGCTGAATCCGAATCCGTGGACAGAAAAACCCCTACACTTTTTGTTTAATCCTCACCTCCCATAACTCATAATTTTGAATATATTACGCTATAATATTTTCATTGAACCCGTTAACCAAAATTACTATTTCCTGTACTACCTTTTAGTGCCTAGAAATAATAATTTTTGGAGACCTCCATTTGGTCCATTTGGAGCGAAGTTACAGCCCTTTAAATATTTGATTTTTCTCAAAAATTTGCGTTTTTGCTTATATTTTAGTAGTTCATAGTATTTAATATGTTTTCTGACGCATACGATCTTTGAGGTTTTTTTTTTTTTTTTTTTTTTTTTTTTTTTTACGGCGCATCGACATAATTCTTGGCCATTAGCGCCGAGATCCAGGGTGCAACCAGGAATTTTCTCAGCGAGCCCTGAGATGAGAAAATTTCTGGCGCCGCACACACGGCAAATTGAGCCATTTAGTGCAACAAAAGTATTTTGTGTTTTTATTTTAATGTTTTTACTTTTTATGTTTTTTGTTTTTAAATGATTTGTTCAATAAGCCTGAATACATTATTTTTTACATTGTTTTCAACTATTAAGTGTGTTTAGAATCGGTTAGTAATAAAATAAAACGCAGAATTATAGAAAATTCATGATCTTCGGCAACTGGATTTCTTTTTGTAACCATTATGCATGTTTTTTAAAGAATCTTTCTTCCATATAATTACAATCTTTCCATTTGGCCGTTATCTTAGTTACAAAGACTTTCATTATATATTTTATTTG
Organism: Gonocerus acuteangulatus; assembly: GCA_946811695.1. Taxonomy (NCBI): domain Eukaryota; kingdom Metazoa; phylum Arthropoda; class Insecta; order Hemiptera; family Coreidae; genus Gonocerus; species Gonocerus acuteangulatus. The sequence continues at coordinate 82,110,239 of OX328128.1, read as the reverse complement.
TTCTTCGTATATTTGTGAGTTAAATATTTTATATTTATTCACAATATAAGTACACAATTTTTGATTGCACGTGAGAGTTGAAACTTTGAATAAACTTTCATTTTTCATCAGAAAAAACAGTTCTTTTCTTGTTATATATAAAACGGGTTCTTCAGCAGCTATCTGACTACCTAAATAAAATTTAAATTTACATCAAAAGGGGGAAGAAGGGGGAGCTAAAAGTGTCAAGACAGTAAAGTAGAAGCTTAAGGCTTTTTGAAAAACATTATTTGGAACTGGAACTTTGTGGAACTTTTTTTGAAACCTTACTCAAACTTAAGTAATCAACAAAATATGTAAAATTTAGTAATCATTTCATTAATAATTTTTTTTCTTTGATATGCCTTTGTGTTATGACAAATATATTATATATTTATAAAGAACATACCACTAGGTAATAAATCCATTATGAAAAGAATTTATGAAATTTGCACACAATTTTGAAAACACACCTAACTAAGACCGAAGTTGGAACAAGACTAGACAGTGGAAGTGGAAGAGACTAGCAATGGTTGCCTTCCTTATTGTCTTAGACAGGTCTGGATTAAACTAGATAAAAAACTCGTTCGGTTTTCAATGAATAGAAGACTCTAGCACGTGTTGACACGTAAAATGACTTGTTACGATGACATCACATTTTCGACTTTTGTCGCCCTAAAGTAGGTGTTTTGCCCAGTGTGCGCCGGTGGGGATCGAACCCACCTTCTCCCGCTTGTGAATCTAGCGCGCTAGCCACTAGACCACGGGAGACCCCTCTTTGAGTTATTATACAAAAATTGACCCAAGGCCTTCGGAGGTGATTCTTGAACTGATGCAATCCTTAAAATCCCAAAATACAACCCTTAGGAGCAGGGGGTTTTCTGACGCCGGAGAAACGTCCAGGTTCGTGGTTGTACTCTCGGAATGTCCGATACTCACCTAAAACAAAAATAACAACAATCAAAATATGCAAAACATTTAAGTTCTCGGTAAAATATAAACTCTGGAGAAAAGACAAATTTACTCAAAGTGGCGACCCATTCATACTTCAAAATTATAAAAGCTTAGTTCGTAAACAATGCTACAGAATTGTACCTTTTAAGATTCCCATACACGTTCAGTTCAAATCTCAAGGCCAGGACTGCACAGTTTGGCCTCATGGTTTGGACTGAACGGATCTAGCACACACAGGATGAGTTAATAAACCTCAAGGCAGAGACTGCACAGTCCAGTTATAGAAGACCCACTAAATGTGAAGCAAATATCCTCCACACTAGTCCTGCACAGACCTGGCCTCATTGGTCTGTAAATTTAATCTATTGGCTTTATCATTCTACTTCGATGGACTGTACAGGTCAACACCGGCCTCAAGAATGTCCCAAACATACCTCAAGGAGGTGTGCCAAAACGTTACGCCAACATAGGCTTGACAAGCTGAATTATTTCTGTTCGGGCAGGTTAGTTGGTCCTTTTTGGTTATCGATAAGTTACCAACCTTTTCTACCCTACTTATAGGTGTTGCTTTTAGTGCGGTTCCTCCCACCCTTCATAGGGAGGAACCCCGCTTATAAGGTTGATCTCATGAAACAATCCGGAAGTGCCGACTAGAAAATTTTGCGTTTCAGAACCCCTAGAGACCGAAAATACCGGTGCATTCAGCAGCACCCAGTTTTCTTGTATATTTTCCCGATGGTTACTTAAGTGTTAATTTTGGTTTTTCTCTTCCTCCCGGCTCCTCCATTGGTATGTAGTAATTTATTTACTGTTAAAAATTAATTAATATTATTATTACTGTCTATTCACTTGTACATACCTACCTCATATAATTTTTTTTTTTTTCTTTTTTTTTATTGATTTTCTAAAAACTAAGTTCTAGATATACAACAAATGTTCACTTACCTGTTTAGTAAAAACATGATTGTTCTCATATTTTAACAACAAATTGTTTTTTTTTTTTTTTTTTTTTTTTTTAAAAAGTTGATTTCTATGTATAGATCTATCATTTATCTTACTGATAAACCTTTTTTCTGTTTATTCATTCTGTTTTTTCTTTGTTTTTTTTGTAATTTTAGCTGACGAAGGCTACCAAAGAGTAGCCGAAACGTCCTCAATACAGATTTTCACAAAAATCGTATTGATGTTTCTTAGCCGAATCCCAACTAATCCCTGATTGCTTGTTTATTTCTATACCGATGTCGGACGACAGACGCACAGTGTGGCCCTATCCCAGCTAATTTCTGATTGCTTAAAAACATAGTCTGCTCCCTGGGCCCGAACTTTTTTTTTGCGTTATATATGCCTGGTAGTATGAACAGTCCAAAATACTTTTCGCTTCATGCTGATTGTTTTTACCACTTTCCTCCGAAGGAAAGTAGCTATTGAGGTTGCACTCATGACGGAATTTTTTGAAAAATTCCTTCGAATCTTTATCGATCCTACCTAGTAGACACCGAAAATGACCCCCGTTAAAATATATATATATATATATATATATATATATATATATATATATATATATATATATATAAAACACGAAATAGGCCAGAGTTTTTGTTTTTTCGCCATGAAACTTGGAATGTAGTATTCTTCCATCAAACGATTGAAGGAATTCGTTAACCAACAAAATCCATGTGGAGGGAGGGGGGTTTACTACGGAGCAAAAGTAGTTATTTGCCAATACCAGCCAAAATATTTGTTATATTTTAACGAAACTCGATATGCCTTGTGGTCAACTGAAGAGAATTTTTTTTTTTATAAAAATTAACTTCAACCGATTTGACTAGAAGGGGGGGTTTACTCTGGACAGAAATTACTAATTTCCTTATACCGGTCGTAATTCCTGTTGTATTGTTACGAAACTCTGTATACGTCCTGGCTATCTAATAAGAAAGAAGTAATATGAAAATGAACTAAATCGGTCTATCGGAAGGAGGGGGGGGGGGGTGTTACTTTGTACTATGTTTGAATTGATATTTATTTATTTATTAATGAGACCGCGACAAGGGCAATTCATCACTTAAAATACATACATAAGAAGAAACAATAGTAAACAATTGTTAACAAATTTGAAAATGAAATAATTAAAAAAAATATTAAAATAATAAAAAAAATTACTAATACAATTTGCAATGACTATAAAAAGGTACGAACAACACAGAGGCAGATAGGGCAGTCTGTAAATACAATTATAGACTTAGATCTTTATGAATTTCAAATCATAGTTTGTACATATTTATTAATGATAGGAGGTCGTAAACAGAAAAATAAATATACATACACATATACACATACACAAACAGATAAGCTCGTATACAAACATAGAAAACCATATATATACATCATATTTCTTCAAATAGTCCAATTTTCCTCAAGTATCTAAAAACAAAATCTATAAATTGGCTTCCTTCTGCTAACAACTCTGTTAGATTTATAGCTGGGAGGGGAAATGAGTTAAGTCTTAAACAGTCCGTTAGTAAGTGTTTAATAGTTAAAAAGGTGTTACATATTGGGCAAATCGGTGCTTGTTCTCCGGTCATTAGGAATGAGTGTGTAAGTCTAGTGTGTCCAATCCGTAAACGTGTCAGTACTACTTCTTCTCTTCTTGTACTTCTGTTGCTCGAGGGCCAGTGAGTAATTGTAGATTTAATTTCTCGTAGTTTGTTGTCTCTGGTCCTGTACCATACATCGTACCACTGGTTTTCAATGTATTTCTGTATGTCAGTGAATATATCTTCGTATGTTATGTCTGTGACGTCGTATTGGTTTCGTGTTGTGGATAATTTTGCTTGTCTGTCTACATTCGTACTTTGTGGTATATCTTCATGACCGGGAAGCCAATAAATAGTTATTCGTTTCTTCAATGAATTAATTGTATCGTGTATTTGTGTTACAATTGGATGTGTGCTAAAAATGTCTTGTATGGCTATAAGGGAACTGAGAGAGTCTGTACAAATGATAATGTCGTTTTCTTGTCGTGTATTGATGTTGGTCAGTGCTAGAAGTATTGCTCGTAATTCAGCTGTGTATGTTGTCGTAATGTCAGGCAGTTTATTAACTATTATTGTTTCTCCTATTACTACAGCTATTCCTGTACCGTGTTGTGTTTTAGATGCGTCTGTGTATACAAATAATGACTCTAAATGATCTTTAAGGTAAGCGTTAAATTTGTTTTTATATATAATGCCAGATGTTGGGTCATGCTTTCTGTGTTTAGTCAAACTTAAATTTATTGTTAGATTATGAATTGTCCAAGGAGGGAAAATGTGATTTGCTTTTTGTATAATTTTTGTTGGGTCAGTGTAGTGGTTGGTAATTTCGCGAAATCTAATGTAAAGTGGCTTTTGTACTGTAGGGTTCATGTTATATGTTTCGGTGTATGGATTGTGGATGTACTTAAGGCATGGACTATTTAAAGATATACTCTTAAGTACAAACTTACTTATCAGCATCCTTCTCCTGTATTCTAGCGGATACTCCCCAGACTCGGCACAAAGGCTATTGGTCGGGCTGGTTCTAAAAGCACCGGTAGTTAACCTTAGTCCCGTGTAATGGACAGAATCTAGCAACTTTAGAAGATTGGGCTTGGCAGAGGAATATGCCACACATCCATAATCTAGTATCGAACGAGTAAATGCTCGATAGAACGTTAGCATTAGACTCCTGTCAGCACCCCATTTCGTATTTCCCAGAACTCTCAAGAGATTAAGTGATTTCTTTGATCTCTTACAGAGTTCTTTGACATGGGGTACCCAAGTTAGTTTGCTGTCAAATAATATACCCAAAAATTTTATAACTTTTTCTTCTCTTAATTTTCTATTGTAAATAAATAAATTAATGCTAGGAACCCTTTTCTTTTTTGTGAAAAGTATAATTTTTGTTTTTTCTATTGAAAACTTCAGACCATTCCAATTACTCCATCTTTCTAATAATCGAAGAGCATTCTGCATGGTTTCCTCCAGAGCACTAATATCTTTAGATGATGAATAAACCAATAAGTCATCGACATACTGGCAGTATTCTACACCTGGAGGTAAGCTGTACTTTATACTGTCCATTCCTACCTTAAATAAAGTAGTGCTTAGAACCCCTCCCTGAGGGACCCCAAGATCCTGGTTAAATGAGTCAGAGATGGTTGATCCCACTTTAACTTTGAATTTTCTGTTGGACAAAAAGTGTTTGATAAACATTAACATCTTTCCACCAACATTCCATTCATTAAGTTTATAGACCAAAGTTCCAGACCAGACTGTCGTAGGCTTTTTCAATGTCAAAAGAGACTGCTAATGTAGATTTTTTATCGATAAAAGCATTTAAAATGTCGTTTTCTAGGCGCACGATGTGGTCTAAAGTCGAATGATTAGTTCGGAATCCACACTGAAAATCTGATAGCAGTTTATTTTTTTCAAGAAACCATGTTAGTCTTCTATTGACCATTCTCTCAAAAAGCTTACAAACACAGCTGGTCAAGGAAATTGGTCTATAGCTTGTTGGTAAAAGACTTTCCTTGTTTGCCTTCAACACAGGAACTATCAGTGATTCCTTCCACGAGACAGGATATACCCCGGAATCAAAAGCGCTGTTAAACATTTCTAACAGTTTCCTAATCATCGGATAGGGAATGTTCTTAATGATTTCATTGTTTATTCCGTCTGCTCCAGGAGATGTATTTTTTGACATATTAAGTGCATAATTTAACTCAGTTAGTGAAAACGGTTCATTCAGGGGGTTTAAATTACTATAATTAAGGTTAAGTGGGATATTCCCAATTATCGATCTATAATGATTAGATTCAGGAGAGTTTTGCTGAGCCCTATGAATATTTTCGAAATGTTCTCCGAGTAAATTTGAAATTTGGAATGGATCAGTTACAATAGAGTTACTGTGTCTAATTGCAGCTATTGGTTTTCCGTAAGTCCTTTTTTGAATTTTATCAATAGTATTCCAAATTAATTTTATGGGCGTATTCCTATTAATAGATTCTAAAAATGTAATCCATGCCTGTTTCTTAGACGTTCTTATTATCCATTGAGTTTTGACTTTTTGTTCTTTGTATTTTAAATAAAAATTATGTGATGGACATCTATTAAATTTATGTAGAGCTTTACGTCTCTCTCGGACAGCATCGCTACATTCTTGGGTCCACCATGGCACTGGACTTTTTTTATATTGATGAGGAGTTTTCGGGATATTAAGGTTGGCAGCATCAATAAGTGCTTGATGAAACATTTCGAGATTTTGAATGCTTTCCAGCACAGAGTGGTTTGACAAATAATTTTGAAATTCATTCCATTTAGCTTTTTTTGTGTTATACTTTGGAGTGGAGGAGAATCGAGGGGAGGGAGAGTCAGTAGAAATTAAATTAGGGAAGTGATCACTACTTAGAAGATCACTATAAGTTTCCCAAGAAAACCGTGTGTAAACTGAGCTTGAGGAAGCGGACAAATCAAAGTTAGAATAAGTTCTATTTTTAGGACAAAGATGTGTTGGGGAATGGGTATTTAGTGGAATAAGATCATGAAGTTCGAGTAGTCTTTGTATCAAGAGGCCTCTGGAATTATTTCCCACTGCCCCCCAAATGGTGTTTTGAGAGTTAACATCTCCAAGCAACAGAATTGGGGGTGGCAGTTGAAGAAATAGATCTTTGAGTGAATTTAAATCAAGGGGTTGCCCAGGGGGGAGATATAGCGAACAGACAGTAATTCTAAAGGGTATAAATACAGACGCAGCAACAGCTTGTAATGTAGTGAAGAGCCGCACGGGTTCGCTGTAGATGCTATGCCTAACATATACAGCGACTCCACCGGATGCTCTACCTCCTAGAGAATAGCTCTTACTGTAATGTTGTGAAGAGCCGCACGGGTTCGCTGTAGATGCAATGCCTAACATATACAGCGACTCCACCGGATGCTCTACCTCCTAGAGAATAGCTCTTACTGTAATGTTGTGAAGAGCCGCACGAGTTCGCTGTAGATGCTATGCCTAACATATACAGCGACTCCACCGGATGCTCTACCTCCTAGAGAATAGCTCTTACTGTAATGTAGTGAAGAGCCGCACGGGTTCGCTGTAGATGCTATGCCTAACATATACAGCGACTCCACCGGATGCTCTACCTCCTAGAGAATAGCTCTTACTGTAATGTTGTGAAGAGCCGCACGGGTTCGCTGTAGATGCTATGCCTAACATATACAGCGACTCCACCGGATGCTCTACCTCCTAGAGAATAGCTCTTACTGTAATGTTGTGAAGAGCCGCACGGGTTCGCTGTAGATGCTATGCCTAACATATACAGCGACTCCACCGGATGCTCTACCTCCTAGAGAATAGCTCTTACTGTAATGTTGTGAAGAGCCGCACGGGTTCGCTGTAGATGCTATGCCTAACATATACAGCGACTCCACCGGATGCTCTACCTCCTAGAGAATAGCTCTTACAGTAAACATGGAAGCCATTTATGTCGATACTTTCATTAGGATGGGTATGGGTTTCTTGTAATGCAAAAATATGGATATACTTTTGTTGTAACAGGTATGATAAATCAGCTTTATGCCTTAGTAGACCATTGAGATTCCATTGGCAAATAAGGATCATTTAAAGTGTAAATAAATAACAAAAGTATTAATAAAATGTTACTAAACTTGAGATTTAATCTACCCGAAAATTTGAGTAACAGACCATATATAAATTCAGGTGTAAATAATCGTATACTAGTGATAAAAGGCGGATCACTGTTTAATATACAAAGAAATATTGGAAAGCTATATATAAAAGTAGATAATACATGTAAAAGATGCAAATAAGTAGCTTGAATATTCTCAAATGAGAGATTTTTTTTTCTGGTTATAATGAATTTTGAAAGGGCGAAGTTATAGGAGATAATAATAAATGTAAATCTCAAAAGTTCAATTTCTTGGAAAAACAAAATTAGGGGTAGGGAGGTGAGATAATAAAAACTAAAAAAAGGACAAAGTGATAATAAAGATTTGAAAAAAATATTATAAATAAGTATAGAAGGAAGGAAAATGAAGATAATTTAATTAAAAGCATGTTGGGGGAGGGGGTGTGAACTTGATAAACTTGAAACATGGAAATACATTTAGAATAAAGAATTATTTTTCCCGGTAAAAATGCAGTTTCCGGCCCTCCACACCGATTTCTTTCAAACTTTGCACAATAATGTATTTTGATGCACTAAAAACGAATACGATAAAAAAAAACGTCGGATTTAACTAGGAAAGAAGTTATTAAGCACTTAAGTTCACTGTTGTTGCAGGTTATGAGAGCTAATGTAAACAACTAAATTTGTCAACATACGCATGCGCGGGTATGGAAAAGTTCGTAATAAGGAAGTTTAATTGAAATTTACCATAAATTATCGAAATTCATCAGCAGTTATTTATTTACAATCATTTTTTTAAATAATTAAACACTCCTCACATTTCTTGTTTCGTTCATGAAAAGTATTATATATCAGAAATCCCTTAATAATTTGCTAATGCCTTTATAATTATCGTTCTAATTCGCGCCTATCGAACTTCAATTGTCAACAAGTCAATTGTCTACTGTTATTTTATAAAAAAACAACACAATGAGCATGAAATTGCACCAATTTATAATTCTTGTTGATAATAGACAAGAATTACTCAAATTTTTATTATTATTATTTTTTATTGGGGATTTGTATCCACCAAACATCCAGTCTCAAGAAGAAGAAGAAGAAGAACAAGAAGAAAGCTGAAAGAGATGTCTTGGAGGATTAGAGGAATGTCTAGGAAGACTTTAAGGGCATACGTGCTATGCGTTTCCGCTCGCTCCGCTACGCTCCGCTCGCTCAAGAAAATAACAAAACCCCAGTCAATCCAACTCGCTAAAATTAATAGAATTCTATTAATTTTAGCGAGTTGGATTGACTGGGGTTTTGTTATTTTCTTGAGCGAGCGGAGCGAGCGGAAACGCATAGCACGTATGCCCTTAAGCGACAGGTGACGACGGGTGAGGATGCCCTTAAAATTAACAATATCTTTGAATAAATGGTTTCTGAACATTTCAAATGAGAGTTCTCTGTTTCCCAATGTTACATATCTGCGCATGCACGTGTTTACAAATACGCTGATGCCTAGTTTTATAACCTTCCTAACTTTAGTGCTTAATATTATAGTCTATTAATTTTAGCGAGTTGGATTGACTGGGGTTTTGTTATCTTTTTGAGCGAGCGGAGCGTAGCGGAGCGAGCGGAAACGCACAGCAAGTATGCCTTAAAGTCCTAATTTATGCCTTAAAGTCATCACAAATTTAGTTGTTTACATTAGCTCTCATAACCTGCACAACAGTGAACTTAAGTGCTTAATAACTTCTTTCCTAGTTAAATCCGACGTTTTTTTTATCGTATTCGTGTTTAGTGCATCAAAATACGTTATTGTGCAAAGTTTGAAAGAAATCGGTGTGGAGGGCCGGAAACTGCATTTTTACCTTTTTCCCTATTTCTGCCTCTGTATTCTGGGTACCTTTGTGTTTTTGGTGGGTCTTGATGCTGAGTTCCATCTATCGGCCTTATCGGGTCTTCTGATGGTCCAGGGATGATGTTGGGTCCTGGCTCCTTGTCCAGTCCTGCTCTAGCGGTTTCTGGGATTTTGTCGTCGTTGTCCTTTCCTTTTTTCCGACCCCTTCGAGTTTTTCCATTATCTGACTTAGATAAATCTATATCTTTGTTTCTTGGAGTTGCTTCTGGTGGGTACTTCTTCAGCATTCTGTTTTCCATTTCAACGAAGAGAGTTTCAATTCTACGAAACACTTCTTCAAAGCCTTTCGAGAGAATATATTCTGTATTTTGACCGATGTTTGATGGCTGTGCAATTGAGTGAACCTGCTGTTCAAGCCCTCTCACTACGTTAGTCAATGCACTGAGATGTTCTTTAAATTCTGGATTTTGGTTTTGTATTATGTTTGAATTGAATTCTTCCGCCAAACGTAGGTTCGCGAAACTCATCAAGATCAATAGATCAAAATGTGAAGCTTTGTGTATTTATTAGGTAGTGTAGTACCACGCATACACAAAACTCTGGAAGGAAATTAATTACAAAATTAATAATTGAAACAGCTGCTCATAAAAAATGCAAAAGAGTAGAACAATTTATGTTTTTATTTTATTTATCTATATAGGTTATTTTAAGCAAATTATTCAGCAATGCACTCGACACTACCCAATTCTGAGGAAAGGGAAGAGATAAAAATTTAATTAATTAAAAATGAAACAAACACATCAGATGAAGGTCATCAGCTATATAATGTAATCCATAGACAATGTTGGGCGGAACTAAAAACTAAAATTAATACTACATCTACTTTTTAGAATAAACTAAATCCAAACTAAAAATTGCAACCCAAAAATAAAGTAAAATTAAATTAATTAATGGATATTAGAAAAACTAAAACTAAATCATTGTGAATTGATTAAAAACTAAATTAAAGCTTTATAGTTTAGTTTTACTAAAATAACGTGAATTTTAATATAAATCATATGTTATTTCAATACTTAAGTAAATTATTAAAAATAATAGAACTTGTTTTCATTTTGTTTTAAATTGGTTGAAGTTGTAACCTCATTTTATCATTTTTTATAAACACTCTTTATTTAAAATAAAATACATACATACCTATTTTTTTACCCTTGTTCTAAATCAAAGTATGCATTAAACTAATTAGTAAATTAAAAACTATAACTAAATTAAAATCATAAATTATGGTCGCTTTTGCATAAATTGAACTAATTAACATTCTAAAAACTTACACTAAAACTAAAAATTATACAAATCTAAAACTAAAAATATAACATGAGTTTATTCTTAGTTAGTGTAAACTAAGGTTAGTTTTGCCCAACACTGTCCATAGATCCATCTAGAGCGCTAATAACCTCAAGGGGTTGATACGCTTGTAAAAAACAGCCCTTCTTTCCGGGGGCCCTAAAAAAGCCCAGAAGGATTCCCACCCCTAGCCCTACGGTAGAAGTGAAAGATTCCTAGCTGTAATAGGATCTCATCAGGATCTATAGAGCAAATAGGAGTCCATTTCCTACAAATATTTGCTCGGCCAACTCCCAACTCGGCGTTCCTCTGTAACCTAAAACCAAGCTTTCACGGGGCATCGTTACGCTGCCTAAATCACATCAAGGATTTTTTTCCTTAAACTTATCTTTACCTATATATATATATATATATATATATATATATATATATATATATATATATATATATATATATATACATACATACATATGTGTGTGTGTGTGTGTGTGTTTGTTGTCACAGCTTACTCCAGGGATCGGTTTTTACGTCTTTAACAACGTAATTCCGACCCCTGGCCCCTTGGAGAAAGCCTTTTCATCGACAATAATTCTACCCAGCGAAGAAATCTCAAGAATATATGTATATACAGTCAGAAACAAAAGTATACCTGAAAATAAATTCAATCGGGAATAAGAAAACCTAGGTAAAATATGAAAAATGGTAGAATTGAGTCCAAACCCTTATTTTAATGCTATCTGACAAAAACAACTCATTTGTGTTTAAAAAAAAATAAAAAATTAACAGTAATAAATTAATTTGATTAGAAAAACTCATAAATCGAGAGGAACAAAAGTCTACATACACTCGAAAAAAAGTCCGTCACGCAGGAGCTGCATAACTAAGCACTTTCCTCAGAATTTTTTTTAGAGTAGACTACATTACTGAATAATTTGCTGTAAATAACCTATATAAATAAAATAAAAACTTGAATAGTTCTGCTCATTTACATTTCTTATGAGAACTGTTCAATTATTAATTTTGTAAATAATTTGCTTCCAGAGTTATGTTTATACATGGTACTACACTACTTAATAAATACACAAAAACTTCATTTTCCGTCTTTTGATCTGACGCAAGAACAGGATAGAGTCCCCCTAGTGGGAGATAGCGCTCCTCGTGGCGCCTTTGCGAACCTACGTCTGGCTGGCTAATTGTAATGAAACAGAGTTTAAAGTAAACCCCCCTTTCCGATTGACCGATTTACTTCATTTTTACAGCACTTCTTTCTCATGAGATACCCACGACGTATACCGCGTTTCGTTGCAATACAGCAGAAATTACGACCGGTATGAGTATATTAGTACTTTAGGTCCGGAGTAAACCCCCCCCCCCCTCCAAATAACCCGATTTAGTTTATTTTTACAACCCATTTTTCTCTGTTTATTACCACCAAGAATACCAAGTTTCGTTGAAATGTAACAAAAATTACGGCTGGCAGTGGCAAATTGGTATTGTGGGTCCGAAGTAAACCCCCCCTTCTAATGAACCGATTTAGTTTATTTTTACAACGTCATTCTCTCTTTAGATCAAAATAACGAATGCCGAGTTTCGTTGAAATATAACAAAAACTACGGCTGGTATGGTCAAATTAGTGTTTTGGGTCCGGGGTAAACCCCCCCTCCCGGTGGACCGATTTTGGTGGTTAACGAACTCGTTCAATCGTTTGCTATTTGAACGCTATATACCACGTTTCATGAAGAAAAAACAAAAACTCTGGCCGCTATCGTGTTAACAGACATATAAATATATATATAGATATATATACATTTTAACGGGGGTCATTTTCGGTGTCTACTAGGTAGGATCGATAAAGATTCGAAGAAATTTTTCAAAAATTCCGGCATGAGTGCAACCTCAATAGCTACTTTCCTTCGGAGGAAAGTGCTAAAAACCCATAAAAATTAACAAATTTTGAAATTTAGTGCTTTGTTGCTCCTCAGACCAGTAAGTCATCGAGGCATAGAATGGACAAGATTTTCGGTAATATTTGGAACTCATTCATTCCATTCTGTCACAATCAAACTTTTCAACTGTGCTTTATTTTCTTTTTTAAAATATTCTAAATATTATATGTTTAGAGGTAAATTGGGCGAAATTAATGGACGATAAGAAATAGGGATTAATGAAGTGAAGGCTGAGGTTAGAGAGGAAATAGCTGGGATTCTACGACCCCTGCTAATAGGATTAGATGCTGCTTGGTAGTCCTAACTAGTTTCTGAATAGGGCTTCTTCTTAGGGTTCTTCTTGCTATTTGTTGCTTACAGGAGGCAGTAATGTTTCTCCAAGTAAACAGATCTTGCGGTATTTAGTCTAGACTTTTAGCAGAGATACTTAGCAGTGGTTTTAAACCCTTTTCTTCAGAAGCAAACCTCAGTCTGAGTAGGCTATTGGCTTAATGGGAAATTATGTTTGTCAGTAAGGCTTGTGGCTTTTTTGCTGAACTGAAACTGTCGCTATTACTAGATTATACAATTGTTTGCCTGCATCAATGCTTTTAGCAATTTCCTCCGAAGGAAAGTAGCTATTGAGGCTGCACTCATGACGGAATATTTGATACATTTTTTCAAATTTAATCGATCCTATTCTATATTAAAAAAAAATAAATATTTCTAGTCAAAACACAATGATGAAATGTTATGTGTTCATTACTATTTATAAAAAGAGCATTTTGTAAAAATTTGAAATTTTTTGTTCAGTCCTTCCTGAGATTTACCCATTCATAAGTCGGCAATTTTGAAGAAATTTGGATTTTGGAAGACACATAAAACCTGTAGGAGACATTCACAGGTATATGTATATATATATATATATATATATATACATATATATATATATTTATATTTATATTTATATTTATATATAATTGAAACAAACTGCATTAAATGATTATATAATGATGTAAAGTCATCAAAGAGTTCGAGTTATTCAAATTATCAAGAACATCAACAAATAAGGTTGAGACATTATTCAAAATGGCTGTCGATTCAAAATAGCCGTCAGAATCTGAATGGTTCAGTGTAGCCAATTTTATCTTGAGCAAAAAAATCGTTTATATTGTGAAAAATAATCCCTTAGAGATTAACCGATAAGGTTTTGGCAGAAAAGAAAGTAACATTGGAAAATGGAGGTAGGAATTTTGCTCTATTTGGAATTGTTTTATCGACAGAGGAACGGTAAACCACGGAGATTTATATTCATATTTCCGCTCTTGGTTTATAGCACAAGGGGGAGGGGGCGAAATTCAATTACTTTATAGAAAGCAGTTCAATAAAGCCTTTATATAAAGTACATGGACGATGGACTTCTTCTTTCTTTTATGTTTTAGCGCGGTTCCTCCCTCCCTACATAGGATAAGGGTACTTATGAGGTTGACCAAATGGAATAATCCGGGAGTGCAGACTAGAAATTTTACCTCTAAAGGTCAAGTTCATTAACCATTAGAATCCGTCCACCAGAACATGGCGTTTAGGGCGAAAAAAATCGTAACGCTTACGTTTTCGATTTCATATGCTTGCAGGTACTCGTTTTATAAGTTTCTTAACTTAGAAAAACAAATGAAACTATTTTTAAAGCGATATCTGTAACCGTTTTCGAGAAACATGGTAGCACATAGTTTTCCAAACTAATTTTCTGTTTAAGTGTTCAGAAACGATTAATTCAGTTGAAACTGGTTCCAGACGTTTGATATTTTATCTGTGATAAGTCTATCTCGTTTAGAGTTAAGGAGGTACTAGAAATAAAATATTTCATTAACAGGCATGAAAGGTTTTGAGATTTTCGTATATTTTTCTAAAATATCTCGAAAACGGTTGGGAAATTGTTGAAGTGTAAGTGGATGGTAAGTATTCAAAAGCTTATTAAGTTATCTACAAGAAAGGTTCTTATTTAATTGTTGAAGTGTAAGTGGATGGTAAGTATTCAAAAGCTTATTAAGTTATCTACAAGAAAGGTTCTTATTTAATTGTTGAAGTGTAAGTGGATAGTAACTATTCACAAGCTTATTAAGTTATCTACAAGAAAGGTTCTTATTTAATTGTTGAAGTGTAAGTGGATAGTAACTATTCACAAGCTTATTAAGTTATCTACAAGAAAGGTTCTTATTTAATTGTTGATGGGTTGATGTCAATCGGAGAAATAAAGACTTAAAAATTCGCAATCGTTATTTTTGCTCTTTTGAACGGGTTTTGTATAGGTCTACCTAAAGTTTTAACTGGTTGTTTCTCCATATTAATTGCATTTAACAATAAAACAAGTATTTGACAAAAGAAGATAAGAAAATGTGAAACATTGTTATAGTATGCCCAAGTGCGAGCGTTGAGAAGGTGGGGGAAGTCGCCATGATACTGTCTGTTTCCTGTTGTGGTCCCATAAATATATTTTATCTTCGAGATTTTATTTTATATTTTTCCCGAAAGATCAACCCCCACCAATAACTGCTATTATTCATTTACTATTAGCACTAGAGATATGAATGAAACTTCGCTAAGATGGCGCAGTTCCTGCGAATCGTACTTCATTTTCTGAAATTAATAGGCTGTAATAACTTATGTTTAGCGCGTTTCTTCCAGACCCCAAGCTCTGGTAGCAAAAAAAGTCCTCCCACCTCTGGTTGGTTCGTGCAGGATAGAAATGAAGGCACCGCCGACGGGTGCATATTGATTTCCGTGTGAAGTCCCAACGCCTTGTCATCTGTCAAGCAGAATGTGTCCACTCTCTCATCCCGACACGTTTCGTGTTTTACTGACGCTTTTTCATGTTCCCTACGTTCTCGACGTTTGTAAAATGGGACATATGCTCATTCCATTTACTCTTCAAAGTTTTGTAACTGTCAGAGTGGCTCTCTCTGACATAAATAAATCCTAAATGTGATGTATCATTTCCTATTTTATTTTTAGTCCCCTTCCATGGCTAGAAAAGAGTAGTGCATGTGGAATAGAGCATAGTGGGTCTTTGTGCGAAGACCACATCTAGTTATATTGAAGTATCTTTCGTGATTTTAAACAGTGATTTTGGTACTTACGGATTATCATACAGGTTATCTATTTCTTCATTACTGGTTATCTCAGGTTACAAACCATATTATATAAATATAACATGTATATGTATATGTGTAACATTAATGTAGTAATGAAAAGTATTTAAAATCACTACTAAAAGTCACTTTTTTTTACTACTATATTTATGTGATATTATTGCTAACAAACCATTAGATTTCTTCTATTTGTTAGTAATTCTTTTAGGCTTGTAAAACATAAATGAAAATAAGCAGAATATATTTCAGCAATCAATATTTAATAATAAATTAAAAAGGTTAGTATTATAAAAATTAATGGTAATTGTGAAGTTTAGGTTAGGGGGCTTCCTCGACGATTTTTTTGTCAGGTGGTTCTATAACATATTATATTTACTTCGCATTGTGGGCATAGGTGCTATGCGTTTCCGCTCGCTCAAACTCGCTCGATATAAAAACTCTAGTCAATCCAACTCGCTAAAATTAATAGAATTCTATTAATTTTTGCCAGTTGGATTGACTTGAATCTTAAAGGTAACTTTACTACCAGTAAAAACCAATAGAATTGCCCCTAGGAATAGCTAATTGGTAAGCTAATGAGTTATGGTAGTGCGCTGAATCACTGTTACAATCACTACAGATACTTCACAAGTAATTGGATATGGTCTTCGCAAAAAGACCCACAAAAAATCTAAAAAAAACTCATTAATTGATAAAGAGACACCCGGGGTTGTTATAAAAAGTAAAGCGTATTTTACCTCACACATACTACCTCATCCTTCAATCCTACCTCTCGAATCGTTCCTTTCAAGCAAGGTCTGGTACTACCTTATCCTCCTCTCGACCCATATCCTCAGGCGTCCCACAAGGCAGCATCCTAGGTCCTGTCCTTTACCTCCTGTACATACTACCTCATCCTACAATCCTACCCCTCGAATCGTTCCTTTCAAGCAAGATCTGGTACTACCTTGTCCACCTCGCGACCCATATCCTCAGGCGTCCCACAGGGCAGCATCCTAGGTCCTGTCCCATATCTCCTGTACATACTGCCGTGTTTTTAGATGAGTTTGTATGTGATGTGAATTTTTGGGGGCTATTTTCGGCTAGTAAGTCGTGTGGAATTGCTAGGTGGTCTCGTAATCTGCAGTCAGTAAGAATGTGTTGAACTGTTAATGTCTCGTACCAACATGCGCAAACCGGTCTGTCTTATAGTTTCATTAGATAGGAGTGCGTTAGTAAACTGTGTCCTAAGCGAAGTCTAATCATAATAACTTAGGTTTTCTCTTGACCGCGTTCTTATTGTATTTTTAGTTCGCCGCTGTTTGCTTTCAGAATTAGTCCATTCGGTCTGACAGTCGTTTAATGTCTTATTTTCTGCTATTTTGTATGAGTCAGTTGATGTTATTTTGTTCAGTTAAGGTAGAGGTGTGCGAGTTGCTGGTTAGTCTACTCCAGGAGTGTTCAGTTAAGGTAGAGGTGTGCGAGTTGCTGGTTAGTCTACTCCAGTAGTGTTCAGTTAAGGTAGAGGTGTGCGAGTTGCTGGTTAGTCTACTCCAGTAGTGTTCAGTTAAGGCAGAGGTGAGCGAGTTGCTGGTTAGTCTACTCCAGTAGTGTTCAGTAAAGGTAGAGGTGTGCGAGTTGCTGGTTTTGCTGGTTAGTCTACTCCAGTAGTGTTCAGTTAAGGTAGAGGTGTGCGAGTTGCTGTTTAGTCTACTCCAGTAGTGTTCAGTTAAGGTAGAGTTGTGCGAGTTGCTGTTTAGTCTACTCCAGTAGTGTTCAGTTAAGGTAGAGGTGTGCGAGTTGCTGGTTAGTCTACTCCAGTAGTGTTCAGTTAAGGCAGAGGTGTGCGAGTTGCTGGTTAGTCTACTCCAGTAGTGTTCAGTTAAGGTAGAGGTGTGCGAGTTGCTGGTTAGTCTACTCCAGTAGTGTTCAGATAAGGTAGAGGTGTGCGAGTTGCTGGTTAGTCTACTCCAGTAGTGTTCAGTTAAGGCAGAGGTGTGCGAGTTGCTGGTTAGTCTACTCCAGTAGTGTTCAGTTAAGGCATAGGTGTGCGAGTTGCTGGTTAGTCTACTCCAGTAGTGTTCAGTTAAGGCATAGGTGTGCGAGTTGCTGGTTAGTCTACTCCAGTAGTGTTCAGTTAAGATAGAGGTGTGCGAGTTGCTGGTTAGTCTACTCCAGTAGTGTTCAGTTAAGATAGAGGTGTGCGAGTTGCTGGTTAGTCTACTCCAGTAGTGTTCAGTTAAGGTAGAGGTGTGCGAGTTGCTGGTTAGTCTACTCCAGTAGTGTTCAGTTAAGGTAGAGGTGTGCGAGTTGCTGGTTAGTCTACTCCAGTAGTGTTCAGTTAAGGCAGAGGTGTGCGAGTTGCTGGTTAGTCTACTCCAGTAGTGTTCAGTTAAGGCATAGGTGTGCGAGTTGCTGGTTAGTCTACTCCAGTAGTGTTCAGTTAAGGCATAGGTGTGCGAGTTTCTGGTTAGTCTACTCCAGTAGTGTTCAGTTAAGATAGAGGTGTGCGAGTTTCTGGTTAGTCTACTCCAGTAGTGTTCAGTTAAGGTAGAGGTGTGCGAGTTGCTGGTTAGTCTACTCCAGTAGTGTTCAGTTAAAGTAGAGGTGTGCGAGTTGCTGGTTAGTCTACTCCAGTAGTGTTCAGTTAAGGTAGAGGTGTGCGAGTTGCTGGTTAGTCTACTCCAGTAGTGTTCAGTTAAGGTAGAGGTGTGCGAGTTGCTGGTTAGTCTACTCCAGTAGTGTTCAGTTAAGGCAGAGGTGAGCGAGTTGCTGGTTAGTCTACTCCAGTAGTGTTCAGTAAAGGTAGAGGTGTGCGAGTTGCTGGTTTTGCTGGTTAGTCTACTCCAGTAGTGTTCAGTTAAGGTAGAGGTGTGCGAGTTGCTGTTTAGTCTACTCCAGTAGTGTTCAGTTAAGGTAGAGTTGTGCGAGTTGCTGTTTAGTCTACTCCAGTAGTGTTCAGTTAAGGTAGAGGTGTGCGAGTTGCTGGTTAGTCTACTCCAGTAGTGTTCAGTTAAGGCAGAGGTGTGCGAGTTGCTGGTTAGTCTACTCCAGTAGTGTTCAGTTAAGGTAGAGGTGTGCGAGTTGCTGGTTAGTCTACTCCAGTAGTGTTCAGATAAGGTAGAGGTGTGCGAGTTGCTGGTTAGTCTACTCCAGTAGTGTTCAGTTAAGGCAGAGGTGTGCGAGTTGCTGGTTAGTCTACTCCAGTAGTGTTCAGTTAAGGCATAGGTGTGCGAGTTGCTGGTTAGTCTACTCCAGTAGTGTTCAGTTAAGGCATAGGTGTGCGAGTTGCTGGTTAGTCTACTCCAGTAGTGTTCAGATAAGGTAGAGGTGTGCGAGTTGCTGGTTAGTCTACTCCAGTAGTGTTCAGTTAAGGCAGAGGTGTGCGAGTTGCTGGTTAGTCTACTCCAGTAGTGTTCAGTTAAGGCATAGGTGTGCGAGTTGCTGGTTAGTCTACTCCAGTAGTGTTCAGTTAAGGCATAGGTGTGCGAGTTGCTGGTTAGTCTACTCCAGTAGTGTTCAGTTAAGATAGAGGTGTGCGAGTTGCTGGTTAGTCTACTCCAGTAGTGTTCAGTTAAGATAGAGGTGTGCGAGTTGCTGGTTAGTCTACTCCAGTAGTGTTCAGTTAAGGTAGAGGTGTGCGAGTTGCTGGTTAGTCTACTCCAGTAGTGTTCAGTTAAGGTAGAGGTGTGCGAGTTGCTGGTTAGTCTACTCCAGTAGTGTTCAGTTAAGGCAGAGGTGTGCGAGTTGCTGGTTAGTCTACTCCAGTAGTGTTCAGTTAAGGCATAGGTGTGCGAGTTTCTGGTTAGTCTACTCCAGTAGTGTTCAGTTAAGATAGAGGTGTGCGAGTTTCTGGTTAGTCTACTCCAGTAGTGTTCAGTTAAGGTAGAGGTGTGCGAGTTGCTGGTTAGTCTACTCCAGTAGTGTTCAGTTAAAGTAGAGGTGTGCGAGTTGCTGGTTAGTCTACTCCAGTAGTGTTCAGTTAAGGTAGAGGTGTGCGAGTTGCTGGTTTTGC
Source organism: Gonocerus acuteangulatus (assembly GCA_946811695.1). Taxonomy (NCBI): domain Eukaryota; kingdom Metazoa; phylum Arthropoda; class Insecta; order Hemiptera; family Coreidae; genus Gonocerus; species Gonocerus acuteangulatus. Next base: position 82,090,354 of record OX328128.1, on the reverse strand, counting down.
TGGTTAGTCTACTCCAGTAGTGTTCAGTTAAGGTAGAGTTGTGCGAGTTGCTGGTTAGTCTACTCCAGTAGTGTTCAGTTAAAGTAGAGGTGTGCGAGTTGCTGGTTAGTCTACTCCAGTAGTGTTCAGTTAAAGTAGAGGTGTGCGAGTTGCTGGTTAGTCTACTCCAGTAGTGTTCAGTTAAGGTAGAGGTGTGCGAGTTGCTGGTTAGTCTACTCCAGTAGTGTTCAGTTAAGGTAGAGTTGTGCGAGTTGCTGGTTAGTCTACTCCAGTAGTGTTCAGTTAAAGTAGAGGTGTGCGAGTTGCTGGTTAGTCTACTCCAGTAGTGTTCAGTTAAAGTAGAGGTGTGCGAGTTGCTGGTTAGTCTACTCCAGTAGTGTTCAGTTAAGGTAGAGGTGTGCGAGTTGCTGGTTTTGCTGGTTAGTCTACTCCAGTAGTGTTCAGTTAAGGTAGAGTTGTGCGAGTTTGCAGTTAGTCTACTCCAGTAGTGTTCAGATAAGGTAGAGGTGTGCGAGTTGCTGGTTAGTCTACTCCAGGAGTGTTCAGTTAAGGTAGAGTTGTGCGAGTTGCTGGTTAGTCTACTCCAGTAGTGTTCAGTTAAGGTAGAGGTGTGCGAGTTGCTGGTTAGTCTACTCCAGTAGTGTTTAGTTAAGGTAGAGGTGTGCGAGTTGCTGGTTAGTCTACTCCAGTAGTGTTCAGTTAAGGCATAGGTGTGCGAGTTGCTGGTTAGTCTACTCCAGTAGTGTTCAGTTAAGGTAGAGTTGTGCGAGTTGCTGGTTAGTCTACTCCAGTAGTGTTCAGTTAAGGTAGAGGTGTGCGAGTTGCTGGTTAGTCTACTCCAGTAGTGTTCAGTTAAGGTAGAGTTGTGCGAGTTGCTGGTTAGTCTACTCCAGTAGTGTTCAGTTAAGGCATAGGTGTGCGAGTTGCTGGTTAGTCTACTCCAGTAGTGTTCAGTTAAGGTAGAGTTGTGCGAGTTGCTGGTTAGTCTACTCCAGTAGTGTTCAGTGATATGCCTTCATTTCCAGGTAACCAAAACATCGTCATTAGTTTGTAGTCTGAATAGATGTGTAAACATCTCAATAACGATAGGGCGTGTGCTGTAAATGTTTGTCATAAAGTATAATGAACTTAATGATTAATTTAAGAACTAATAGGTACGCAGGAAATTTACAGGTTGTTAGATTTAGAAATTGGGAAGCGGTTTAGGTTTGAAATTAAGGGATGTTGTGCTGAAAGGGTTAATTAATATGAAGTAAACGCCTTGCCCAAATAGATTCCCCTCCCTCCCCCGTAGCCTGCACCCCTGTAGACTTCAATCCCGTAGGATAAGTTTAATGATATTCCAAGCGGTTGATGAGAGGTTTGTGGATTGCAGAGTAAGGGCGTATGGTCCTTCTTCTGCACCTTCCACTCCAAACTTCATCTTGAATCCTTCATTAATTTCCTCTTGAAACACCATCTCCGGGTCATAGCTAGTCTACAGAAGCAAGGTCTTGCTCCTGACACTTTGGCCAACACTCCATTCGTATCCAAGAGGCTGGATCCAATGCTATGCACAGTTTATTGATAACACAGAACGCACAAGTCCTAATCAATTTCGTAGAGGAACTTGTATAGGATGGGTCTTACCGACAATGTTCCACCTTTATGGGACCCTACTGGGTAAATGTGAGGAATTAACCAGTTCAAATATTCCAGTTCACTCCGATAAAACCTGTAATCAATGTTGGACAGAGTAAGTACTCACAACTTAAATACATATGGTATTTAAAGAGGGCCAATTCAAGCCTCAAGGTACTTATAGGAAATTCAATTCCAAGCAAAAAAGTTCCTATCAACACTGGTCCGAAAATGTTGTGTGGGGGCGCTGGAGCTAAAAACAAAACAAAAAAAAAACAACTAAAACCACGTTTGTCAGACTTGGTAACTTCTCTATATATGGTGCTAGAGGAAAAACGTACCAATAAATGTTGTAGGCCACTCAATTCTGCACATTTTGGCACCATAGAATCTAATTTAGCATCCCGCGCTATGGGCATTCGTTGGTTCTATCACTAATATTATTAGTGTTTTTCCAGCGTTGATCAAGGCTTGCTATGGTGATTCGGTTATATTTCCAGCGTTGATCAAGGCTTGCTATGGTGATTCGGTTATATTTCCAGCGTTGATCAAGGCTTGCTATGGTGATTCGATTATATTTCCAGCGTTGATCAAGGCTTGCTATGGTGATTCGGTTATATTTCCAGCGTTGATCAAGGCTTGCTATGGTGATTCGGTTATATTTCCAGCGTTGATCAAGGCTTGCTATGGTGATTTGGTTATATTAATTTTCTAATTGCAACGCTGAAAAAAAAAAAACACTCATTATTACAGATAGACAAAACGGATCAACCCTGGTGCAAAATTAGATTCATTTATTCCAAAATGTTCAGCATTTAGTGGCCTACAAATTTCATTTGACGTTTTTTTTTCTCCAACACCAGTAGTGGTTTTCCCAGCGCTTCCAAGAAGCATTTCCGGATCCATTATGATAGGAACTTTTTTTGCTCAGAATCGGAAGAATGTCTGTAATTATTTTATCTTTGTACCTAATTGTGATAATTTTCTTGTCAATTTTTTTTTAATTGTTTCTAAGATAAATTTAAATCTGGAACTAAGGTTGATATTACTAGAGAACTGAGATTAGCAGAATCGCCTTTTGTTTGTAAAATTATATTCGATTAAAATGCTGTTTATTTTATTATAGTTTTCCTTTAGAGAGTCATAAGTCTTTAGTGTCTAGGGGTTCAAAATGTTTTCTATTGAAAAAATGGTACATGTAATCAAAACCACCGTAGTAGATTAGGGTTAAAACACTTAATAACAAAAAGAAAATCCTTTTGACTTGTTTTATATTTTCTGTCTTATGTACAGGACATGTTTCCTCTATCTTCCTGTAAGATGTACTACCATTCATACTTTAGTTAGCATAACCCGTGGTGTATTCTCCTACACGGAGAAAAAAAACAGGCTGCTCGCATCTACTTTCAGGCTGCCGGCAGCCTGAACACTGTGACTCAGTGCCAGTATTTTGAAATAGGACATTTTAGTCTAAAATAGGATTCCACATATTTTAGCCTAAAATAGGATTCCACTAGTTAGAGTGCCCGCATTTTATAATAGAGTGCTGGAATTCTAATTCTGCATCCTATAGTAGAGTTCTCACACCCAAAGCTAGCAACCAACAATAGAGTGCCCAGCACTCTACTTTCAAGTGCGTACCTTTAGACTTTAGATTGCTGGAACTCTGATACTGGCTTCTAGCAGCCTACCCATATAGGCTGCGAGCATCCTGATGTTTGCTTCCTGTATCCTACCCCTATAGGCTGCTAGCATCCTAGATGGATGGTTTACATTGACCCCATCCATATAGGATGCTAGTAGCCTACAGAGAGATGACTTTATTATGTGGATAAGAAAGAACAAAGGTAAATTCAGAGTAATAGTAATGAGACTTTATTTGGGTGTAATTTACATATACACTTCTTAACAAGTAGATATTTACAAGTAGGTATGAGGTATACACTTTTTAACAAATATAGATATTTACAAGTATTAGGTATTAGGTACTTATGAACAATATTGAACAAGTAGGTCTAGAAATAAAATATTCTTTTTGTTTTCATGACACTTATAGCCGTATTCATAAAGCCGAAGACAGTTGATTTCAGCATCTGTTCAAACAGAAACAAAAAGAAATTTTTATTAATAATAAAAGAAAACTTGTTGTTGTTGTGTTTTATATAATTAAAAAGAAACATAAATAGGCATTTTTTCTAGTTTAAAATGTCGCAGTAAATTCAAAGCTGCCTGGGTATTACAAAATAAATATAAAATAAGGTTTTTGTCTATGGATATGATCATAAATGAAGGAACTCTAGAAACAGAATGGAAACCAAAATAAAAGTCTACTAATATAATTTTGAACTAATATTCTAGCCGCATTCTAGGAACGTATAAAAAAAGACTTCCATCAGTTCTCAGCTTACCAGGCTTATTGAACTCCATCTTCAGTTGGTTCTATACCCGCAGCTCCATGTTATATTAAGGGAATATATTCTAGAACAACAAACACAACTTTCTTCATTCTATTGTATATAACATCTGTTTTTAAATTTAATAATAAAAACAAGAGCCTGTGTGCATTCTACATTTAAGTTCCTTTTCCGTTAAGGAATCCTATATAAGACAGCAGGTATTGGAAGCCTAAAGCGGGATGCAGACTGTACCGCCAGAACAGAGTTCAGGTTCTTGTTTTTACTATTAAATTTAAAAACAGATGTTATATACAATAGAATGAAGAAAGTTGTGTTGGTTTTTCAAGAATATATTCCCTTAATATAACATGGAGCTGCGGGTATAGAACCGACTGAGTTCAATAAGCCTGGTAAGCTGAGAACTGATGGAAGTCCTTTTGTATACGTTCCTAGAATACGTCTAGAATATTAGTTCAAAATTATATTAGTAGACTTTTATTTTGGTTTCCATTCTGTTTCTAGAGTTCCTTCATTTATGATCATATCCATAGACAAAAACCTTATTTTATATTTATTTTATAATTCCCTGGCAGCTTTGAATTTACTGCGACATTTTAAACTAGAAAAGTCCGATTCGCAGGAACTGCGTCATCTTAGCGCGGTTCCGTTCTTATCTCTAGTGTTTATGAAGGCATAGAATAGAAAAAGTTATTACTTTGTTTAGATCAATAGCGAAACAGCTATCCAAATGAAATCTCAAACAAACCAGTCTTGAAAGGTCTTTGTTGATTTACAATCATACCTGTATGGGTCAGCTCTCCCATAAGTCGGGCAGAAAGGCCTCCGCTCAGAGGCATTTGGAAAGCCTTGGGATCTCTCTCTTTAAACGCTACATTTCTAACAATAAATTGATCTTCTTATTTTACTTAATCTGTTTTATTGTCAAATACATTATCTGACTATAAGCAATTTAAAAATAACAAGGAATAAAACAGACAAAAAGAAAAGTTCGAATAAGCGAAATCAATTACTTAAAAGTTTTAAGCACTTATTTCTCCGATTGACATCGCTTATTCAAAACTTTCTTTAAAACCATTCTTGTAGACCATTTAGTAAGCTTTCGAATGGTAACCTTTCGCTTCCCAAGATTTTCAACCGTTTTCGAGATATTAAGAAATTATACGAAGTTCCCAAAACTTTTTATTATTTCTGACAACAGAAAATTGGTCTCATTTTACCTATCCTGTTTTACACACACATACATTTTCCTTACAAATACAACATAAGAAATTACAAAAATAAAAAGCAATAAAAAACCAAGGGAAAGAGACAAAAAGAACGACAAAAACCCGTTCATAAGAACAAAACAGACATATTTGAAGTTTTACGCACTTATTTCTCCGATTGACATAACCTAATCAAAAATAGTTTTAGAATCATTTTTGTAGAGAATTTAGTAAGCTTTCAAATAGTTTCAATCCACTTACCACGATTTCCCAACCGTGTTCGAGATAATAATGAAAGTATACGAAGTTTCCAAAACTTTTCATGTCTGTTCATAAAATATTTTATTCTAACCCTTCCTTAACTCCAAACGTAACATAACTTTCAACATACTAGTTTTAATGAAAGTAGAACATGCAGATAATGTTTCAACTGAATCCCGTTATTCTAAGTACCCAAACCAAAAACGGTATTCAAAAACTATTTTTCCAATTTTCTCAACAACGGTTAAAGCTATCGCCTTGAAAATGGTTTCATTCGTTTTCCTAGCCCAAGAAGCCTATAAAACGAGTACTTACAAGCTTATGAACTCAAAAACGTAAGCGTTACGATTTTTTCTGCGCGAATTTCGCCCCAAACGCCATCTTCCAGTGGGCGGATTTTGCTGGTTAACGAACTTGACCTTTCAAATTGGACGACAGATTTTTGTACCAAATTTCATCAAAATCGGACCATTCGTCTTCTATTTAGAGAGCGAACAGACAAATATATATATATATATATATATATATAAATAAATATATACATATATATATATATACAAATTTGAACCACCGTTATTTTCGGTTTCTAGGGGTTCTGAAACGCAAAATTTTCTAGTCGGCACTTCCGGATCGTTTCATTGTATCAACCTTATAAGCGGGGTTCCTCCCTATGGGGGAGGGAGGAACCGCGCTAAAAATGCCTATTTATGTTTCTTTTTAATTATATAAAACACAACAACAACAAGTTTTCTTTTATTATTAATAAAAATTTATTTTTGTTTCTGTTTGAACAGATGCTGAAATCAACTGTCTTCGGCTTTATGAATACGGCTATAAGTGTCATGAAAACAAAAAGAATATTTTATTTCTAGACCTACTTGTTCAATATTGTTCATAAGTACCTAATACCTAATACTTGTAAATATCTATATTTGTTAAAAAGTGTATACCTCATACCTACTTGTAAATATCTACTTGTTAAGAAGTGTATATGTAAATTACACCCAAATAAAGTCTCATTATTATTACTCTGAATTTACCTTTGTTCTTTTTTATCCACATTATAAAGTCATCTCTCTGTAGGCTGCTAGCACTCCAGCACCCTATTATAAAGTGCGGGCACTCTACCTAGTGGAATCCTATTTTAAGCTGAAATATGTGGAATCCTATTTTAGACTAAAATGTCCTATTTCAAAATACTGGCACTGAGTCACAGTTTTCAGGCTGCCGGCAGGCTGTTTTTTTTCTCAGTGTAGTAGTAAAATAGGCCTAGATTTATGGGGATCCTAGATTCCAGACAAGCATTCTGGAGGAGGTTATGATGGAGGCAGATGTCTGCCTTATCTACATAGATAACCATGATACTACCTTCCCTTATCTATAATACAACTTACTCTCGGTCCCATCACTTTAGTATGATAATGAACATTGTTTTACGTGCCAATGTAAATATCAGGTTCTTCCTTCTCCTTGAGGGACTATGCAATTATAAGAATATGTAAATAAGAGGAAGTATTATGCTTTCCGTACAAAATAGTGATTAGAGATGTGTGAATGAAATGCAGACTTCTTTACTGCAAGGAGATATTCTGTGAAGCGTTTTCTGTTCATAACTACTACCATCTGAAGGCAATACCATATTGCGAAGATATAACACTTGCATCTTGACTTACACTTACTAACATATTAGTCAACGGCCTTAACTACGTTGAATGCACCGGTTCCCGTAGGTCACCGAAGTTAAGCGTGGCCAGTACCTGAGTAGGTGAACGACCATGTGCTGTTGACATTATATAAAAGGGCGGTAACCTGTAAATAGCCCAGCGTTAATAGCCCTAATGTTGATACGCCATTAAACACAAAAAACATACTATTGAAAACATGAACATTAAACGTGATATGGAGAAACTTTTAACGGACGGTAGCAAACACATAGACATTATCTTGTTACATTCTATACAAAATGGGATGTTTAATGTTTTATACCATTTCTTAAAAAAATAAAGAAATGGCATCAGCTCTATCCTTGTAAGAAAGGGTTGTTAAAATGGTGGTGACCACCACCATAAGGCCATGAGGGCCCTGGGGGGAGATACTACAGAATATCTGATTCATGACCAAACGGCACTCCAGGGAGATTGTGTGGTCAGTACTTTTTCCCCTTTGCAGACACCCATTATTAAATTAATTTAAGGCTTGGTAGGCCTAGGGACGGCCAGGGAGGCCGAATTCAATCCACGAACAAAGACACCTGAAGATAAACTCATTATTGCTTGCTTGGCATTTTAACTCAGGTCCTCCTGGCATATTAGACCAGAACTATTGAGAACCCGTCCTAAAATTTGATGTAATTATAATGATGCTTTATAATCTTACTTTATTTTATTTAAAATTTAAATAAATAAAGTAAGAAGAAGTACACTTTAAGCTAGTTAGCAGAATGTGAGGAGGAAGCGAAGGGGACCCGAGTCTAAAGCAAGTTTTTTCATGGTTATTTATAGCTGTTTTAATTGTAAATTTTAATTTTAACAGTTTTTTTTTTATGCTATAGGTATTGTTTTTTCTTATTGCATTCTATTAGTATGTAGAACAAATTTTACAACCATTACGTTATATTAGATTATTTTCCATGTTGATTCTAATGAACTTTATTGAGGGATTTGGAAGCTGATTGGATTGTATATTCGCTTAATTAGAAACAGCGTTTAATAAATATCAGCCGCGGTGTTTTACTATAATCTGATAACAAGGAAATATTTCTTGGCGTCCCTTTCAACCCTGGATCCCAGCCAAATGGAGGAGTAAGGGAAAATAGATTTTAGGTTCTGTTATTATATACCTTATGCTTCCTATATACAATCTTTGTTTTTTATTTCTTTTAGTTAATAACAGCTATTTCTATTATATCTAAGAATTTTTTGCACAGTCCGAAAGAATATAAGAAATGCGAGGCTGAACTTAAAGAAACTTTCGACAATCTCTTTCTTATGAGTAACAACTATCCGATCATTCACTGGGTTACCAGTAAAGGTATGTTTTTACGCGTGTGTCTCTGTGAGATGCCAACTACAATACGGCAATCAACGAATCGAGGAAGCACAATTTGGAGCCAAATTCCGAACTCCAATGAAAATTATTTATTAGCCTCTAGAAATAGTAATTTTGTTATTTCAAGAATTTAATTGCAACTTTTTTATTTTAATCGTTTAACACGTTATGGTGAAATGGTGAGATTGTCTCTGGGACATTAAGGCCTCTATATTATTTTAAATATAACATTCTAGACCGAGAAATTTTGCTATAATGTACCTCTTGGGTAAATAAGAAGGTAAATATGTGTTTCCTGGACATACCTTGGAACACCAGGTACTGCGCATAGGGGAAAGGTGCAAAACAATATTGCCCAAAAGTAGAGTTTTATTCAGAAGCCAACTATTATTAATGAAAAAATGGCAAATTAAGGCAATTTTCAAATTAATAATAAACAAGGCAGGCACTTTTAAGGGGGTTAAAATGATAATAATAAAAAAAAAACTAAGTACCTAGTTTTTATTTTTAATATTAAATGAAGTGCTTTATTCACGCTGCGATTTAAACAACGTCTTCAGTAAACATATTTGAAAATAATTACAAAAGGGCAGACACTTTTGTGGGGTTTAATTATCAGAAAACATAAAAATAAATGTTGAATATGATAGACTCAATACACTGCGCGTAACCATAAGAGTGAATGACAGCACCGCGCAGTGTTGGTTGTTCCCTGCGCTCTCATTGGTTCTTGTTCACATGACGTTGTACAGCTGTTCCGGTTTAAATGGCAGCGTGAATAAAACTCTCATTTAATATTAGAATAAAACAATTAATTTTACGTGTTATACCCCTTAAAAGTGTCTGCCATATTTATTATTCTTGTCAAATTGTCTTAATTTTACATTAAATATAGTTGGCTTCTGAATAAAACTCTGTTTTTGGGAAATATTTGTTTGTACCTTTCCCCTATGCGCAGTACCTGGTGTTCCAAGGTATGTCCAGGAAACACATACATACCTTCTTATCTACCCAAGAGGTACATTATAGCAACATTTCATGATGCATAAAACACTTCATGAAAAGTGCGTTGCCAGCTCTCGGTCTATTCAAACAATTATTGTACTTTGTAAATAATATCGTCGATACAAATGCAAAGTATCGCATGTGAAAATCACCAGTTTCCACAGTGAAAATACTTTTATTTATTACTTTTAGGCAGGCAAATAGTAGGCAGATTCTACCCTTTGACAGTGGTTACATTCCCCTTTCACTGAGTGAAATAAGATTCGGGAGTTTGCCGTCCATCTGTCCAACAGCAATCAATAAAGATTGAAAATAAAAAATGTTTTTTTTTCATATTCGATACTTTGCATTTGCATTGACGATATGATCAGGTGACTTGTTAACGAACTTTTGCTCTGTGTGTTTGTGTTTCATATTTGATTTCGATCTTAAAAAAAAAAACATAAAATATGGTTGTCATAATGGTCATACGTTCATATCATCGAGTTAATTTTGTGGTACTTGATAAATAGAATTAATGAATAAATGTAACTAAAATTCTTTTACGAGTGCAACCTCTTTAGTCCAAGCTAATGGAATAGATTCTGGCGACAAAGCGATGATTAATGTGTACACATTCATGAATGAGAGATGAATTGATGAATTAAACGATGCCCCCATTCATAAATGCACTTAGGTGGAAGGGTGGTTACTCAGCACTAACTAGCCTAGGTTGGTAGGGTGCTAATACCCAGCAAGGTTTTCACGACCTGATATTATCCGGCTGTTGGTTCGTGTCCAGCTATAGGCAGCAGGGCTCAGCAAACAGCGCTCATAGTGTGCTGTGCTGTAATCCTGTGCTTACGGTGGCTTCTGCTCTTCCTGTTCAACACTGTTTATGTACAGGGAAGTGTTTACATTTCACTAGGGTTCTTGGCTCGATACCCTCTATTTGTTTTTTTTTTTTTTTAATTAGACATAAGGGTACTTACGTACAAGAACTGGTCTCATTCATGGATGAGAACTCAATTGAAGTTGTGGCAATATGGCGACGGAAAGACCATTTATTAATATTATCAAAGAGTTGGATTCACTAGAGTTTCGATATAGCCTTGCGCGAGCGGAAACGAATAGAAGTTATGCCATTAACATAACTGCTACCGCTTTCCTAGGTTATATAACATTAGTAGTTGAATCGATCCATGTAAAAAGAGCTTCAGTCCATAATCAGTAGTTTTGAGAAAACGAGAAAAAACTGTCTACACCCTTCATTTGTTTTGTTATTGTGCTATTTTAGCACTTTCCTCCGAAGGAAAGTAGCTATTGAGGTTGCACTCATGACGGAATTTTTGAAAAAATTTCTTCAAATCTTTATCGATCATACCTAGTAGAAACCGAAAATGACCCCCGTTAAAATTTATATATATATATATATATATATATATATATATATATATATATATATATATATATGTGTGTGTGTGTGTGTGTGTGTGTGACTGTTAACACGATAGCGGCCAGAGTTTTTGTTTTTTTCCTCACGAAACTTGGTATAAAGCGTTCAATTAACAAATGATTGAATGAGTTCGTAAACCACCAAAATCCGTCCAACGGATGGGGGGGTTTACCCCGAACCCAAAACACTTATTTGACAATGCCAGCCGTAGTATTTGATATATTTCAACGAAACTTGGTATTCGAAGTGTTAATCTACAGACAAAAATGTGTTGTAAAAATAAAGTAATTCGGCTCATTAAAAGGGGGGGGGGGGTTCGCTCCGGACCCAAATTACTAATATACTCATACCGGTCGTAATTTTTGCGGCATTGTAACGAAACTTGGTATACGTCGTATTCATTAGAAAGGAGTGTTGTAAAAATGAGCTAAATCGGCCTATCGGAAAGGGGGGTTTACTTTATACTACATTTACATAGAATAGCCCGCCAGAAGTAGGTTCACAAAGCAGCCACTAGGAGCGCTTTCTACCACTAGGGGGAAGTCCCCCTACAGTCCTGTATCCTCTTCCTGCGTCAGTTCAAAAGACGAAAATATCGTCGATACAAATGCAAACTAACGAATATGAAAAAATGCATCTTTCATTGTCCACCTTTAATAATTTCTGCTGGACTTATTTACGGCAAATTCTTCAATCTGACTTCACTCTATTAAAGGGAAAGTATTCCACTATCAAAAGGTCAAATCTGCCGAATATTTGACTGTCCAAAAAAAAGTTATGAATAAATGCTTTTCCACTCTGAAAAGTGGTGATTTTCATATTCGTTAGTTTGCTTTTGTATCGACGATATGAAGTTTTTGTGTATTTATTAAGTTCATGTTTTTATTTTATTTATATAGTTTTTTTTTAAAGAAAATTATTCATGAATGCAATCTACACTACCTTAATACCGAGGAAAGTGCTTAGTTATGCAGCTCCTGCGCGACGGACTTTTTTTTTCTGTTGTGTACCCGACTATTTACTCCTTGGTCAACGTTCTCTCCTGCATTGATACTATCAATCATGAACCTTTGTTCCTGTTATCATGCTTAGCTCCCCATGTAGATAAGAGTACTATGATTGTGAACTAGTTCCTTGCCTAGTCTATTATTCCCCAAGAATGACCGAAGGATGACAGAGATGAATGATAGTCCTGAAGATTAATAGTCCTTTACTTCTCCATCTCAATATAGTGCTTTGTTTTTTTTCTCGACTATTTTAGTTTCAGCTTTTCTAGGAATATCTTAAGTATAGCTTTAAGTATTGAATATTCCTTCCGGAAGAAGAAAAAACATTTCTGGACGTTATGATGATGAGTAAGTACAAAGTACACATTCATGAGCGTGAACGTAGGTCTTCAAAGTTGGTAATGAAGTTCATTTATCGTTTTTCCAATGCCAAAGAGAGGTTATATACAGGGTGTCCCAGTATATGTGTCCACCCCCTTTTCCTCCTAGAGTTGTTGGAATTTCGAAATGAAACTTGGTAGGTCTTAGTTATGTTGCATGAGGTTTCTTTTGATGGTTAAGTTAACTTTGTAACATTCTCCAGTTTTTCTCCAGCGCATCTAACTCTTGATTTTCCTATGGCGGCAGGTATTTTTTTTATGACGAATTCTGATAGAAAATTTAATTTTAAGACTAATTTATTCCCAGACATCTTTTGATCCGACGCACCGTTTGCGCGTAAAACGCAAAAAACTGAAACATATCCCTCTTTTGTAAATTCCTATTTATCACTGAAACCAAGCCTTGTACGTAAAAACACTTCGATACAAACGTTGTAGCCTATTAATTTTCCTTTCAGATGATACCAAGATCAAAGTTGTAGATTGAATATTTAACGGGATATTATGAACGAAAACAAAGGCAAATATGTTTTTTTAGTTTTATGATATAATAATTTCATATCCAAAAAGAAATTTATTCTGTTCTGTTTTATACTAATTTTTATTTACTTTTTTCATACAGTAAATAAGTACTTTTTTTTAGTGTTTATGACAGCTACTTTTTTCTATTCATATAGATTTTCTGATTTGTTATTTTTTAAAACTTTTAAGGTTTTTTTTCATTCATAATATCCCGTTAAATATTAAACCTACAACTTTGATCTTGGTATCACCTGAAAGGAAAATTAATAGGCTACAACGTTTGTATCGAGGTGTTTTTACGTACAAGGCTTGGTTTCAGTGATAAATAGGAATTTGTCTACAAAAGGGCGATATATTTTAGTTCTTTGCGTTTTACGTGCAAACGGTGCGTCGGATCAAAAGACGTCTCAGAATAAATTAGTCTTAAAATTAAATTTTCTGTCAGAATTCGTCATAAAAAAAATACCTGCTGCTATTGGAAAATCAAGAGTTAGATGCGCTGGAGAAAAACTGGAGAGTGTTACTAACTCAACTAAACCTTCAAAAGAAACCTCATTCAACATAACTAAGACCTACCAAGTTTCATGTCAAAATTCCAACAACTCTAGGAGGAAAAGGGGGTGGACACATATACTGGGGCACCCTGTATATATATAAATCAAGTTTTATTTGCTTTTACCTCACAACATTAGCATCTGTTATATAATATTGTTAGTTTTTACGTTAGTAAATTATATAATTCGTTGGTTGGGTTAGAAAAATTATATACCAAAAATCAAAATAAAACTACATAGATTATATACTCCATGTTTTGATGTAAAGTTGTAAATTTTAAAAATGTCATCAAAATCACATATAAAAAATATAAAATGAAAAATTAACCGCTGGAAAAAGCGTGTGGATGTGTGTGCGTATTAATCGCTGGAAAAAGCGTGTGGATGTGTGTGCGTATTAATCGCTGGAAAAAGCGTGAGGATGTGTGTGCGTATTAATCGCTGGAAAAAGCGTGAGGATGTGTGTGCGTATTAATCGCTGGAAAAAGCGTGTGGATGTGTGTGCGTATTAATCGCTGGAAAAAGCGTGTGGATGTGTGTGCGTATTAATCGCTGGAAAAAGCGTGAGGATGTGTGTGCGTATTAATCGCTGGAAAAAGCGTGTGGATGTGTGTGCGTATTGGTATGGCGTTGGACATTTTTATTACCTTGTAAATAGTATCGACGAATGATAGAAAACGTATTAAAAATATGCAACCATGTTCTCTCCGTACGTTATAATGAAGATCTTTACTTTTATGTTGATCATATATTGTATGCCTCATTAAAACCGAATAATTTTGCTATCCAAATAAGTCTTTAATAACTCTAGAGTTTTCATTGTATCAGGTCATCCCATAAATAATGTCGGTTTTTAATATTCTGTCTGTTTATGCTCCCTCCTTCTCAATTTATTGTTTTCCATTTTTTGTTCCATTTTTTGTTGTTGTTGTTTTGTGGTAGCATTAGCATTTATCAGGTTTTGGTTAGTAAAAATTGTCATTGTTGAGCGATAAGTGCAGAGGTGGTTTGAACGATTTCGAGTGGGAAACCGCAAGCTTGAAGACGAGCCTCGTACAGGTCTAACAACAGAGCTTGACGACCAACTCCTTTAGGCTACTGTAGAAGAAAATCCTGTCGTAATAGTCCAAGAGCAGAAAAACTTGGATCGACACATTCTACAGTCCACCGACTTGAACCCACATTATTTATCGGACGACTTAATATATTAGATAGAGGCAATGCTCATAGAATGTTGAGGTTATGTAAAATGCTATAATGTGCAGAGTTTACGACACGTCTACATCCGCCCATTGGTACAAGGATATATATAGGTTTTCAACCTTTCTAAGCAACCATGGTGGAGCAGGGAATTCCTTCAACGGGTCTATATATGAAAAAAGTCCAACTCGCAGGAACTGCATCATCTTAGCGCGGTTCCGTTCTTATCTCTAGACTCATTTAAAATGATTAAAATAGAAGTTGTTATTATTTTGGGTCCACATTTCTAGAAAACATGAAGATTAGATAGTTAGCCGTCGAGGTGATAAGTAAAGATGGAATGGTTGGGATTCGGCTAAAGAAACCTCAATACGATTTTTGTTAAAAAATCTATATTTAGGACGTTTCAGCTACTCATTGGTAGCCTTCGTCAGCATTGAAAGTGCCGGGAGGCAGAGGAGGACCAAAGTTGACAGTTCCATCTTTACTTTCAAGAAAGGTCCTATTTACGATCTTACCTGGATAGGCCAACCCGCCCTAGGAAGGACACCGCTAGGCAGTTGAAAAGTTATATCTCCATATAGTCCATATCTCTAAGATTAAATTGTTTTTCTTAACCTGATTTATTATCAAATACATTATCCAACTATAAGAAATTAAAAAATAACAAGGAATAAAAACAGACAAAAAGAACAGTTCGAATAAGCGAAATCAATTAACTTTAAAGTTTTAAGCTCTTATTTCTCCGATTGACATCGTCTAATCAAAACTTTCATCAGAACCTTTTTTGTAGAGCATTTCGTAAGCTTTCTAATGGTATTCTTCCGTTTACCAAGATTCTCAACCTTTTTCGAGATATTTAGGAAAATATACAAAGTTACCAAAACGTTTTGTCTGTTAATAAAATATTTTATTCTAACCCTTCCTTAACTCCAAACGTAACCAAAATTTCAACATATTAGTTTTGATGAATGTAGAACATGCAGAAAATGTTTCAACTGAATCCCATGATTCTAAGTACCCAAACCAAAAGCGGTATTCAAAAACAATTTTTCCAATTTTCTCGAAAACGGTTGAAGCTATCGCCTTGAAAATGGTTTCATTCGTTTTCCTAGCCCAAGAAGCCTATAAAACGAGTACTTACAAGCTTATGAACTCAAAAACGTAAGCGTTACGATTTTTTTTGCGCGAATTTCGCCCCAAACGCCATCTTCCAGTGGGCGGATTCTGCTGGTTAACGAACTTGACCTTTCAAATTGGACGACGGATTTTTGTACCAAATTTCATCAAAATCGGACCATCAGGGAAGCCAGAAATGAGCGAACAGACAAATATATATATATATATATATATATATAAATATATATATATATATATATATATATATATATACAAATTTTAACCACCGTTATTTTCGGTCTCTAGGGGTTCTGACACGCGAAATTTTCTAGTCGGCACTTCCGGATTGTTTCATTGTATCTACCCTATAAGCGGGGTTCCTCCCTATGGGGGAGGGAGGAACCGCGCTAAAAAACTCCACCTACTGCTGGTGGGACTCGAACCTGCACCTCCGTAGGTATGAATTAGTTACCCTATCCACCCTGTCACGTGGAAACCTGATAGAGTTCATTATTAAACTTTTCCTCCTAGTTGAATTATCCTTATCAGGATAGCCTTATCTAGTAAATACCTTAATCCTATTCGTTTAATTCACTACAAGAACTCTCTCAGTTATTGTTCTGTCTAAACGATGGTTCTTTCTCAGCTGACTGCCTGTTTCCACTCCCATCTATTTACAGTTTGGTTAGATCGTCTGGGTTCCAGGCGCCGTAGCATTAAAGGTAATGATCTATTTACAGTTTGGTTAGATCGTCTGGGTTCCAGGCCCCGTAGCATTAAAGGTAATGATCTATTTATTTATTTACTCTTGCTAATTACTATTTTGAAAATGTATCGTCACATTTTGAATCCGAACGACTTTTTCTTCGTACCATTATTAGCTGTGAGGCACAAACCTTAAATTCCATATACATACATATTGTTAACTCTCATAAGTGTTTTTCGAGGCACCGTAAAACGTGTTCGACTTAAGTACAGTTCGGCTGACCTCACATCGTTCCTCGTGGTTATACTTAGACTTATCTACCTTTAAATGGAAAAATAATCAAAAATACGAATTAAAACCATCTAAGTCTACTTAGTTTAGTTGAATGCATTTTGTTCATACGTATAAATAAACCAGGCCAGGCCATTCACGCTCCTATATGCAGAACGGCATGTAGTACAACTTGAGAAGTTGGACCACAAGTCCAACGTGATTGGCGTTGTAAGAGGTTTCAAAGTAGGTTAAAAGTCTATTATCCACATTTGTAGCTTCTTTAATTGGTCAAGATTTCACTGTGAAAACATTCCTTAGGTTCATTAACACTTCCGAATTCAGGGTTGACAAGTTTGAACGGCTGAGAATCCCATAGTCATCGGATCGGGTCGGGTCGGAACCCATGTGGAATTGCCATGTCGGATGTGGATCGGGAACAATGAGGTACATCCTGAGTTGCGATGTCCCAATCACTACAATTGATTAAAGAATTGGTGATGTATTCAATTGAAGTTGGTGTTATTTAGGTAATGAATGATAAGAGTTAGACACATAAAGGTGAAAGTCCCATTCTCTGTTCGAATTGTATACCAAGATATTCGAATTATTATATTTCCAAGATACTGGAATGAAATTGACTTATTGAATTTTGGAACATCGGCAATCAACCGTATATAGATTAGAGTGAAAATCCATTTTGAGAACAAGTTGATAAATGTGTGGAAAGTAACTGCTACTTTAAAAAGATTTCCCCGTAGTATTTTGGTGTGGTGTGAGTTATAACTTGCTGAAGATAACATGTTTATTCTGGAGTCCTTGCTTCGCTTCCCTTTCCTTGTCGATAACTCCACGGGACGGAAGCAGCCATTTTGGATACACTGATAAACAATAGCCCATTTCCTCTTGACGCATACATTCTAAACCAAAGATATGAAATTTTCTGTTGATATTTTTGAGGATCCCGTTCGATCAGTGGCTACCTGTTGGTCAGGTAGTTAGGGGCTCTGTAGTGACATTTACGATAAAGTACAAGAAAATTTGAAACTTTTTGTGTTTATGGAATTATATTCCACATCAGGACCTTTTTTTATGATTCACAAAGACGTAGGTAACAAGACGCTTCGCCTTGTTTCACTGGTTCGTCCTTAGTTCTCTCATAGTTTCAAGTTAAAGTGAATAGCACCATCATCTATGAAAAATTCAAAGTCCGATTTTTCTAGAAGATCAAGGGTGAATCTCGGGTCTGAAACTCCCCTCCTAGCATTTTGTTACCCATACATCACTCGTAAAAATTATAATTGAAACGTTAAATTTCGATTGTATACTTTTTCAATCAGATTTATGAATCAGCATTCCATAGAGTAAACATTCGCCTTTGCTCTCCTCAAGCACTTCTAGAACTTCGACTTCGTTTTCCCAACATCCGGAATTCGCCCTTTCTCTTCCAAGGTCCTGTCTGTTACTTCCTTCTTTGTGTTAAAATGTGTATTATGTACAAATTGGACTCGCTCTTATTCTCCATACAAGACAAAATAAATAAAAAAGTCTTACCTATTATTTCTTACTTTTTTCATAACCCCCATACCCATAAAGGCTTTTGTAATTGGTACAAAAATTGTGTTCAATTTAATTTTAATTTATCGATATTACGACATCTCCACTACCCATTTTGTGAATACATTTAAATTCACAAATTGTAATGAAAATACGTTTTTATTCATAGGTTTTATTATTCATTTGCTTTTGCGTGAATATTCACGTTTTTTTTCAGTGAATTTTATTTTATGTTTCTATGAATGTGAATAAAAATTTATTTGTATTAAAACTTATGAAGAAGACTTTATTTATATTTGTACTAGCTGTTACCCGGTGTGCAATGCTACACCTACTTTATATTAAATATCTGTAGCCGGGCTTACCATGCTACACATGCTTCATATTAAATAGTTGTAACCCAGCTTCCATGGTACGCCTACTTTATATTATATATTTAAAAAAATGAATGATTATATTATATTTGTCCAAATTATGAGAATATAAGATAATAAATTGAGAGCTCGGCTGAAAAATTTACTTTCCATTTTTTTAAGAGAAAGTGGGGTGGAAAATAAATTAATCCTTATTTTTTAAAAAGTACCCTTATTTTAAAAAGTACCCTTACTTTTAAAATGGTATTACAATTAAATGATTCCAAGCAATTTAATTGCAATACCGTTTTAAAGAAAATCCAAACCAAACTCCCTGTGTTTAATTTAAACATTTAGTCCAAGAGCTGGTAACACACTTTTCAAGTGTTTTATGTGCCTTGAAATTGTGCTATAGTGGGTCTCTAGTGTAGATAAAACGTTAAGTATGTGGTTGCTGGACATACCTTGAAACACCAGGTACTGCACATAGGGGAAAGGTGTTAAAAAAATATGTCACTAAAATGGTATTTTATTCAGAAGTCAACAATCTTTAATGTATAATTAAGGCAAGTTGCTTTATTTCTAGAACAGCCACAACTGTCCTGTCCAGATGATTGGTGCTCATCCCACCAAACAAAAAAAAAAAAAAAAAAAAACGAAATTACGACATGCAATACACCAAAATTCCAAGGTGCATAAAACACTTCATGAAATGTGCGTTACCAGCTATCCGACTAAATGGTGACAGTCAGAGGATATAACTATCCCAGACAAAAGGAAGCATATGGCAGAATATAATGATTAAATTATTATGGATATTAAATTAATAAAAAATTGCATGGAAAATTTAATTACTTATTCATTTATTAGAACACCACAATTCACGTGACTTCCTCTTCTTATAAAAATAATATTTTAATACATTAATTTATCTGCAAAAAAATAGCATGTAAAAGAAATATTATAAGAAGAATAACTTTATTAAAAAAAAAATTAAAGTGAGGCTGCCCAAATTAATAGGGTTGCTAAACCATACAGCTCTTATAATAATAAAATATTGTTTCAAAATGTGGTGAAAATTAATTCATTTATATACATTCATTTGTATGATTATAAACATTTATATAATTTATTATGTACATCTATCTATATGCGAATAAAACAATAAGTTAAATATAACAACATTTAATATAATATTTTAATAATATTTGCATATGTATGTGAGAGAATTAATTTCAAGTTCATAAATTTAAGTCCTTTACAAAATGACATTGTTCACAAAGGAGTTTTTAATGTTTAAAAAAATCTTTATGTTTAAAACAAAAAGTTATATCTTTTTGGAACTTTAAACTTCACTTAAAGCTACATATTCTGCATATGGAGACTCTTCTGTACCATCTTTTTTCTTTCTCGATTTCCAGTATAATACATTACCAAATAACCTAATAAGAAAACCAGTGGTGGATTTTCCTTCTAAATGATCATTTAAGAATATAGTCTCTACATCCATCTGTTCAACATTTAGACCCATTTGATATCTTCAACTTCCTTATTTCAACAAAATCTCAAGCATTATTTTGTTTCAAACTATCTATTTCTCTATCCCAAAAATCACAATCGCTTGAACTTTATCAGATTCGCCCTCAGCCAATCCAATACAGCTTATGTTTTCTTGGATAACATCAACACGCCTAGCGACAATGATTTTATTATTCAAAAGTACTTTATATCCCACTTCACTATACTCGATTAAAATGCACATATTCACCTTTTTATCCCATTTAGAAGTTATTATTTGTTCTGGTTTCCTAACAAAATTTTTACTACCATATAAATTAAAGTTAGAAGCATCTGGTTTCTTTCCAAAACAGATTTCATAGGGTATTTTATTGTCAATGGTGTTAGCTAAAGAGGGATTTTTCAAATAAGTTGCTGCACATACCATTTCTGGCCAACATTTTTTTCTACAATATCTTCTGCCAGTAAGCAATGAGATATATTCATAATTGTTCTAGTAAATCACACCGTTTAACTCATGAATTCATGGGGCAGGGATTAATTTTGATACCCTTTTTTTGGTAGTCATAATTCTTACTATTTAATATTCCTTACCAAGGTCACACCTCATAATACCAATTTCCTAAGTTTTCAACCTCATTTACTTATTGAACAAAGGAATGAAAAACTTCTGTTTTAGGTTTAATAGTTTAAATCCTAGCAATCTTACTATTTATTTATACATCAGTGAGACCGCGACAAAGGGAATTCATCACTAAACACTTAAATAACAATAAACAATACTGAACAATTATGAAGAAATTAACATGAGGGCAATCTTACTTTAATCATCTATAAATGAAACAAAATATTTTTCACCTTTGAGACTCCTAGTTAAAAGAAGGTCCACATCAGTGTAAACAATTCCAAAATACTTTTAGCCTTGTTCTTATTGTTTTCCAAAGGGACACGGTCCATTTTACAATACAAGTTTTATAAATTTATAACATGTCCAGATAAACTGATTGTTTCATTTCAGTTGTTTGAATTTTATTTTTTTAACATAATCTGAAGTTTCTATGTACAATTTACTATGCTGTTGATTCCTTTAGGTATAATCTATCAAATTTCTGAATTATGTCTTAGGCTGTTGTCAAATCACAAAGAAATTCAAACTGTTTATTTGATCTTGCTGATCCCAATCTTCACCAACTTTGGTCTCCTTTGCCTTTTCAATGACATTTACACACCTCATCAGTTTAAAAAAAAAAAGTTAAGTGTTTTTCCACATACTAAAACCCTCTCCATCAAATACCAGTACAAACATATTCATTTAACAGAAAAGCGAGTGAGAGATTATTCAACCGAATACTATAACCGACATTGCAACCTTCCTTTACTAAAGAGAAAAAACTACCTCTCAACAAAAGTTTTGAAATTATTATAGTTCTGAATAGAAACATGACCACTTAATTATATTATATTAGTCCAAATTATGATTAGATAAACACAGAACATTTTTATGATATACTTATTTATACGATATTAGTCTATATTCTGGTTAGAGCAGTGTTGCCCTAGGCAATCAAATGAAAATTGATTTGATATGAAGAAAACTGATCTGATATTAAGGAAATTAATCTTAACAAAATATGATATTTTATTATATGATATCTTATATGATATTTGTCCAAACTCTGAGAATATAAACCTACTATTTAGATAAACAAACAAAGGTTTTTTTATTGCACTTCTTCTTAGAAGGAGGGGCAACACTGGAAAGAAAATGCCGATTTCTGACTATAAACTCTTCTGTATATGACAGTTTCGAACTCGTTACTTCCAAACTATGAATCCTAGAAGATTTTTAGCTAGCCTACGAGATTTCCCGGATCAAGACGTATCTATGTGCGAAGTTTGGTCAATATCAGTCAAACGATGTGGATTTGTATAAGGAACAAACAAACAGAAAAACAGACACGTGATTTTTATATATATAGATTTACAAAGTACAAATAAATTCTTATTCGTATTAATAAATAGAGTTAGATTTATTTGAAAGGTTCCTTCCTTTCGTTGGTTGCCCATGACCTCCCGCGGTTAAATAAAAAAAAATAAAAAAAAAAAAAATAGAGTTATGCCAAATTTCGATAGAGGCTAGATCGCTAGGAAATTCATTATATTTCTTTGTTTACTAGATTTTACATTTTTCCAGAGAGCATATTGGAAATATTCTGAAAATAAATTTCCTCTAGATAATGATATATGATTATATAAATTTAGATGATTTGATGATATCTTATCAGAGAAAAATGCTGATCCTTGTTATGAGTTTAGCAGCCCAAGTTCTATTCCGAAATTACACACAATCAACATATCGCAAACTCTAACCAATAAAGGAAGCAAATATGCATATGAATTGCCCTATAAAAGTGATAAGATAATTAAATGGCTATTATATCGAGATGAGCCTATGCCGGGTTGTTTCAATTGTGCCGATAGGGTCTGTGTTTATCTTCATGGGGGAATCTAAGGTTCTTATTGTTGAAGATACTGCAAAAAACATGTTTTAACCTTAATTCTGAATGGTCAAGGTTTGAAGCAATCCCGAAAATAGTATTTGGTTTAAATTCGATAATTTTCAGAAAATATATATAACTTGCCATAGGCTTGGTTGTTATTCCGATATCTGCTCGGACATATTTATCAAATAGCCTGCTAAAGTGGAATTGTCACTAAGAAGAACGAAGAATTAAGAAAAAGGGCGAAATTGAACGGAAAAACCGAAAATCATCACCACGGCCGAACCGAAAATCATCACCACGGCCGAACCGAAAATCATCACCACGGCCGAACAGAAAATCATCACCACGGCCGAACCGAAAATCATCACCACGGCCGAACCGAAAATCATCAGAAGAAACAAACTAAACTGCAAACAGAGAAGACTTAATAAGTCAATTTATTGTAGCTATTTTTATTATTTTAATGATCATTATTTTATTTCATTTAATGGGTAATCTTTTTCTTTACTTTTATTCTGTATTCCAGTCATTTCCATAGAATTAGTAGTAGTATATGATTGGGGGAATATTATGTAAGGATGCCATACACCTTCTACATCAAAACCTATATTCTGCTTCAATTACTTCACTTTTTATTGGATTCACTAATATTGAATCCAAATTAAACAAGGTTTTAAGGTACTATGGATTCTAAAAATAAATTCATTTGTAATTATTACAAAAAATCAACATATTTTTTAATGAAGTGATCATCTATTTGGCTCAGTTTCGTTCAATAAACAACCAAACATGCTTCGTACTACAACACACACAATATGATTCGCACAATATATGATCTATTTACACTAGTTTAAAGGGGGGGGGATTAAAAATAATAAACATGAGGTTTTTATTTAGGACAGGTTATCGCCGTTCTGAAGGCAGAGAGTGTTTCAAAAAAATCACTATTCCTAGTGGAAATAAAACCTAAAACCCTAGACAGGAAGCGTTACATAAGCTTCTAAAACCCTAGACAGGAAGCGTTACATAAGCTTCTAAAACCCTAGACAGGAAGCGTTACATAAGCTTCTAAAACCCTAGACAGGAAGCGTTACATAAGCTTCTAAAACCCTAGACAGGAAGCGTTACATAAGCTTCTAAAACCCTAGACAGGAAGCATTACATAAGCTTCTAAAACGAGCTATGGGAACGTAGTTCCTCATAATGCTAAGTTTAATGTGCTGTTGCTGTGATGGAAGTATTCGTCGGTAGAGTGT
Organism: Gonocerus acuteangulatus; assembly: GCA_946811695.1. Classification (NCBI taxonomy): domain Eukaryota; kingdom Metazoa; phylum Arthropoda; class Insecta; order Hemiptera; family Coreidae; genus Gonocerus; species Gonocerus acuteangulatus. Next base: position 82,066,417 of record OX328128.1, on the reverse strand, counting down.
TTGTTGACTGCTATACTGGTAGAGGAGGCTGGAAGTAAACAGGCGGAGTCTGCTGATATAGCAAGGAGCTAAGATGAAGCAGTTCCTGATAACGAAGAGTTCGGCGTGTTGTTGCTGTTGAGTGTTTGTTGACTGCTGTACCGGTAGAGGAGGCTGGAAGTAAACAGGCGGAGTCAGCTGATATCGATCTAGGTAGTGGGAGCCGGTGAGCGGTCAGTCTTCCCTCCTACTGCTCAGGAGATAGGTCCGTGCTCTTGTGCTCTCCGTTGTCGACTTGTCGTGTCGCCTTCTCGTGCTCTTGTTGTCGACATATCTGCCTTGGGGCCTGGAAGATCTGTGCTTCTACTTTTCATACCCATGGTGTTCGAGCTGTTCTACTCTACTTGTCGATTTTAAGCAGTTCTACCCAAGGCTACAGAACTGTCTTCCTGGCGGGAGTGGTCTGGTAAATAAACTTTTTTTTTGCTTTTCTTTAGGTACAGTTAGAATGTTTCATCCTGCATCTAAGAAATTCTGCAAACGACCCTTTCCGAAGTCCTCACTGGGAATTGTCAATGTTTAACAACGCTCATATAATGAAAACCACGGTGTTGTAGAAGTATATATCCATGTTTACATTGCGTGTCGACAAAATAAAATATAATACAACAATACTTGGTTTTACCAAAACAAAGCATTAAGCTGTTGTAGGAACAGAAATCGCCTTTGGCAATATAGTTTCTTTCGTGTAAATGTCACAAATAAATCAGCGCATTTAATTTTTTTATTCCGTTGGTATTTATTTGCAATTCATATATATATTTTTACATGGACGAGGTAAGCTCAGGTAGGGCGATGGACTAATATGCTGGAGGACCTGAGGTCCAAAATCGAATGAGCAAAAGATTTTATCTTCTGGTGTCTTGGTTCGTAGCTTTGTTTCGGGGGCCCTCGTGGCCTTTTATGGCACTGAATACCAACATACATACATGCATATATATATATATATATATATATATATATATATATATATATATATATATATAAGCCTGGAATCGAATAAAACCACTTTCAAGACGAAAGAAATACTTTTATTTATTACTTTGCTTTTGGGTAGTCAAATAGTCGGCAGATTCGACCTTTTGACAGTGGTTACATCCCCCTTTCACTGTGTGAACTTAGATTCGAGAGTTTGCCATCCATCGGTCCAATCAGTAATGATTTAAAATGAGTAATGCGTTTTTTCCCATTCGATACTTTGCATTTGTATCGACGATATTACAACAATATGTGATATACACAGTGACAAAATAATGAGAAAGATGTGTTATGGACGGGGAAATCTGTCGCCTCCTCAGTGAGGTATAGGTATGCTTTGTAATGCAGCTCCGGTGTGATGGACATTTTAATGGTGTTTTTAATAGCCTGTTCCTTGAGAACTTGCAGAAATCGAGAAAGAAATTGTGGGGATGTTTTTTAACTCTGTTGCTTTCTGTTTATGGACACATTAGTGTCATTTTAGCTCAGAAAATTTCAATTTTCTTCCAGCATGGATTTAAGTTCGTTTTGCCTAAAAACTTAATAATGTTAGTATCCTTTAACAAATGTATGATCTTGGTCAGTTGACTTTTTGATAAATGGGTTTTAGAAAGATCTAGAATGTGTTTGATGAATGAAAAGTATAACTACAAAACTATTTAAAAATCTTGATGAAGCTATAGAACAACACAAACACTGTATACTTGAAGAACCTCGAGGCACTACATCCAGCCAATGGATCAAGAAACTACAAGATATTACAGATGCCCAAATCTTGATGAACCACAGAACTCCACTTACACACAAATCTTGATGAAGCTATAGAACAACACAAACACTAAATACCTCAAGAAACCCCGAGACACTACATTCAGTCAATGGATCAAGAAACTACAAGATATTACAGATGCCCAAATCTTGATGAACCACAGAACTCCACTTACACACAAATCTTGATGAAGCTATAGAACAGCACAAACACTGTATACTTGAAGAACCTCGAGGCACTACATCCAGCCAATGGATCAAGAAACTACAAGATATTACAGATGCCCAAATCTTGATGAACCACAGAACTCCACTTACACACAAATCTTGATGAAGCTATAGAACAACACAAACACTGTATACTTGAAGAACCTCGAGGCACTACATCCAGCCAATGGATCAAGAAACTGCAAGATATTACAGATGCCCAAATCTTGATGAACCACAGAACTCCACTTACACACAAATCTTGATGAAGCTATAGAACAACACAAACACTGTATACTTGAAGAACCTCGAGGCACTACATTCAGTCAATGCATCAAGAACTACAAGACACCAAAAAGACCCAAATCTATAAGAACAACACATACTCCCAAATATTAAAGAAGCCACCGTACAAGTCGCACTCAATACCACGAGAAACCTCTTCACAATAGTTTCACCCTATGCATCAAGACACTACACATACCCAAATTTCGATGAACCTTCTTTATAATACACGTTTTATTCTTTTATGTAACCTATATTTTGTTGAGTCAATTATTAGAATAGGTAATAAAAAAAAGAAGAAAAAAAAGAGGTTTCCTGTTAAATACTTATTCCCATTGTTCCGATTTTGTTAGTTTTCAGTATTCGTATATCCCATTAGTTATAAAAAATATAACAAAGGATTTTTTTTTATTTTTTGGCAAGAAACTAAAACTTTCAGGTGCTTTATTCATATTTTTCAAGGAGATAAGGCTTTGAGAACCCCTCACTCTTCATGGACAGAATATGCTCGACATTTTTTTTTTTTTTTTTTATGAAAATGTTTTATGCTTGAGGTTCCTTGGAAAAGAAAATATAAACACACACATGTGAATTAAATAGTAAATGAAATTTCTTGTTGGCCTTGTCTGAGTAATGTGCAACTCCTGCTCCATGAATGTTTGTTTCACAATCCCCCTAGGTTTGTTTGTTATGAATTGTAAATGGTGATATGTTGGCCTTGTCTGAGTAATGTGCAACTCCTGCTCCATGAATGTTTGTTTCACAATCCCCCTAGGTTTGTTTGTTATGAATTGTAAATGGTGATATGTTGGCCTTGTCTGAGTAATGTGCAACTCCTGCTCCATGAATGTTTGTTTCACAATCCCCCTAGGTTTGTTTGTTATGAATTGTAAATGGTGATATGTTGGCCTTGTCTGAGTAATGTGCAACTCCTGCTCCATGAATGTTTGTTTCACAATCCCCCTAGGTTTGTTTGTTATGAATTGTAAATGGTGATATGTTTGAGCCTAGTTAATGACTCCTGTAATTGAGGTATATTCTTCAATTGGATATTGTGCCTGCTGTCCAGCTATAGCGCGGGAATTGGAGGGGGATTTGGCGGGAGTTATGAATGCATACTCCTGATTGCCTATTTGGAATTTAATCCTCTATGGATTTCTACTACGTCGCCTTTCACTTCCAGCTCTTTCCCTCTCCTGTAACTACTAGCTTTCAGAAATTCAATTTATTTTGTTAAATTGTAGTTATTTTTTGTTCTTGTTATTTAATTTTAATACTCCCCAGAAGCCGTTTAAAATAGTTTTCTTAGCTAAATAAATTCTCGATTGGTTATCTGCAACTCATTGTTAATTGATTTACTTTGGATGTCTTTTAAAACATTATGGAAATGATTCACTATGCCTATCCTTAAAAAAAAAAAAAAAAAAAAAAAAAAAAAAAAAAAAAAAATAGATTTAGATAAACGCAAATCAATGTGCAGACAAATCATAATTATTTTATGTTCCAAATTGTTACCGTAATCTTTAATTTATTTTTTTTTATTAATTTAGGCTTGGCTACTAGCGCCAGAATACAATGCATAGGATTGATGGATAAATGATATCTTTGGTAAATGTGTGTTTGAGCTAGAACTTAAATTAAAGGTAGTTTCATACAGCCTGATGAAGGCTTGAATTCGAAGGCGAAACTTCGGCAAAAACATAAAACACACCATTTTCTTACAAGCTGTGACTAAATTCGTAATATAATATTCTATGTACAATTTAATATACAGCGTGGGTGGTCCGGAAGGAAATCGCCATACTTGAGGGGTGTCTACGCCGACTAAATTGTAGTTGAATTCCACCAAGGAGAAATTTTTACTCGCTTCATTTCCCTAGATTTAGGGTTTAAGGAGGTTCTTCATCCTTAAACCCTATTCATACATACAAACCATTTTGGTAGATGGAACTCTTAGAAAAGAAGCATTACCATGGCTAATTGGTTAGTAAATGTTGAAGGTCACCAAAGGGTGCTTTGCATGGTTTAATTGTGGTCAATTAATAAGCAATTAAAAACAAAATTACTACTTCCAAAATCATAACAAAACACTTTAGATGAAATAGTAAAGATAATGTTCATACCAAATGAAATAAAGTGAAAAAAGAACTTTTTAAAATTAGATAATAATACTCACTAAATGAAAAAAAAAAAAAAAAAAAAAAAATTGGTTTTAGAAATTATTGCACAAGGTACGAGAGGAAATGTATTGCAATTTTTGAAAATGCTGTAGCGGAGCTTGTTTTAAATTATATTTTTCCGCGGGAGAAAAGCCCGCTGCACTAAAGTTTTAATGGAGCTTTCCCGCGGGAATAATTTTTACTGTTAGAGTTTTGTGAGTTAGTATCGAGATAGTGAGCAGATAACCGGAGGATTCGGCATCTCAGCAGATTAAGCCAAGTGTCGTTCTCCTAGCAATTTTTATCCTGCTGCCTGCTCCGAGAGATCCACCAAAACCAGCCCAACATCTCGGTGCACTAGGATTTATCCGCAAGTACTGAACTTTTTACTAGATTTAAGGCAGCTTGCGATAACCCTAGGTTACCTTCTCAGTTCAAGCAGTACCAGCGAGATCCAAGCTCCCGGCTACCAACTCTCCGCATGGAGATCCGCACATCATCTCCAGTGACGTCATACCGTACTATTGAACTCTGATTCTAATTTATGAACACTTTTTATTTATGAACAATTATTTATTTCATTTATTAATTGACAGTGTCGTTTTATTTATTTATTGAAGTTTAATTTTATTATTTTATTTATTCAAGAGGAATATATTTATTATTTTATGAACACGCCTATTATTTATTTATTCTTTGTTGGGACCTTCTGACAAATATACAGACAATTAATTAACCCCAACAATGTCATCAGAATTAAAAATGTTCAAAGGCGTGAACGACAACTAACGCAAAAATGGTCAAAAACTTGCGTTTAGACAAAAAATAAACAAAAAACACAGAAACGCCTATATCTAGGGAAATAATGCAACTAAAAATTTCTCCTTGGTGGCATTCAACTACACTTCAGTCGGAGTACACACCCCTAAGGCATGGCGATTTACATCGGGACCACCCAGTATATTGATGTTATAGTTAATTATAAATAGCATTTTAATTGTAGAATGTACTTTTTAAGACAATGTTTAATTATTTTTTATTAGGTCTATAAGAACATTATTGGTTTCATACTTAAGATTTTGGTTTAATGACTTCACCTTACAAATTTCTGCCTTATATTCCCTTCTCTACCTCCGGAATTTGCCTAACTCACAGCCCTACCTTCCTTGATCCTTGATAAGTTGCTATTTGTAACGGATAGTCTGAATACTTGAATGTATGTATGTAGGGCCTACGAATCATGTAAGGAGTATGTTACCTGAAGATGACATAACTAGAGTCGAAGCCTCTACCTTCTCTCACAGCCTACCTCCGTCATGTTCTTATTATGTAATGCCTTCTCTATGGAAATCTATTCCAGAAAGAATGGACTAAGCAGAATTGTGACTCCGTTTTCATTGCTTAGGAGTCACTGAATCCAATGTGAATAAAAAAAACCGATGTTTTTCTCATTTTTGTTAACTTTATATATTAAGAATCTCATTTGAGTCCTCATTTTTTAAAGGAAACACCTTAAATGTTCTAAAACATATATTAATATTAAACTTTCAAAAATGTTAAACTTTGGAATGGTTACTGTCCACTGACCACTACTTAGTAACTGTTTAACTGATAGTTACACGAGTATATACTTACAAATTGAAGTAATGTATTTCCTGCGCCCTGCGGGTTATGAATTTTGGACTTTATCGGATCCATCCTTGATATCTCGAGCGGGTTTTCTTTCTGAATGATGGGATAATACCTGTCAGGATCTCCCGTGAGATTTTTTTCATTTATAGGCTCGTTTGAAGAAATCCCTGTTCCACCATGGATGCATAAGAAGGATACAAACCTATTGATAGCCTCCTGAATCAAGCTTTATTTAAGCATTATATTAACTTTTATTTGCATTTGCTTGTCCTGTAAATTATAAAACTGGCCTGCAAATAAAATGAAAATTGATCAGCTCCTTGGAAATATTTCAGCAGAATTTTATGTTTTTTGGTGTGCTGAATCCAAAAATGACCACCATTTTTGTCCATCGTGTACAGTTTCCTTGCAAAATATGACGAATAGGCACATAAGAAACTATCATTTGATAAAGCACAATAACAGAATACAAACTTACCACAGTAAAGATGGAATGGTTGGGATTCGGCTAAAAAAACCTCAATATGATTTTTTTTTATAAAAAATCTATATTTTGGACGTTTCGGCTACTCATTGGTAGCCTTCGTCAGCTATGGAAATGCCTGGAGGCAGAGGAAGACGTGATGATTTTTTTTTCGGCGTCAGCATGTAAAAATCTATGGAAAATATCTTATGAATTTTTTTGGTGGACCCTAGTAATTTACCCAGCTCTGATATTACTTCCACATCCAGGTAGACAATTCCTTCTTCCTAGATGGTGGTCAAGTATTTCCAGAGAGCTAATGACCCTTCCTCCTACCTGCCTTGGACCTCTGGCTAAAATCTAGCTAAGGAATTTGGTGTCAGAACCACAGTTACTCTCTTTACTAGTAGTACACTTATAGTCTACGGCATTCATTATTTCATGGTGCAAAAGTAGAAACATTATGGCATCCAAGGTGCTAATGACCTTGGCAGTAGAAGCACCTATAATCAATAAATAAATAAAAAAAATTATGGCATCCAAAGTCTCATCGAGGTCTAGGATGCGGGAGATATGGGTTCGAGTTTCGCCTGGAGCTGGTTGTGTTTTTTACATTTCACACGTTTATACCTAAGTAACCATCGTGAAAAATGTCTGGTACTAGCTGAATACCCGTGCTTCATCACGGCCGATAAGTATTTTTTATATTGAGTTAAATAAGATATGATCAAAATTAACGCTACTACATAATTTTGTACAGCTTATTATTGCACGGACTTTAAATTTTCCCAGGAAACACCATGTGGAGGTAACCGTGCTTGTTTCCGTTGGAGAGTAAAACAAAAAAAAAAAATCAAAAAAAACAAAACAGAAAATTAGTTATGAAAAGTATTTCTATCAATTTTTCTGGTAAATGGCTACAGAACTCGCTTAAAAAATGGTTTCATTCGTTTTCCTACGTTAAGGAATCTTTCGCACAAATTTCGCTCCAAAAACCATGTTCCAGTAAACGGATTCAACCGGTTAATGAACTTGACGTTTTAAATGAGAAGAACGATTTTTGTACCAAAATCGAACCTTTTTTGAGCCGATGAGGAACTTGTTAATAATTCAAACCCCCCTAAAAGTACTTAAACATTTGAATATCAAAAAAACCTTTCTTAGCGAGTGTTTACACTCTAAACGTATTGTCCGTGCAACATTTCAAATTTTTGTGTCAAGTGGTTCGGGATATTATTACGTCGGATGGGCCATCACCAGGGCGTAAACTCTATGAGGGACAAAATCACATTTTATTTCTAGTAATTCAAGGACTGCCATCATAGTGGAAATTAACCTCAATTAAAAATAATACTATGAAATAGATAATGTACGGTAACAGCTGTTCTGTGATCGTCCTAGCAACACATGTTGCCTTGGCTTGCCTGCTCTAACCAACTAAAACTTTAAACCCCCCTAAAAATATTTAAAAATTCGAATATCATAAAATCCTTTCTTAGCGAGTGCCTACGTTATATAGGGAGTGTCCATGCAAAATTTCAAATTTTTCTGTCGAGCGTTTTGGGCTGGGCGATGATAGGTCAGTGAGTCAGTGAGTGAGTGAGTGGTATTTGACAAATATATAGTAGACATTTTAACGATGGTTACTTGTGTTAGCACTTTCCTCCGAAGGAAAGTAGCTATTGAGGTTGGACTCATGACGGAATTTTTGAAAAATTTCTTCAAATCTTTATCGATCCTATCTAGTAGACACCGAAAATGACCCCCGTTAAAATTTATGTATATATATATATATATATATATATATATATATATGCATATATATATATATATATATATATATATATATATATATATATATGCATATATATATATATGTGTCTGTTAACACGATAGCGGCCAGAGTTTTTGTTTTTTCGTCACGAAACTTGGTATATAGCATTCAATTAGCAAACGATTGAATGAGTTCGTTAACCACCAAAGTCGGTCCGCCGGAAGGGGGGGTTTACCCCGAACCCAAAACACTAATTTGACTATGTCAGCCGTAATATTTGTTATATTTCAACGAAACTTGGTATTCGTAGTGGTAATGTAGAGAGAAAAGTGAGATATAAAAATGAACTAAATCGGTTCATTAGAAGGGGGGGTTTACTCCGGACCCACAATACCAATTCGCCACTACCAGCCGTGATTTTTGGTATATTTCGATGAAACTCGGTATTCGTAGTGGTAATCCACAGGTAAATAACTGTTGTAAAAATAAACTAAATCGGTTCATTAGGAGGGGGGGGGGGGGTTTACTCCGGACCCACAATACCAATTCGCCACTACCAGCCGTGATTTTTGGTATATTTCGACGAAACTCGGTATTCGTAGTGGTAATCTACAGGTAAATATGTGTTGTAAAAATAAACTAAATCGGTTTATTAGAAGGGGGGGTTTACCCTTGACCCAAATTCTTAATATACTCATACCGGTCGTAATTTCTGCTGTATTGTAACGAAACGCGGTATACGTCGTGGGTAACTCATGAGAAAGAAGTGTTGTAAAAATGAGCTGAATCGTCAATCGGAAAGCGGGGATTTAATTTGTAATATATTTCAATAGAAAAGCCCGTCAGACGTAGGTTCACAGTGCCACCACAAGGAGCGCTTTCTACCACTAGAGTGACTGTATCCTGTTCCTGCGTTAGATCAAAATACGATAATATGAGGTTTTTTTTATTTATTACGTAGTGTAATAGGTACCATGTGTAAACATAACTCTGGAAGCAAATTATTAATTGATCAGTTACTCATTACAAATTTAAAAGAGAACTATTCATGTTTTTATTTTATTTATGTAGGATATTTTAAGCAAATTGTTCTGGAAAGCAATCTACACTACCCAAATTCTGAGGAAAGTGCTTAGTTATGCAGCTCCTGTGTGACGGATTTTGTTAACTTTGGTCTTTCTCGACCCCACACGCTCATTGCTGACGAAGGCTACCAAAGAGTTGCCGAAACGTCCTCAATACAGATTTTCTCAAAAATCGTATTGATGTTTTCTTAGCCGAATCCCAACTATTCCCTGACTGCTTGTGACGTTTTGAAATTCAACTCCTCGTGTGTAACGTTTTCACGGGTATCGTCCGTGCTAATCAGTGCGACTAATCGCTCAAACACGAATCCAGTATGAACGAAGCCTTAGCCAAAACCCAACCATTCCTTTTCGCCTCCTATACCATAGTAGTTCACCATGTTTACTTATGTTTAGTGAACGGATGTTATTGTAATTACGTATTTTCTGATTCTTAAATCGTAACTTTTGATGGAAATCTGCACGTTTCAAGTGATTTTAAAGCATTTAAACAGGTTTTTATTTTTACATAATTTGTTAAAAATCCAAATTTTTACAGGTTCTGCCATACATACATATTTTTGCTACATATTTTGATATTCTTTTTATTTTGTAATGGAAAAAATAAAGGGGAAACTTAGAAAGAATGCTTTACCTATTTAATCTAGTAAATATGGAATGGTTGGGATTCGGCTAAAGAAACCTTAATACGATTTTTGTTTAAAAAAATCTATATTTAGGACGTTTCGGCTACTCATTGGTAGCCTTCGTCAGCTAAAATGACAAGAAAAAAATGGAAATTAATACAGAAAAAAGTTTATAATTGAGATAAGTAACAGAACTATAAATACACTTAACTTATTATAAAAGAACAATTTGGTCTTAAATTCTTAGAATGAGTAGAATGAAAATCAAAAGAAACATAACAAAAAAAAGTCCGAATCGCAGGAACTGCATCATCTTAGCGCGGTTCCGTTCTTGTCTCTAGACTCATTTAAAATGATTAAAATAGAAGCTGTTATTATTTTGGGTCCACATTTCTAGAAAACATGAAGATTAGATAGTTAGCCGTCGAGGTGATAAGTAAAGATGGAATGGTTGGGATTCGGCTAAAGAAACCTCAATACGATTTTTGTTAAAAAATCTATATTTAGGACGTTTCAGCTACTCATTGGTAGCCTTCGTCAGCATTTAAAGTGCCGGAGGCAGAGGAGGACCAAAGTTGGCAGTTCCATCTTTACTTTCAAGAAAGGTCTTATTTACGATCTTACCTGGATAGGCCAACCCGCCATAGGAAGGACCCCGCTAGGCAGTTGAAAAGTTATATCTCCATATAGTCCATATCTCTAAGATTAAATTGTTTTTCTTAACCTGATTTATTATCATATACATTATCCAACTATAAGCAATTAATAAATAACAAGGAATAAAAACAGACAAAAAGAACAGTTCGAATAAGCGAAATCAATTACTTTAAAGTTTTAAGCTCTTATTTCTCCGATTGACATCGTCTAATCAAAACTTTCATCAGAATCTTTTTTGTAGAGCATTTCGTAAGCTTTCTAATGGTATTCTTCCGTTTACCAAGATTCTCAACCTTTTTCGAGATATTAAGGAAAGTATACAAAGTTACCAAAACGTTTTGTCTGTTAATAAAATATTTTATTCTAACCCTTCCTTAACTCCAAACGTAACCAAAATTTCAACATATTAGTTTTGATGAATGTAGAACATGCAGAAAATGTTTCAACTGAATCCCATGATTCTAAGTACCCAAACCAAAAGCGGTATTCAAAAACTATTTTTCCAATTTTCTCGAAAACGGTTAAAGCTATCGCCTTGAAAATGGTTTCATTCGTTTTCCTAGCCCAAGAAGCCTATAAAACGAGTACTTACAAGCTTATGAACTCAAAAACGTAAGAGTTACGATTTTTTTTGCGCGAATTTCGCCCCAAACGCCATCTTCCAGTGGGCGGATTCTGCTGGTTAACGAACTTGACCTTTCAAATTGGACGACGGATTTTTGTACCAAATTTCATCAAAATCGGACCATCAGGGAAGCCAGAAATGAGCGAACAGACAAATATATATATATATATATATATATATATATATATATATATATATATATATATATATACAAATTTTAACCACCGTTATTTTCGGTCTCTAGGGGTTCTGAAACGCGAAATTTTCTAGTCGGCACTTCCGGATTGTTTCATTGTATCAACCCTATAAGCGGGGTTCCTCCCTATGGGGGAGGGAGGAACCGCGCTAAAAGAAGAAAAAAGGCTATTTTTATATTAGTAAATAGGTGCTAATAGTAACATTTATTAATTATAACAAAGAAACAAGATACTACATACCTATGGAAATGCCTGGAGGCAGAGGAAGACCAATGTTGACAGTTAAGTAACCATTGTGGAAGTTTCTAAGAAAAAAGGAATCTACTAGGGTAAATGAAACGGAAACAAAACAGGTGGTGGGAGATCGGTAGGGATCAAAGGCCTGTTTATGACATTTTATGACAGGAAAGGAGAGAAAGGTGTTAATGGAAGGATACCCAAGGGGCGTGGGAAAATACTAGGTGGGAGGTCGGGAGAGTATTTGGAAAATATTAGCGTACATAGGAGAAATGCCTTGTTGGTCAGTTTTGTAGTTTATATTGTTTTTGTTTAGGTTTATGTGTACACATCCAGAGAACTGTAGTCTTTTTTTGTTACGTTCTGTAGAAAGAATTTTTGTGTCGTCGAAGTTTAAAAGAGTGTTTTTGCGCAATGGCGTGTTTAGCAAGTGCAGATTTATCTATTTAATCTAGATCACTGTGTCTTTTCTAATTGCAAGAAGCAATGGTGGCTGGTAGCCATGCTTCCAGTCTAGGAGCAGATGCGTTTTCAAAAATATATAACAAATTATTGTTTAACGATTCTATTGTTCCATTAATCTGCTCTCTAAAACAAGTGAATAAGCGAAAGAATCATGCCGATATCGCTTTCCAAACTCAAGATATAAAATAATGAATTTTCAACCTATTTTATTTTATTTCTTAGCTCCTAAGGCGCATTGGACAAAACGCTCGGATAAGTTGCGATTATATTTCGATGCAAAATCATCGCAAAAAATGGATCGGTGACCCCACTACTCTATACTTTCCCTTTTGATATCAGACCGGCGTCATTTTATGTTAGACAATTGAAAAATGGATTTTGATTTTGTTTCAAACAATTTTCCAAAAGAACGTTCATCTGTAGAAATTTTCAACTTCTTTTTTCCCCTTTTAAAATGAGTTCCTCATTTTTATTTATGTTTTATTTTTCAATATGTTATAAAGATTTAGTCATTATGTTCTATATATTTTCAACTTTGGTTCTTTCCAAATATAATAACGGAATTCTTACTAGTTTCTATTCTTTTCTTTTGAATATTTTATAGTGTTTTTGGTATTTTTTTTACATATGTTCAATTTTTATTACATATTTCACTGTATATTTTCATATTTTGAATTTTATCTTCTATGAGCATCCGTTCCTTACTTATGCTGATGTTCCTGATTCCCATAACGTATGATGAGTTTCGTGTTACCTTTATGCTGACTATAACTGTACAAGATGATGTAGGTACTGTTAGCTTCGCCGTCAGCTGACCTAGGTGATATCCACTCCGTGTAAGGCATAGCCTGTAGAACCTTGCGCCGACCATGTCATGAAGGTGAACCACTAATACACAGACTTGCCTCTGCTTACAGGTATTCTAACACGTTTCTTATCAACCTTCTTGTCATTAGGTAAACATAAACAATCCAGCAGTATTCAGTTTAGCACTTTCCGGAATTATTTAGATTTAGTACGAGTACAGTCATAACATAATAATGTACAGTGTTAGTATTAGGGTAGTGATGCTTTTTATCCTATGATTATAGCGTATGTTATCAGCGTCTGTAGTATTAGAGATAGCTCAGCTCTATACACTATTATAGGTTTTACTGTTTGTTATCACTTATATAAGTATTACCAGTGATTATTAAGTGATATCACTTCTGTTATAAGAGTGTTAGTGATACCAAAGCTGAATAGAACATTTTATGTGAAGTTTGTTATCAGTGGTAAAAGTATTAGTGATACAAATGCTGATTATACCATTTTATGTGAAGGCTGTAGTATTTCTTATCAGTGGCAAGAGGATTAGTGATACAACAGCTGAATAGAACATTTTATGTGAAGTTTGTTATCAGTGGTAAAAGTATTAGTGATACGAATGCTGATTACACCATTTTATGTGAAGGCTGTAGTATTTCTTATCAGTGGCAAGAGGATTAGTGATACAACAGCTGAATAGAACATTTTATGTGAAGTTTGTTATCAGTGGTAAAAGTATTAGTGATACAAATGCTGATTACACCATTTTATGTGAAGGCTGTAGTATTTCTTATCAGTGGCAAGAGGATTAGTGATACAACAGCTGAATAGAACATTTTATGTGAAGTTTGTTATCAGTGGTAAAAGTATTAGTGATACAAATGCTGATTATACCATTTTATGTGAAGGCTGTAGTATTTCTTATCAGTGGCAAGAGGATTAGTGATACAACAGCTGAATAGAACATTTTATGCGAAGTTTGTTATCAGTGGTAAAAGTATTAGTGATACAAATGCTGATTACACCATTTTATGTGAAGGCTGTAGTATTTCTTATCAGTGGCAAGAGGATTAGTGATACAACAGCTGAATAGAACATTTTATGTGAAGTTTGTTATCAGTGGTAAAAGTATTAGTGATACGAATGCTGATTACACCATTTTATGTAAATGCTGTAGTGTTTCTTATCAGTGGCAAGAGGATTAGTGATACAACAGCTGAATAGAACATTTTATGTGAAGTTTGTTATCAGTGGTAAAAGTATTAGTGATACAAATGCTAATTACACCATTTTATGTGAAGGCTGTAGTATTTCTTATCAGTGGCAAGAGGATTAGTGATACAACAGCTGAATAGAACATTTTATGCGAAGTTTGTTATCAGTGGTAAACGTATTAGTGATACAAATGCTGATTATACCATTTTATGTGAAGGCTGTAGTATTTCTTATCAGTGGCAAGAGGATTAGTGATACAACAGCTGAATAGAACATTTTATGTGAAGTTTGTTATCAGTGGTAAAAGTATTAGTGATACAAATGCTGATTATACCATTTTATGTGAAGGCTGTAGTATTTCTTATCAGTGGCAAGAGGATTAGTGATACAACAGCTGAATAGAACATTTTATGCGAAGTTTGTTATCAGTGGTAAACGTATTAGTGATACAAATGCTGATTATACCATTTTATGTGAAGGCTGTAGTATTTCTTATCAGTGGCAAGAGGATTAGTGATACAACAGCTGAATAGAACATTTTATGTGAAGTTTGTTATCAGTGGTAAAAGTATTAGTGATACAAATGCTGATTATACCATTTTATGTGAAGGCTGTAGTATTTCTTATCAGTGGCAAGAGGATTAGTGATACAACAGCTGAATAGAACATTTTATGCGAAGTTTGTTATCAGTGGTAAAAGTATTAGTGATACAAATGCTGATTACACCATTTTATGTGAAGGCTGTAGTATTTCTTATCAGTGGCAAGAGGATTAGTGATACAACAGCTGAATAGAACATTTTATGTGAAGGATATAGTGTTTGTTGTAACTGATAAGAGTATTATTGATATCACAGCTGTTTAGACCGTTTTATGTGAAGGACATATTTGTCATAAAAGCTTGTACTTTAAGGTGCCATTGTATATTTTTAAACTGACTTACTAATTGCTCCATTATCTTGAAATTCATTCTTTAATCTTTATCAATTTGTTTTAAACACATTTACAATTTATTTTTGTTTTAATCAATCATCTCAGTTCCTATTTTAATTTTCATTTCGTTCTTCTATTTTTTCCCCTTAGTTTATACAAAATAGTATCTATAGTGAAAGGATGGTCAGCTTACCCATGGCCACCTGCTTGAGACACAGTTCGATACCCGCTTGAGTACGTTTGGTTCCTTCAATGATGGGCCTTCTGAAGAAGTTCCTCATTCCACCATCACTACCCAAACCTAGTAGACCTTTTAAGATCCAGTTCCGAAGGGACGGTAGTTTCAATGAAATCCGCTTTCCGGATAAGAGTTGGGCTGTTCCATAGAGGTCATTACAGCGGTGGACCTCCTTGGACGGAGCAATTAGCTCTTCTTAGCATCGCTAGAGGTCGCAATGGGCGAGTCAGTTCTCTCCAAGTAGGTTAGCAGATTAGTTTGTGTCCGGCATATTTATTGCTCGTTGTTTTTGTGCTGTGTGTGACCGATTGGAAATGAGACAGACATACAGTAAGTAGTGCTTGGAATTTGTCGAGATGTTACTTCGCTGTTATTGTTTTTAGTAATTTATTCGCCCCTCCGTCCATAGGGAGGAAACTCGCTTAGGATGTCAACCCGATTGCGCAATACGGAACATTTCATGTTTCAGAACAGACGTTGTAGAGGTATCTGATTCTAGACCATACTGAAGCAGAACAGTAGATATACTGTGGTCAACAATATGCTCCGGCTTTCTGATTTCCCCCTTTCCAGGTCTCCATGTTGAATCCAACCCACGAACGAAGACACTAGAAGCTAAAATCTTTAGTGCGCTCGAGTTTTGAGCTCAGGTCCTCCAGCATATTAGTCCAGTAGTCTACCACTGAGCTAACCTCGTCTTCAATGCGCATATAATTATATTTATATATGTATGTGTTTGTGAACACGATAGTGGTTGTAATTTTGGTTCCTCGGTCTCGAAACATGATAATATCATGTTAAATAAGATATCTCTACAGCGTCTGTTCTGTTATTTTGCTGTTTAATGAACTCGTCGAATAGTTTGATGTGAGAATGCTATATATTATATAGCATTCTCACATCAAACGATTCGACGAGTTCATTAAACAGCAAAATAACAGAACAGACACTGTAGAGATATCTTATTTTAGACTTTCTGTGATAAGTACCATGCTGCGGTCGCCTGATTTTTCTCTTTGCGAGTACCCATTAATACATTAATTAGCGGATGTGTGGGCCTAGGGACGGCATGGGACTCCGAATCCGACCCGCGAACGAAGACACTAGAAGATTAAACCTTTACTAAGCTCGAGTTTTGAACTCAGGTCCTCCAGAATATTAGCCGAGAGTTCTACCACTTAGCTTAATATAAATTCTATATATATATATACAGGGTGGTCCCGAGGAAATCGCCATACTTGAGGGGTGTGTACTCCGACTGAAGTGTAGAGAAATTTTAACTTGCATTATTTCCCTAGATATAGGCGATTCCGTGTTTTATTGTATAAACACTAGTTTTCGACCATTTGTGTGCTATTTGTTGTTCACGCCGTAGAAAAAATTTAATCCTGATGACATTTTCAAAATCCGTATCAAATTTCCTTTAAGATCCCATGGACCTTGTGCACGAATTTCAGAAACCAAATTCTCAGCAGCCACCCAAACGAATAACTTATCACGAAATCCGGTAAAAGCGCAGAGATGTCGCAGCTCCTTCGAGTCTCATGTTTTAACACATTCCGATGAAATGTCGCTATTGTGTTTGCACTAATGAATCTTTATCGACATCTAACAACAGCACTATATACAAAAAATGACCTCCTTTAAAGAGAAATCTTAATCCTGAGAAGAATATTTGAAACCAAAGCTGAGGAAGAGATTGCTTTAGAAGCAGGTGTTCCTGCACCTGACCAATTCTTCCACCTGCCTCGTCTTCTACTTTTAATATTCATTCCTCATTTTTTTCATATTATAAAAAAAATTGTTAGTTTTGTTTTTTTTTTTTTTGCTTTTTAATTTATTAGTTTTAGGAGCAGGTCTATAGCTAAACACTTTTTTATGCTAGTTATTTTTATTTTTAAGAGCGTTCCTCATAAATGGTTGTTAGCGCGGTTCCTCCCTCCCCCATAGGGAGGAACCCCGCTTATAAGGTTGATACAATGAAACGATCCGGAAGTGCCGACTAGAAAATTTTGCGTTTCAGAACCCCTAGAAACCGAAAATAACGGTGGTTCAAATTTGTATATATATATATATGTATATATTTATATATATATATATATATATATTTGTCTGTTCGCTCTCTAAATAGAAGACGAATGGTCCGATTTTGATGAAATTTGGTACAAAAATCTGTCGTCCAATTTGAAAGGTCAAGTTCGTTAACCAGCAAAATCCGCCCACTGGAAGATGGCGTTTGGGGCGAAATTCGCGCAGAAAAAATCGTAACGCTTACGTTTTTGAGTTCATAAGCTTGTAAGTACTCGTTTTATAGGCTTCTTGGGCTAGGAAAACGAATGAAACCATTTTCAAGGCGATAGCTTTAACCGTTGTTGAGAAAATTGGAAAAATAGTTTTTGAATACCGTTTTTGGTTTGGGTACTTAGAATAACGGGATTCAGTTGAAACATTATCTGCATGTTCTACTTTCATTAAAACTAGTATGTTGAAAGTTATGTTACGTTTGGAGTTAAGGAAGGGTTAGAATAAAATATTTTATGAACAGACATGAAAAGTTTTGGAAACTTCGTATACTTTCATTAATATCTCGAACACGGTTGGGAAATCGTGGTAAGTGGATTGAAACTATTTGAAAGCTTACTAAATTCTCTACAAAAATGATTCTAAAACTATTTTTGATTAGGTTATGTCAATCGGAGAAATAAGTGCTTAAAACTTCAAATATGTCTGTTTTGTTCTTATGAACGGGTTTTTGTCGTTCTTTTTGTCTCTTTCCCTTGGTTTTTTATTGCTTTTTATTTTTGTAATTTCTTATGTTGTATTTGTAAGGAAAATGTATGTGTGTGTAAAACAGGATAGGTAAAATGAGACCAATTTTCTGTTGTCAGAAATAATAAAAAGTTTTGGGAACTTCGTATAATTTCTTAATATCTCGAAAACGGTTGAAAATCTTGGGAAGCGAAAGGTTACCATTCGAAAGCTTACTAAATGGTCTACAAGAATGGTTTTAAAGAAAGTTTTGAATAAGCGATGTCAATCGGAGAAATAAGTGCTTAAAACTTTTAAGTAATTGATTTCGCTTATTCGAACTTTTCTTTTTGTCTGTTTTATTCCTTGTTATTTTTAAATTGCTTATAGTCAGATAATGTATTTGACAATAAAACAGATTAAGTAAAATAAGAAGATCAATTTATTGTTAGAAATGTAGCGTTTAAAGAGAGAGATCCCAAGGCTTTCCAAATGCCTCTGAGCGGAGGCCTTTCTGCCCGACTTATGGGAGAGCTGACCCATACAGGTATGATTGTAAATCAACAAAGACCTTTCAAGACTGGTTTGTTTGAGATTTCATTTGGATAGCTGTTTCGCTATTGATCTAAACAAAGTAATAACTTTTTCTATTCTATGCCTTCATAAACACTAGAGATAAGAACGGAACCGCGCTAAGATGACGCAGTTCCTGCGAATCGGACTTTTTTTTAATTTACTACTGTATTACTTTTTTGTTATTTCTTTATTGGTTATTTATTTATTTATTTGTTCTTTTGCCGCTATCCTTTAGGATCTATTGGCAGTTGTAGATTTAAGGTAAAATAAGAAATATTCGATAAAAATGATAATGAACAGATTAAAATGAATGAAAATTAAATAAAATGATTCTAGAATAAGTAATAATAGCAATTATAAGAATATTAACTTATTAATAATTTATAATAATAATTATAAGGATTAACTCAAATGTAATAAAACACCGGATAATAAATAATAAACGTGTAATAATAATTTTCATTTATTGGATCAAGCATTAGCAGAAAGGTTCGGCATTATGGAAACTACGGTACGGTATTATCACAAAGACTTCTAGAAAATGATAGAATTAAAATCTACTGGACCGAACTGTTCACCATAATAAACCAGATATTCTCATCATCGACAAGCATAATAAGACTGCTGATATAATTGATATCTCAGTGCCGAATGATGAGAATATCCGGAAAGCATATGCCGAAAAGCTGCGAAAATATCAAGACTTGGTCATTCAGTTTAAAGATCTCTATAAATTAGATTCCGCTAGAGTTACTGCAGTTATTATTTCGAACAATGGTTTGATACCGAATACTACAGTCAGTGCCACCAAATATCTGAGATTGACAGAGGAACACTTAATATTATCCCAGCAAGCAGTTCTACTCGACACGGCTAGAATCGTAAGAAAATTTCTTAATGCCCATAATTAGTAAATAAAAAAATATTTTTAAAAATAAAAATAATTCTTTTTACTGGTTGGAACCATCCCCCAGTAAAAATATTCTCCAGTAATCTGAGAGACCCCACCCTCAATAATTTTAATGAATATTAGTTTGAAAACTAATAATAATAAAAATAAATAAAAGTTATGATTTTGAAAATAGGTTGGTAAGAATATGAAGAGTTTTTTTATGTTTTCTTCTTTGCCCGCTAGAATTTCTTCAATTGAAGATCCGATTCCCAGGGATTTTCTTACGGTAGTTCCTGCATGAGACTAATAGATGATCTACCGTCAGAAGCTCTCCTACATCACAGCTGCACGAAGGTGGATATAGGTTGAGGAAGATGAATTCATGGCTAAGTAGGGAGTGACCGATCCTTAGTCTGCACAGAACAACTTCTTCTCTTCTTGAAGACCGTTCGCTTTTGTGCCACAGTTCGGGATTTTCTTTATTTTTCTGAGCCCTTTCTAGTCTTTAACAAGCCAATGTTTGTTCCAGAGCAGTGATTCTTTTATTAAATTTTTCCAGTCGGAATACATTATTTTATGCTCTGTTATTATTATTGGGATTTACTGAGGATGCTAGCTTGTCGACTTCCTCATTCCCCTGAATGCCGCTGTGCGATGGAACCCACATGAATGATGTCACTTGTCTTGCCTTCTTTGCTTTCCATAGTAAGTCTTTGCAAGAGCGAATGAGACCTTCAGTAGATTCCCTTTCTTGTTGTGCTGTTAGGACGCCTAATGAGTCTGATATGATCAAAGCTTTGGGCTTTATTGATTATTACATTCTATACAACGATACATCTGGTAATACGACACAATATGAAGGTTCTGTGATCAAGGCCATCCAACTTCATCTTCGATTAACTTCAGAAAGACGCTCAGATGACGTTAAAAGGAGCAAGATCCCTTCTGCTCCTACTAGTAGCTTTATGGTCGGTTTTATTAAAAAAAAAAAAAAAAAATTTGGTGGCTTACCGTTGATAAAATTCCAACATTGACTTTTTACGGACTCCCCAATGTACATGACACCTTATTCTACGCTTACGTACTAAAAGGGGGATGTATTTACAATAGGGATTTACTCTAAAATACTTAATCTAGGAGGAGACAATGTTGTATAGGGAGAGAATACACGGGGAAGTATGTAACCGTGATTCTTAGGAACTGTTACTCTTCTACCTTGGATAGAGGTTATCATTTTAGAAAAGCCACCACCTCTAGTGGGAATCGATCCCAACCCCTTAGGCAAAGATTGCACAAGCCCTAGCACCCAAATATTATTACCTAATAATTACAACATTTATAAAATATAATTAAGCAGCTGAATACCCTTGCTTCGTCATGACAGATAATTAGTTACTTTATTGCGTTAAATAATGTATCATCAAAATTACTACATAACTTTGTGCAGTTTATTATAGCACGGTTCCCGTCATAGTATATGTTATTCATCAATTGATAAGTGTAAGGCCCCGTTTTCCCTTTGGCCTTGTTAAGTGAATAAGGATGAGAGAAAAGGTTGGCTGTCCATCTCTAGAGATGTGAGAACCACGAATCCGCAAACGTTGCGTCTGGGATGTTGGCACTGCACGTGGCTGATTCGTAAGATTCCTGGAAGATCTAAGACCTGACAAGAGTTTCTAGTTCAATCACCTGCAAAAGCAGGAGTGGGGTACAAAGGGTTTAAAAAGAGCTGGCTTACCTCCGAGCGGGGAGAGTTTGCATCCGTTCCTGAGACTTCGGCCCAGATGCTGTTCAGAGGTAGGCCAGTTCCAAATTCTCTATAATCTCCCCAAATGATCATATTTGATAACTCTACCTATCCGTCTCTCTCACTCAACCTTTTCTCTCATCGTAGCAATGGTTTATGATATTTATGTTTTGTATCCTCTGTGTAAATTATAGTTTTAAAAAGGAATTTCCGCTTCTCTAAAATATTTCCCCAATGTCTATATCTCTAAATCCCGTCCTTGCTGATCAGTCCCTTACATAAGTAATCAAAGTATTAAATTTTTTGACACTGGGGCGCTCCGGACCAGTGTCAACAAACAAATAACTTAGAGATAACTCGTTATCTGTAGATTAACAAAAACTGGAGTTATACCAGTACAGGTTAAAATTCGATGCCAATAATAGACTCTAAAGGTCCGTTAAGATGTAAAAATTTATGTTTCCAAGATGTCATTTGGAAACACCCTTTATACTTGTGAGCATTACCAAGAAGTGCTCTGACTGGGGATGCTGATGGGTGAGGAGGCTGTGCAAGGGTTTGGACACACTCACAGTTTATTTCTAGTAATTCAAGGTCTGAGGCATAAATGACCCAATAGTGGTTGAATGGCCTTTAAACAACAAGGAAAAAAAATTCAAGGTCTGCCATCATACTTTAAATTGACCTCAATTAAAAATAATACAATGAAATAGATACAGTACGGTAACAGCTGTTCTGTTATTGTCCTAGCAACGCATGCTACCTAAGCTTGCCTGCTCTAACCAACTAAAACTTTAAACCCCTCTAAAAATACTTAAAAATTCGAATATCAATCCTTTCTTAGCGAGTTTTTAAGTTCTAAAGGGAGTGTCCATGCAAAATTTCAAAATTTTCTGTCGAGTGGTTTGGGCTGGGCGATGATAGGTCAATGAGTGAGTGAGTGTTATTTGACAAATATATAGTAGATAGATAAGCATTTTGAGTTAATTATTGTGAAATGAAATGAAATGAAAAGTTTTATTCTTATTCCGGGACACAAGTCCCATAGGAATAATTTTGAAATTACAAAATAATTGTGAATTTTATATATAAACTTAAAAACTTATAAATGCTACCAGAGTATAATGTACAGCTTCAATATAGACTAGGGGTTGGGTAAAACTTGCAGGGATAGAAGGTGGTGGAAGAGTCGGATTGTGCTCATTCTTATCACGTGAAGTTGGCTGTTATCATTAATCTATGCGTGACTATTACTCCATGTGTCATCCTGGCGACTTATCGACTGGAGTTGTTTACAAGGAGATGCCTATATACGGCTGATGTATTGCACATGTTCCACATATTAGGAGTGAGTCTCCTAGGACACATCATGTGTTAGTACTGACAGTGTAGTGGCTGATAGAACACATGTTCCACAGTGATGAGAACATGCCAATCTTCACTAGTATTCATCGGATCGGAACGGGTCCAGTGTAGGTGCACCCTAAGTAGTCGAGTGCTGTTCCACTGAGCTATAACCTCGCACCGAGGGATATTTCAATTTTACAGTCCACTGAAGTACATAATTTGAATTTATTAGATGCCAAAAAATGTTCTGAATTCTGCTAAGAGAAAAAGTTAGATTTTCAGAAAAAATATGCATTTCTAACGTTTCGAGATGGTCTTCAGCAGCCTCCTTCTGCAATAAGTTCCTAGGGTATATTTCACACCCGATGTTGCTTAACTTCGGATATCTTGCAAATGGTATATTCAATGATTCGATATGTAAAAATTGTCCACAGTTTGATAATGTGAGGAGGGAGAGGATGGGTTAACCCCATCCAATGAGACACCGAAACCCTAGACAGAAAGCTACATCGGAAATGGAATCAAACATACAGAAACAAGGAGCCCTTACCAAAAAAAGGAAGAAAAAAATCCTTCCCGATAAAAAAAAATATACTGAAATATGCATAAAAAATAGATTGGATTTTTGAGCGAAGAATTGACGAGTGAACCTTCGGTCAGGAATTAGGAACACATGCCAACCTCATTATTTCCAGGCTTTTAGGAAATACAACAGCTGTACATATTGAATTTATCCCTAGTGGTCATTTGAAAAGCATCTAACTCTGATATTTATTTGTTTAATTGTCATTATTTTATTTGTAATGACTAGCTGGCTCAATTTTTTTTTTCTGGATGTACTCCCAAATTCTATTTAGGTATTTTTTTTTAAACAAATCATGTACCTTACATCGACAAATATCTACCGATTTTCGTTAGGTTTAAGGAAGCGAAAATTACGGCTGTTACTGGTAAAAGAATAATTCCTCTTCTAATGGACTGATTTTGCTTATTTTTGCGAGATATCTTTATCATTTGCTTATTACGACTGAGGAATATTATTACTTAAATAAACATTATGTTGACTATTACCGACAAATAGCCTGAGGAAGATGGAGAGGAATTCAGCGAAATATCGCAGGAAGAAGTAGGGTAGATTACCGCTGATGGAGAAGAAGCCGTTCCATCCCCCCCCAAAAAAATGTTTCCCCGTGATGGGGGTTTTATATAAAGGGTGGTCATGAACGAAATCGCCATACTTGAGGGCTGTGTACTCCGACTAAATTGTAGTTGAATGCCACCAAGGAGAAATTTTTACTTGCATTCCTTCCCTAGATATAGGCGTTTCCGTAATTATTATCTAAACGCTAGTTTTTGGCAATTTTTGTGCTATTTGTCGTTCACGCCGAAGTGAAAATTTAATTCTGATGACATTTTCAAATTCTGCGTCAAATTTCCTATAAGATCTCATGTACCTTGTGCAAAAAAGTCTCAAAGCAAATTCACAGCAGCCACCCAAACAAATAACTTATCTACATTTTGGATTTTAATGAGTTAATCATTAAAAGGCCAAATGTTTTGCTTATTTTCTTTTTGTTTTAATTTGCCCATGCAAAGCATCCTTTTTTGGCCTTGAAGACTTATTAACAAATTAGCCAAGGTAATGAAATAATGCATCGTTTCTGAGAGTCCCATCTAACTAACAGTGGTTAAAGTTATTTGTTTGGGTGGCTGTTGTGAATTTGGTTTGAGACTTTTTTGCACAAGGTACATGGGATCTTATAGGAACTTTGATGCGAAATTTGGAAATATCGTCAGAATTAAATTTTCCCTATGTTGTTTTATATACACCTAAGGCATTGTTGCTCTGTTCATACCTTGCAGTAAATATCCACCCGAGGATCGTCCTTATCACGCTGAATGCACTTGATACTGCCATGCAGTTTAGCAACATCGATGTTGGTTAGTCTTTGAAAGGGTGACTGCCTGAAAACAAAACCATAAACCGTGATAATCCCCTTAAAATGAAAAAAAAAAAAAAAAAAATTGCCGTTAAAGGGAAGGAATTGACGGATCGTATTCTGAAGTCGTAAAAAGCATCGGAACAAAGCATAAACTTGTCGTTGGTCTTGGAATAGCATCTTCTCATTGTCCTCTGCGAATTCTTCTCCTCATATTGTTTTTAATTCTGTGCAGAGCTAATGTGTTTGCGTGCTGGTTGTTTTGTCTTCGTACAAAAGAACTTGGTCCTGAAGCCATTGTTGTTGGTTGCTTTGTCTCTCCACCATCAGCCGCTGTGAACGGCTGCCTCCCTTTTTTGATTTACTATTTTCTATGCCTGCCCTAGAACAAATACTCCTTTTTAAATTATAGAATATATAAATATAGCCATAGAAATATTCTTCCAGGGGGACTATGATTCCGCTGAATTTCTATTAAAATTATTTAGAAGGCATTTGTTTTATTTTGCTTTGTTTATTTTTTCCTGCCCGCGCCATCGAAAATAAAAAAAGAAAACTTGTTTCCCTCCGGAAGAGACAAGTAGTCTCCGGTATCTGTCGGTATTGCAGGGAAAAAGTATAATTTTTTGTTTTCGATGATATTTACCTCATTAGAGTTTCTTGGGGTGCTGATTTTAAATCTGCTATTATTTTTGGTAATATAAAAAATGTATAGGGTAAATGACCCAATAGTTGACACTTTAAGGAAGGGTTATTTTAATTAAAATAATTCTTCGCTTAGTTTTTGAAGATAATAAATTTTGAATATCTCAAATTATTCGTCAGCGCATTCTCTATGAAATTCACATAAACCAATTTTAGATACATTAAGTATTTCAAGTAAAATAAATCATTAAATGCTGCCTTACTCTGGTCCTAATGTTGGCACGTCTGCAGTAGGTCGGTGCCTAAGTTTTTGACTTTTCTGTTCCTAAGGATGACAGTGAGGGAAAATGAAAATAATACAACTTCATTCTTGAAACAAACAACCAAATTGGGTTGAAAACAGCAGGAACAATGAAAAATGTAATGAATTCGAAAGAGTTCCTTTTCGAAAAACAAAGAATTAGGTATAACAATTATTTTTAACTGAAAATCATAACTTGGAAGAATAACAATATGCCTCCGAATTTTTCCATGTAGAGTCAGTGGTTCTTGAAATTAATGTATTTTATCCAAATACTAGAGGATTGGTAAGTTTACAAGTAATTTAGCAATTAGATATTGGAAAATCATGCCATCAGCGGAAAAAACAGTTTTTTTATTCTATTGCAAGCAACAAGGGACAACTGCATTGGCGGAAATCCACCTCACCACTTGTCAAACATATTTCCCGTGCTGTTTTTCCTTCAACTTGAATTACACAATAATCACCTACTCTTATAATGTTGACTTTGTTTATAACTTGTTTATTACAGCCATTTTCATCTTTCATCCCTTGGTCATTTCATTCTTTAACTTTTGGTGTAAACTTTGATCTGCATTCTTCTTATATTCGTGGTTTTATCTACCTGACTTGCCTCAATTGTTGACATTGATGATGGTTTACTTACACATGTTGATTCTACACAGCTCATGTTAGAGACGCCTTTCCTTCTTCAGGGCGATTGGAGGAGTCACCTTCTTCCTCAGTCATGGAGTTTCTCACCTTGTTTTTCAAACGAGAAGTATTTAAAATTTATTTCTTGTAAGGGATTTTTCTTCTTTTTTGTTCAATCTAGGCTTGGCTCTTTCTTTCTTGACGATTTCAGCTGTGTTTTTTTTTTAATGCAGGATTTGCCATATGGTTGACGGTCCATTCATGAACTTTTAGCTTCCTACCTTTTTTAAATGTTCGGAAACCTGATAAATCCATAGATTGGATAATGTGAGGAGCATTTGGAGGTACCGCCACTAATAACCATTGTACCACAAATAGATTAAGAAGTTGTGTGACCATTTCAAATTGCAGAAAACTATTATAAAAAGTTGTCTGTCAACATTAGGAACAGAATGTCAAAATTAGGAAAACATGTTGTCAACTTAAGGTTCCAGTCATAAGAAATTAATAAAATCAGGATACATGAATTTCTAATGAGAATCTCAACTAAATGTTTTAGTATTCATCACTGTCAACCGTTTTCCTAAAGTTGACATTAGTGTCAAGAAAAGGAGCCCTGGTTGTTTATTGGGTTCCCAATGTTGACACTACCATAATCTCAAGATTTTTTTATTGAACCTTTTACAGTCCATAATTTAAGTATCATAGAGTTCATAGAGTTCACAAAAAAACAATTTAATGCACGCATTACAAAAAAAAAAATTCTTAAGAAATATTCTTAATCTCTTATCAAATTCAAAGTGACGAGAGCAGCAGGAGTTGACTCGAGGATTTTTCATACTAAAATGGCGGCAGATGTTATTAACGGAGTTGCATAGTTGATCGGGTCAGTCGACATTATTCTTCAACAACTGTTATTTCATTTGGATGCAAACTTATTGAATTCTCTTAAATCTAATTGTTATTTTTCAAATTTAAATTTGAAGTCTCAACTTAAGGAGTAGTGTCAACGATCGGGTCATTTACCCTAATGCTAGTTTACTTCAAACGTAAGCGTATTTTTGAATTTATTAGACTAAATACAAATTATTGTTTAACGATTGTTTTTGTTCTTTAATCTACTCTCTAAAACAAATAAATTGGTGAAAGAATCATGTCGATATCATTTTCCAAACTCGATATAAAAAATATAGAGTTTTCAACCAATTTTATTTTATTTCTCGGCTCCTGAGGCATATTGGACGGAACGCTCGGACACGTGTCGACTATTTTTCGCCGTACAATCACCAGAAAAAAAAAATCACGACCCATCAGACCAAGTTCATATATCTACACATTTCATATAACATACATATGTTACTTCCGCATTCAGATCCTTATGTTATTTCGGTTTCTTTATACCCAACAAACGCAGTAGGTTAAGCCAGTATGCTAACCATAAGTAACTCCTCAGATCCCTCTACTGTATCTGCCTACTACAATACTATTTATCATAAACTAGCTGAAGTTCTCCCTGCATGCATAAAATCCCGCTATCTCTAATGATAATGTACACTGTTTATAAGTAGAATTAAATATATTTGCGGCTGTTAATCGTTTTCTGCAAGAGCTTAAAACACCTCTCAGCATTACTTGCTTCATATATTTTTGCTGCTTTTGCTTCCTGTTTTCTACTCGCCATTATTGAATATTATTGTAAAATATATTTGTTTTTTATATATAGTTTGTTTTATACCCTGAATACAATGTCATTCTGTTATTCTTCGGGTATGAAGTCCATTAAATGTACAACGTCACCATATCATATCAGGACCTTGGAAGAGTAAGGGCGAATCACGAATTCTGGATGTTGGGAAATCGAAATTAAAGTTCTAGAAGCGCTTGAGGATAGCAAGGGCGAATGTTCACTCTATGGAATGCTGATTCATAAATCTGATTGAAAAAGAATACCAGCGAAATTCAATGTTTTAATTATAATATTTACGAGTGATGTAAGGGTAAGATAATGATTGGAGGGGAGTTTCAGACACTGGATTTGCCCTTGAAATTGGATATTGAATTTTTCACAGATGATGGTGCTACTCACTTGAACTTGAAACTGTGAGAGAACTAAACTCGAACTTCTGAATCAGAAAATAAATAAAAAAAGTCGATTTTTCAGATTCCCCCCTACTATCCAACGTCCTGATATATTTTGCACAACGTCCTGATAATTTTTGCACAATGTACATGAGATCATATAGGACATTTGACGCTGAATTTGAAAATGTCATTAGAATTAAATTTTCACTATGGCGTGAACGACAAATAGCCCAAAAATGGCCAATAACTAGCGTTTAGACAAAAATTACGGAAACGCCTACCATATATCTAGGGAAATAATGCAAGTAAATATTTCTCCTTGGTGGCATTCAACGACACTTTAGTCGGCGTATAAACTCCTCCAGAATGGCGATTTCCTTCGGGACCACCCTGTGTATATATATAACCCCACCTATTGTTATGGGTCTTTAGATACACCCAAGGCATTGTTGCTCTGTTCATACCTTGCAGTAAATATCAACCCGAGGATCGTCCTTATCACGCTGAATGCACCTGATACTGCCATGCAGTTTAGCAACATCGGTGTTGGTTAGTCTTCGAAAGGGTGACCGCCTGAAAACAAAACCATATGCCGTGATAATCCCCTTAAAATGAAAAAAAAAAAAAAAAAAATCCTTAAAGGGAAGGAATTGACGGATCGTATTCTGAAGTCGTAAAAAGCATCGGAACAAAGCATAAACTTGTCGTTGGTCTTGGAATAGCATCTTCTCATTGTCCTCTGCGAATTCTTCTCCTCATATTGTTTTTAATTCTGTGCAGAGCTAATGTGTTTGCGTGCTGGTTGTTTTGTCTTCGTACAAAAGAACTTGGTCCTGAAGCCAAAATTTCCCTCCAAGTTTAAATTCCCTCCAAAAAATTGCATTAAATCGGCTCAGATTGACCAAACATAATCAAAATATTCTTTAAAAAAAAGTCAGCAATGTCAAACATACAAAAATAATTTCAATAATGAAGGTTTATAGAGTCATGGTTTGTTTTTGGCATCTTAATAAAACTAAATTTTTTTTAAGAAAATGACTTTTATTTTTGCCGGCGTTTCGGCTTAAAATTCATGCTTTTTTCAGGGCGATAACTAACTACCCCCCCCCCCCCCCCCCCCTACTTCTTGGCTTCTTCTTCTTCGCTACTTCTTGTGATGCAGAATTATGCCTCATGGAAACGTTATTGCACATTCCTGAGGCATAGTTCTCCACCGCCTCAACGCCCCGATGTAGACTTGAATTTCAAGCCTTAACGCCGGCAAATATAATATACATTTTCTTATAAAAAACTTAGTTTTATTAAGATGCCTAGACCGATTCCTGACTAAATCTACCTTCGCAATTCCAACAATTAACGATCTCTCCTCAATCAATTTCAATAATGATTGTAATTTCACACATAGAACAAAATATACATACACTTACTAGGATTAGAATGAAATGATTGGTAGAAATCGTTTTTATAGAATAAATAGCCACAAAGTAATACCAGGTCTAGGATTAATCTTTTTTTTTTTTTTAACTTTTTGAATTGAGAATTAAGAGGAATTTATAGTGAAAATTTTGTTCTAACATGGAAAGAAAATAATTTGTTGATGTTGAGCTTCTGGTGTGAGTCTTATACCTCGAATTATGAACCTAATTTCTGTTTTTCCCTTTGCAGCTGTGACTATGCGAGAGAAGAAGGGTGGGGCGCTGAGCAGGGTGCAGAAGATCAAGAAACGGCTCAGCCATAGCTTCGGCAGGCTATGTAAGTTATCTCATTACATTTTTACTATTATACAACTAAAGTTTTAATTATTGTAATTGGTACAGTCTGAATATGTGTGCCCATTTTCTTTCCAAAATTTCCATTTTCTTCTTCTTCTTCTTCACTTCTTACTTTCGGATACTACAGCATCAGTCGATGAGGGAGAACAAAAATATGTTTAATTCAATTCGTTGAGTTCAACTGTCCAATTTGTATATATTTTTAGTACTAACATAGTAGCTTCAACACAGGTTAAATAACCGGCTCTCAGGGATCTGGATCATCACCGGGTCAGAGAGCTGGATCAAGGCGTCAATTGAGTTGTTGCCAATAAGGCGACGGGATTATTAACGATTTGGGTTGACTAGAGTTTCAATATAACTTTGACCGAGCGAAAACACCTAGCACTTATGTTAATCGCACAATTGCTATGCGTTTCCGTTCGCTTAAGGTTATATGGAAACATTAGTCAATTCAACTCGTTGATAAAATAGATCAAGGATGAGCAAACATGGAATAGTTGGGATTCGGCTAAAAAAAAACCTCAATGCGATTTTTGTAAAAAATCTATATTCAGGACGTTTCGGCTACTCTTTGGTAGCCTTCGTCACAACTGATATACTTCCACAATGGTTACTTAAGTGTTAACTTTGGTCTTCCTCTGCCTCCCGGCACTTTCATTGCTGACGAAGGCTACCAAAGAGTAGCCGAAACGTCCTGAATATAGATTTTTTTACAAAAATCGTATTGAGGTTTTTTTTTTAGCCGAATCCCAACTATTCCATGTTTGCTTATCACCTCGACGGCAAACTATCTAATCTTCTTGGTAGATCGAGGATGGTTTTCCGCGGAATAATGGCCCGTTATGCAATTTAAAAGTGCTTCCTTTGTTTTGGCAAAATCAACAACAAACTAACAAATAGCGTAACAACAAACAAAGAAACACCAATCGCGTAAAAAACACGAATGTACAAATGAATTTCGTTCTAAATAGAAAGGGTACATGACAGATACTATAAACACAATGGCCAATGGAATTGCTCAGAGGAATAGACCCCGTAGTAGGTTATTAAGCCCTCAAGTTTTATCAAATCGTATTTTCATCTTGAGGGGGTTTTCATTTGATTTCTCAAGTCACAAAAAAAATTATTCATCGGTCTGGAGTGTTGAAAAATGTGTAAACGCCATTAATACGAAATGTGGGGGTCTCCCGTGGTCTAGTGGCTAGCGTGCTAGATTCATACGTGGGAGATGGTGGGTTCGATCCCCACCGGTGCCAGACATTTTCTCATCTCAGGGCTCGCTGAGAAAATTCCTGGCTACACCCTGGAGGCCGGCGCTAATGGCCAAGATTTGTCGATGTAAAAAAAAAAAAAAAAAAAAAAACAAAAACGAAATGTGAGTTGACTTATTCAGTCCTCCGATCAACACCTGCGTTCTCCGTAACCCCGCGTCGCATTTCTTAGCTGACTCACGCGTTACATTCTTCCCCCGTGATTCAGCCATCCTTCTGCCTTAGGAATGTTGGGTAACTATTCGATTTCATTCATCTCTATCCTTAGATACGATGGTCATTCACAATCATACATTTCCTGGAATTGTGGTTATATAATCCTAAGAATGAATGATTATAGTAAACAGCGTGCATTCCTCTATCGCAATTTTAAAACACTCGCTAACCTTCTACAAGGTCAAGATTGAAGTTCTTGAAGAGTTTATTTCTTCGCCAAGTAGTTCTTCATCTTCTACCATTCCCTCAATTTAGCTTAGGTGAGAATACTGAAGAACCTATTGAAGACAAAGTTTATATTGTAATGTTAGAGTTTCTCCACTCAATCCAACCTTGATAAACGCATTATTTTTGAATCAATGTTTATCCACCGGGAAAATAACCCAGTAAATGACAAAATTGATAAAGAAGTCATCTCCTCTACCTACTCCAACATCTTCCATTTATTAAAAACTTCTTCTTACAACTCTATACCGCCTGCAATATAGCCCTTCATACCTGCCTCCATTCCATTAACACAAAACTTTATGACATCAGACTTTACGACGCCGCTCTTTCTTTCTTCCCTACTGAAGTAGCCCCCAACTCATTGTGTGGTCAAGAACCCCCCCCCCCTCACCAAGTACCTTCCTCTTTCCTTGTATCAACAGTCAGAAATGATCCCGCATCAGTGAGGTATACTTCTCAACCTTCCCATCCAGTCCAGTCAACGAATGCTTAAAAACAGCTATAGGTGGAAATTTTTGGAACACAATTTTTGACTTCGTAACTTTGTTTGGGTTGGATAGGAGGTGAACATATCAAAAGTCCTCGCCCGTAGCCTTTGTGCCCGGGGGGGGGGGAGGTTTAGAAGGTCCCATTTTTCGGGTTTTCACTTATATCTCGAAAACTCTGCATCCTAGCGACATGACTATTCTATAACAAATGAAAGCTGATAAAATTTCCTACAAGTTCTATTCAAAAAAGTTTTTCGAGATATCTTTAGTTTTCGAAATATCCGCTCTTGAAAGTCTGTCGTTTTGGGAAAAACACACTTTTTGCTCTTTTTGACCGGATAAGTCTTTAACAATAAACCCAATAAATAAATGCCGTTTATAGGGTTGTAGAGCATTACATTCTCTTCAAGAATATACATTACTTTACTATTTTATGTATTTTCCTTCAAACGTGAAAACAGTTTTAATGTTTATCGTGATATCTGGCGACAAATGACCAATGAACCTTTCAATTTCTCACCATTTCCAGTCAATGTATAGTCCAAAATATGCTCCATTATGTAAATATAGTGAGTACATACGTCCAGTACTCACTATATATAGTATAGCACAAAATATATAATTTTGGGTCCATTGACCAGTTATTCAAACTCAATTAGATAATATCTTGTCCGTGGTTTTGCTAAGACCATGTGAGTGCATATATAACGTTTGAAAGAAAATACATAAAATAGTAAAGTTATATATATTATTGAAGCGAATGGAATGCTCTACAACCCTATAACCAACATTTATTTTTTGGGTTCATCGTTGAAGAGATATCCGGTAGAGAATATAAAAATGTGTGTTTTTTCCCAAAATGACAGACTTTCAAGAGCGGAAATGTCGAAAACTAAAGATGTCTCGAAAAACTTTATAGATTAGAACTTGTAGAAAATTTAATCAGCTTTTATTTGTTATAGAATAGTCATTTCGCTAGGACGCAGGGTTTCTGAGATATTAGTGAAAACCCGAAAAATGGGACCTTCTAAGCCCCCCCCCCTTCCCCCCCGGCACAATGGCTACGGGTGAGGACTTTTGATATGTTCACTTCCTACCCAGCCCAAACAAAGTTACGAAGTCAAAAATTGTGTTCCAAAAATTTCCACCTACAGCTGTTTACAAGCATTCGTTGCCTGGACTGGATGTAGGTAGAGCTGTAAAGTCTTTGTTTAATCTGTTTACAGCTCATCTGTAGGAGGCGGGAGCCTGTAGAGAATCGCGTGGGAATAGTATGACTATTGCGCGGGAAGAAACAGCTGGTATAGATTGAGAGTGGAATGTCATGGCCTAGAGATGAACACTCATCCAATGCTAAGTAGGAAGCAGATGTAGATAGAGCTGTACAGTCTTTGTTTAATCTGTTTACAGCTCATCTGTAGAAGGCGGGAGCCTGTAGAGAATCGCGCGGGAATAGTATGACTATTGCGCGGGAAGAAACAGCTGGTATAGATTGAGAGTGGAATGTCATGGCCTAGAGATGAACACTCATCCAATGCTAAGTAGGAAGCAGATGTAGATAGAGCTGTACAGTCTTTGTTTAATCTGTTTACAGCTCATCTATAGGGGGCCTTGGATCAGGATGGCTGTACGTGACTTAGTCTCCATGCACACATTCAGGCAAAACTTCTCATAGTCCAGCCATCTAAGACATCGAGTTCGCAAAAAAACGCGTAACGCTGATTTTTCGGGGTGTTGTTCGGGGCCACTCCAGTAGTGTGCACCCAATTTTTCAGCTTCGAATGACCTGTGCTAACTGCGTGTACCAATCGAAATAAAAGTCCGTCACGCAGGAGCTGCATAACTAAGCACTTCCCTCAGAATTGGGTAGTGTCGAGTGAATTCCTGAATAATTTGCTTAAAATAACCTATATAGATAAATAAAATAAAAACATAAATTGTTCTGCTCTTATGAGCAGCTGTTTCAATTATTAATTTTGTAATTAATTTCCTTCCAGAGTTTTGTGTATGCGTGGTACTACTTTGCGTAATAAATATACAAAGCTTAACATTTTGATCTATTGATCTTGATGAGTTTCGCAAACCTATGTTTGGCGGAAGAATTCAATTCAAACATAGTACAAAGTAACACCCCCCTCCCCTTCCAATAGACCGATTTAGTTCATTTTCACAATACTTCTTTCTTATTAGATAGCCAGGACGTATAAAGAGTTTCGTAACAATACAACAGAAATTACGACCGGTATAAGGAAATTAGTAATTTCTGTTCGGAGTAACCCCCCCCCCCTTCTAGTCAACCGATTTAGTTTATTTTTACAACAATTTTTTCTCTTCAGTTGATCACAACGAATACCACGTTTTGTAGCGAAAAAAACAAAAACTCTCGCCTGTATCGTATTAATATATATATATATATATATATATATATATATATTTATATAAATTTTAACTGGGGTCATTTTCGGTGTCTACTAGGTTGGATCGATAAAGATTCGAAGAAATTTTTAAAAATTCCCTCATGAGTGCAACCTCAATAGCTACTTTTCTTCGGAGGAAAGTGCTAAAACCATAAAAAAAAAATCGGGCTTTTCTTGTTTTTTGCGTATAACTCAAACCGTGCACCCTGCAACAATTTGTATTCTTTGATGTTTAAAAGTACATACACTTTACATACTTTTGGCACTGGAACAAACTCTGTTGGTTGAATAAAACCCAAAATACAGCTATCCAAAGTTTGGGTACTTTTCCCAAGAAGTGCGAAATTTAACTATTATGCGTGATTGGAGGGATTTGCTGGCCGAAATACTTATGTTACGGACACAAGACATTTTCAAGGTTTTTCGACTGGTAAGAACAGGTGATCCAAAGCTGACAAATTGGGTGCACACTACTTGGGTTCCTCGAAAAAAAACAACAGAAAAAACAGTGTTGCGCACTTTTCTGTGAACTTATACAGACACTTTTCTGTGAACTTATGACTTTACTAAGTTTATCGTTTTAATATAAGTTGGTATGATTACAGGGTTATGTTATTTTTTTTTTTCGACGGATCTGCATCTTGGGTTTTAGCACGATCTATCGATTTTCAAAATATATCATCGCAAAAAAAAAGTTAACTAGCAAAAGTGGGATTCGAACAAACATCTGCCGCATGAGAACTTAACGCGATAGCCACTAGACCAAGGAGAGACCCTTTCGTTGACGATCTCGCGATTTTTGAGCCACTGAAAAAAGTATATTTTCCTCTTTTGTTGATGAAAATCTGATTTAGAACGTGATTAAAGAAAAACGGTATTCATTTCTTGTGATAAATTGTTAGAAAATCTTTATTAAAAATTTCCCTATGTGTTTCATGGCCTATGTTGCAAGGAATCGAGGGTTTGTTTTCCTTCACAATATAATTAAAAATAACTAAAGATGGAATGGTTGGGATTCGGCTAAATAAACCTCAATATGATTTTGTTTTAAAAAATCTATATTTCGGACGTTTCGGCTACTCATTGGTAGCCTTCGTCAGCTAAAATGACAAAAAAAAATTAATACAAACAGAAAAAATTATGATTGTGATAGGTAACAGAGCTATAGATACAATTAACTTATAAAAGAACATATCGTCTTAAATTCTTAGAATGAAAAAGTAAATAGGTACAATAATTGATTTTAATAGTAATTAGTAACGTTAATTGATTTTACAAAGAAATAAGAAGCTACATACCAATGACAACTATAGTAGCTAATAGTAACATTAATTAATTTTACAAAGAAATAAGATACTACATACCAATAGAAATGCCGAGCGTCAGAGGAAGACCAGGTTGGCAATTAAGTAGCCATTGTAGAGTGTCTAAGGAGACAAAGAAATCTACTGGGGTATAAGTAAGTGGAAACAGCAGGTGGTGGGGGGAAATGTCGGTAAGGATCAAAAAGCATGTTTATGACATGTCGGTAAGGATCAAAACTTACTTTACTTATCACCTCGACGGCTAACTATCTAATCATCATGATAATTAAAAATATGTAACTTCATATATCGTCCATACAAATGCAAAGTATCGAATGTGAAAAAATTGGTATTTTTCATTTTCAATTTATACTGATTGCTGTTGGACTGATGTGCTTTGTGGTAAACCCTCGAAAATTAAAGAAAAAAATATCAACAACAGAAAATCAAACTAATGAATGTGAATAAAAATATATCATTTTATCTTCTATCAATAAATATATCAAACTATACGAAGACAGGTATAGTTGGGATTCGGCTAGGAGAAAAAAAAACGTCCAAATACAGATTTCTTTTTGAAAGTCTGACGTTTTTCTCCTAGCCGAATCCCAACTATACCTGTCTTCGTATCTCTGCAGCGGCTAACTATCTCCATCTACACTATATCAAATTATCTTCTATCACTGTATCCAGATGCACTTCTAGCATTTACAGACGGATCAAAATCTAGAGAAGGCACTGGATCAGCAGCTATAATAGGGAATTCTAAATTTGGCGTCAAATTAAACTAAAAATCAACCGTTTTTTCAGCAGAATTACAGGGAATACTTTTGGCTTTAAGAAATATAACTGTAGTTCCAAATAAGACAATCATGTTATGTTGAGATTCACTAAGTTCTCTACTCTCCCTCATTAACATATACCAGACAAACATACTAGTGACAGAGATATTTCAAGAAATACAGCACTTACAAACTTACAGCATAAAAGTAGTGCTTCTGTGGATACCCGGAAATATGGATATCTAAGGGAACACAGAAGCTGACAAATATGCAAAACAAGTTACAGAAACATGTACAGTCGACGTGGAAGAATTGACGGTACAAGACTTACACACTAACATAAAAACTTACTTACAAAACGAGTGGCAAAAAACATGGACGAACATGACAAACAACAAATTAAAAGAAATCAAGAAAACAGTTTGTGTTTGGCCCTCCAGCAAGCGATCGAGCAGAAGAGACGAGGTCGTCCTTACTCGATTGCGTATCGGGCATACATTACTGACACATCGCCATTTAATGACGAGACAGGACGGACCAGTTTGTGACATTTGCAACACAAACTTGACTATAAAACATATATTAACTGACTGCAAAAAACGCGACGGATTAAATCTACCAAACGACTTGAATGAACTCTTGACGGAAAACAGTCCACACATAAACACAATACTCACTTACCTTAAAGATACAAACATTTACAACTACATTTAAAATACACGCATTATAAAATCTATAAAAATATGTATGACTTAACGTGAAGTTACGTAATAGACATAGTTTTTTAAAACCTAAAATGTGCAATACACATTCACGTATTACCTCTTTATAAATTTTGGAATAATTCAATAGTGTACAATTTTTACACTTTTTATTTTATTCTTTATTTTTTTATTTATTTTATTTTTTTAAATTTTTTTTCCAGTTGCTCTAAACTTTTTTAACCTTTTTTTACAAGAATAACTGCAAATACTTATATTTTAACTTGTTTAACTGTTACTGGTATCTACTTCGAACATCTGGATAAGAGCGATTCGCTTGGGGTCTCCAGTGGTCTAGTGGCTAGCGCTTTGGATTCATAAGCGGGAGATGGTGGGTTCGATCCCCACCGGCGCCAGAAATTTTCTCATCTCAGGGCTCGCTGAGAAAGTTCCTGGCTGCACCCTGGACGTCGGCGCTAATGGCCAAGATTTATGTCGATGCGCCGTAAAAAAAAAAAAAAAAAAAAAAAAAAAAAAAAAAAGAGCGAGTCGCTACATATGCGATCTCTATAATAAATAAATAAAAAATAAAATATATCATAAGATAAATTTATATAGAGTCATCTACTTTGCATTTGTATCGTCGATATATTATCATAAAGTATATATCATTATTCTTTTGGGTCCTAATAAGAAAACGTTCCATGAACAGCTGATCAGATGAGTTGGTTTTTTAAAACTCCTGTCTAAATTAAAAAAAAAAAAAAAAAGTACTTTTGTAACTGTCCTTTTATTCACTTGATTTATGCAGATTTGGACTTAGTTTATATTAGGTTATAAAAAGTTCCCCGGTACTGATAATCACAGTGGCTCTGAACTTGACCTTGAACAAGAAACAGCTAGAAGATACCAAGCTAGTAGTGACAACAGAAAGTTCCCCGGTACTGATAATCACAGTGGCTCTGAACTTGACCTTGAACAAGAAACAGCTAGAAGATACCAAGCTAGTAGTGACAACAGAAATTTCCCCAGTACTGATAATCACAGTGGCTCTGAACTTGACCTTGAACAAGAAACAGCTAGAAGATACCAAGCTAGTAGTGACAACAGAAAGTTCCCCAGTACTGATAATCAAAGTGGCTCTGAACTTGACCTTGAACAAGAAACAGCTAGAAGATACCAAGCTAGTAGTGACAACAGAAAGTTCCCCAGTACTGATAATCACAGTGGCTCTGAACTTGACCTTGAACAAGAAACAGCTAGAAGATACCAAGCTAGTAGTGACAACAGAAAGTTCCCCAGTACTGATAATCACAGTGGCTCTGAACTTGACCTTGAACAAGAAACAGCTAGAAGATACCAAGCTAGTAGTGACAACAGAAAGTTCCCCAGTACTGATAATCACAGTGGCTCTGAACTTGACCTTGAACAAGACTCAGCTAGAAGATACCAAGCTAGTAGTGACAACAGAAAGTTCCCCGGTACTGATAATCACAGTGGCTCTGAACTTGACCTTGAACAAGAAACAGCTAGAAGATACCAAGCTAGTAGTGACAACAGAAAGTTCCCCGGTACTGATAATCACAGTGGCTCTGAACTTGACCTTGAACAAGAAACAGCTAGAAGATACTAAGCTAGTAGTGACAACAGAAAGTTCCCCAGTACTGATAATCACAGTGGCTCTGAACTTGACCTTGAACAAGAAACAGCTAGAAGATACCAAGCTAGTAGTGACAACAGAAAGTTCCCCAGTACTGATAATCACAGTGGCTCTGAACTTGACCTTGAACAAGAAACAGCTAGAAGATACCAAGCTAGTAGTGACAACAGAAAGTTCCCCAGTACTGATAATCACAGTGGCTCTGAACTTGACCTTGAACAAGACACAGCTAGAAGATACCAAGCTAGTAGTGACAACAGAAAGTTCCCCAGTACTGATAATCACAGTGGCTCTGAACTTGACCTTGAACAAGAAACAGCTAGAAGATACCAAGCTAGTAGTGACAACAGAAAGTTCCCCAGTACTGATAATCACAGTGGCTCTGAACTTGACCTTGAACAAGAAACAGCTAGAAGATACCAAGCTAGTAGTGACAACAGAAAGTTCCCCAGTACTGATAATCACAGTGGCTCTGAACTTGACCTTGAACAAGAAACAGCTAGAAGATACCAAGCTAGTAGTGACAACAGAAAGTTCCCCGGTACTGATAATCACAGTGGCTCTGAACTTGACCTTGAACAAGACACAGCAAGAAGATACCAAGCTAGTAGTGACAACAGAAAGTTCCCCAGTACTGATAATCACAGTGGCTCTGAACTTGACCTTGAACAAGAAACAGCTAGAAGATACCAAGCTAGTAGTGACAACAGAAAGTTCCCCGGTACTGATAATCACAGTGGCTCTGAACTTGACCTTGAACAAGAAACAGCTAGAAGATACCAAGCTAGTAGTGACAACAGAAAGTTCCCCAGTACTGATAATCACAGTGGCTCTGAACTTGACCTTGAACAAGAAACAGCTAGAAGATACCAAGCTAGTAGTGACAACAGAAAGTTCCCCAGTACTGATAATCACAGTGGCTCTGAACTTGACCTTGAACAAGAAACAGCTAGAAGATACCAAGCTAGTAGTGACAACAGAAAGTTCCCCGGTACTGATAATCACAGTGGCTCTGAACTTGACCTTGAACAAGAAACAGCTAGAAGATACCAAGCTAGTAGTGACAACAGAAAGTTCCCCGGTACTGATAATCACAGTGGCTCTGAACTTGACCTTGAACAAGACACAGCTAGAAGATACCAAGCTAGTAGTGACAAAGCCTTCAGAAATCTTCTAGAAACACTGCGAATGTTAAGAAAAAGTAGATGGGTTTTTCAGAAAAAACATTTTTCTATTTTTTTTCAATGTTCCTTTTTTTTCTTTTCTTTTTTTTTTCTTTTGATATCTTCTGTTTTTAATGTTGACTTTAGGTTCTGAAGTGTCAAAATCGTAGCTGTGAATATTATATACAGACAAGTGTTAATTTCCTTTTGTATTCTTTAATGTTTTATTCAATTTTTTCTTGTATTTCATTTTTTATTAGCACTTTCCTCCGAAGGAAAGTAGCTATTGAGGTTGGACTCATGACGGAATTTTTGAAAAATTTCTTCAAATCTTTATCGATCCTACCTAGTAGACACCGAAAATGACCCCCGTTAAAATTTATATATATATATATATATATATATATATATATATATGTGTCTGTTAACACGATAGCGGCCAGAGTTTTTGTTTTTTCGTCACGAAACTTGGTATATAGCATTCAATTAGCAAACGATTGAACGAGTTCGTTAACCACCAAAGTCGGTCCACCGGAAGGGGGGGTTTACCCCGAACCCAAAACACTTATTTGACTATGTCAGCCGTAATATTTGTTATATTTCAACGAAACTTGGTATTCGTAGTGTTAATATAGAGAGAAAAGTGAGATATAAAAATGAACTAAATCGGTTCATTAGAAGGTGGGGTTTACTCCGGACCCACAATACCAATTCGCCACTACCAGCCGTGATTTTTGGTATATTTCGACGAAACTAGGTATTCGTAGTGCTAATCCACAGGTAAATATGTGTTGTAAAAATAAACGAAATCGGTTCATTAGGAGGGGGGGGGGTTTACTCCGGACCCACAATACCAATTCGCCACTACCAGCGGTGATTTTTGGTATATTTCGACGAAACTCGGTATTCGTAGTGGTAATCTACAGGTAAATATGTGTTGTAAAAAGAAACTAAATCGGTTCATTAGAAGGGGGGTTTACTCCGGACCCAAATTCCTAATATACTCGTACCGGTCGTAATTTCTGCTGTATTGTAACGAAACGCTGTATACGTCGTGGGTAACTCATGAGAAAGAAGTGTTGTAAAAATGAGCTGAATCGGTCAATTGGAAAGCGGGGGTTTAATTTGTAATATATTTGAATAGAAAAGCCGGCAGACGTAGGTTCACAAAGCCGCCGCAAGGAGCGCTTTCTACCACTAGAGTGACTGTATCCTGTTCCTGCGTTAGATCAAAATACGATAATATGAGGATTTTTGTATTTATTACGTAGTGTAGTAGGTACCATGTGTAAACATAACTCTGGATGCAAATTAATAATTGATCAGTTACTCATTACAAAATGAGAACTATTCACGTTTTTATTTTATTTATGTAGGATATTTTAAGCAAATTGTTCTGGAAACCAGTCTACACTACCCAAATTCTGAGGAAAGTGCTTAGTTATGCAGCTCCTGCGTGACGGACTTTTTTAATTGTTTAAGAGCTTATAGTCCTAGTTACGGAGCTCTTAAATTCAATAAATAAATATTAGGTTATAGTTCCCGTGGTTTTCTACTGGAAAATACTTAGCGGTTATACTGCCCCATAACGGGAGTGTTATCTGACTATTTCTGCTTGAAGAACCCCATCTCGCATGCTTTCCTTTAATACCTCTAGCGGTAGTAAGGGAAACACATAGGTTCTAAACATTCTTATCTCAGGGTATAGGTGTGAACTACAAGACTGCTAATTGACTCGGGAAAATACACTTTAAATTAATAAGAACAATGAATATAATCAGCTTTTATTTAAACTGTTTTTTTTTTTTATTTATTTTATTGTCCTCAATGTTCATCTTAAAACTTTTATTAACTTAATATTTGTATGATTTCCAAAGACGTCTAACTAGTTTCTCACCAACTATGTTTTCTTGTATATTTAATTTTTAACTGTTCAACTGTATTATTAATTTAAAAAAGTCCGTCACGCAGGAGCTGCATAACTAAGCACTTCCCTCAGAATTGGGTAGTGTCGAGTGGATTCCTGAATAATTTGCTTAAAATAACCTAGATAGATAAATAAAATAAAAACATAAATAGTTCTGCTCTTTTGAATATATTATGAGCACATGTTTTAATTATTAATTTTGCAATTAATTTCCTTCCAGAGTTTTGTGTATGCGTGGTACTACACTACGTAATAAATACTCAAAGCTTCACATTTTCGTCTACTGATCTTGACGAATAAAATATAATAAAAATTACGTCTGGTATTGGCAAATAACTACTTTTACTCCAGAGTAAAGCCCTCCTCCTGATGAACCAATTTAGTTTATCTTTACAACACATTTTTCACTTCAGTTGGCCACAACAAATACCGAGTTTCGTGGAAATATAACAAAAATTACGACTGTTATTGGCAAATAACTACTTTGGCTCCGGAGTAAACCCCCCCCCCCCTCCTAATGAACCAATTTAGTTTATCTTTACAACACATTTTTCACTTCAGTTGGCCACAACAAATACCGAGTTTCGTGGAAATATAACAAAAATTACGACTGTTATTGGCAAATAACTACTTTGGCTCCGGAGTAAACCCCCCCCCCCCCCCCCTCCTAATGAACCAATTTAGTTTATCTTTACAACACATTTTTCACTTCAGTTGGCCACAACAAATACCGAGTTTCGTGGAAATATAACAAAAATTACGACTGTTATTGGCAAATAACTACTTTGGCTCCGGAGTAACCCCCCCCCCCCCTCCTAATGAACCAATTTAGTTTATCTTTACAACACATTTTTCACTTCAGTTGGCCACAACAAATACCGAGTTTCGTGGAAATATAACAAAAATTACGACTGTTATTGGCAAATAACTACTTTGGCTCCGGAGTAAACCCCCCCCCCCCCCTCCTGATGAACCGATTTTGTTGGTTAACGAACTCGATCAATCTTTTGATGGGGGAATACTATATACCAAGTTTCGTGGCGAAAAAATAAAAACTCTGGCCTGTATCGTGTTAACGGACACATATATAACTATATATATATATATATATATATATATATATATATATATATATATATATATATATATATATATATATATATATATGGGGGCGAGGTTAGCTTAGTGTTAGAGCACTGGACTAATAATCTGGATGCCTAAGTTCAAATCCCGAGCAAGCACTGAAGATCTTTTCTTCTAGTGTCTTCGTTCATGGGTTGAATTCGGCCTCCCTGACCGTCCCTAGGCCAACCCAGCCTTTAATTAATTTAATTAATAATGGGTACCTTGGGTGCTAATGACTCCAGCAGTCGAAGCAGGAAAGGGGAAAATCAGGCGGCCGGAGCATAGTACTGACCACACTATCTCCCTAGTGTGCCGTATGGTCATGAATCAGATACCTCTATAGTATCTGCCCCTCAGGGCCCTCGTGGCCTGTTACGGGACTGATTTTATATATATACATATATATATATATATATATATATATATATAGGAATTTGTCTACAAAAGGGCGATATTTTTCAGTTTTTTTTCGTTTTACGCGCAAACGATGCGTCGGATCAAAAGATGTCTAGGAATAAATTAGTCTTAAAATTAAATTTTCTATCAGAATCCGTCATAAAAAAATACCTGCCGCCATTGGAAAATCCAGAGTTAGATGCGCTGGAGAAAAACTGGAGAATGTTACAGTCAACTTAACCTTCAGAAGAGACCTCATTCAACATTACTATGACCTACCGAGTTTCATTTCGAAATTCCAACAACTCTAGGGGGAAAAGGGGGTGGACACATATACTGGGACACCCTGTGTATATATATATATATATATATATATATATATAAATTTTAACTGGGGTCATTTTCGGTGTCTACGAGGTCTAAGATTCGAAGAAATTTTTCAAAAATTCCGTCATGAGTGCAACCTCAATAGCTACTTTCCTTCGGAGGAAAGTGCTAAAAATAAAAGCCACACTGATTTATACCAAATATTGTCTCAATCATGTCCACCATAAAACCA
Organism: Gonocerus acuteangulatus; assembly: GCA_946811695.1. Taxonomy (NCBI): domain Eukaryota; kingdom Metazoa; phylum Arthropoda; class Insecta; order Hemiptera; family Coreidae; genus Gonocerus; species Gonocerus acuteangulatus. The sequence continues at coordinate 82,022,104 of OX328128.1, read as the reverse complement.
AATTTATCCTAAATGCTTATCACCCATATCTACTACCAACAACACCAATAGAACGTCTCGAGCCCATGAAATTCCCCAAGACCGAGCTCCTAAAAGCCCTTGTTAGAATAACCACTAGTTGGTTAGACTAAACTAACCATTTCCTGATTGATAGTGATTGGTTCGGCCTTCTTTCAATCAGTCTTTTCCCATTGTTAACTAATTATAGTTGTAGTTACTCTCTGATTGGCTTCTTCTCTTCTATAGTCTAGATTTAGGCTAGCTCAGGCCAGTGTCCAGTGCCCTTGGTGAATAGAACCTGGGTCTTTTTCCACCCACATCCAGTTATTTTTATTAGTGATTGCAGTGATTTTAAATAATTATTCTGATTACTATATTGTCATAATATGGTTTCTAACTACTAACCCTTGGGTAAGTAACCTGTATTGGTAAGTAATGGCCTAAATGAAAACAAGAAGAATATATTTCAGCAAGGAATATTTATTTATAAAAAGGTCAATATTATAAAAATACAATAAAAAGACAAATTATTCAATGTCTTCTGTAATAACTATGGGTTGTCTACAGATTCTCTTTCGACATACCTATCTTTCATTTTATTCTGAACAAGATAATTTAATTTCAAGATCATTGGAACCTATCCTTGTTTTATGTCATATTCCATGTTTTATTTGTAAGAACTCAAATGCCTTTGTCAGGTACCTGATATATATATCTCGAGCTAATTTCGAAAGACCCCCCCCCCCCCTTTTTTTTTTTTTTTTTTTTTTTTTTTTTTTTTTTTTTTTTTTTTTTTTTTTTTTTTTTTTTAAATATAACTGTATTCACAAATGATGGTTAATTCCCAAGCTAAGTCAAAAAGGCCTTTGGCGATTTTCTCGTTTTTGCTTTGTTTTTGAGAAAAAAAAGTGTGTTTTTGGACCAATCCCGATTTATCGCTTAAATAAAGCGTTGTACGAAAAAACACATCAATACAAAAGTTGTAGCCTATTAAATTGTCTTTAAGCTGAGACCAAGTTCGTCGTCTTAGCTTGAATAATACGAGATAACCGTGTTTGAATAACCCATCGGATGGACATTTTGTCCCATAAAGAGTTAGACGATCCGTCTGCGCGTGGAACGCAAACACTGGAAAAAATAATCTCGGTTTACTTATTCAAGATAAGACGCTGAACTTGGTGTAATCTTAAAGACAATTTAATAGGCCAAAACTTTTGTATTGAGGTGTTTTTTCGTACAACACTTCGTTTAAGCGATAAATCGGGATGTCAAAAAAAACAAAACAAAAAAAAAACAAAAAAAAACACGGTTTTTGCGTTTTTCTCGAAAACGAGAAAATCGCCAAAGGACTTTTTGACTTAGTTTTTCGATTCCCCATCGATATACGAAGTCTGTCGGCTTAAGACTGGGACACCCTGTATAATAAATTCTTATGGTAAACTATTTTTTCGATTACCATTGAAGACATTGGGGTTCATTTCATGTCAAAACGACCAGTGCTATGTGCCGTCATGTCTCAGATATTTTTCAAAATTTTTTCATGAATAGAGGTTCATGAGATAATCTCAAATTAATTTTTTCAGATTTTTTTTATCAAAAATGAACTAGGGGGAATTTTTTGAAATTCTTGTTTTTTGCATGATTTAGGTTACTGCCTTTCTGATAACAGTTTTGAAAAACATTTGTATTTTACTTCTTTTTCAACGAATCCGGCTGTTCTTGGTATCAAATTAAAGCTAATGCTTTTCTCTATCAAACTAAGCTATACTAGTGATACTATAGGCAATAGTGTCATGCCACTAATCGCGCAAAGTTATTTTTTATACTTTTTCATTAGGTAGGTTCAGTAAGTCATACCTCACAAATCACAATTACCACATGCATCAGAATTTTTTTTTATAGAATTATCAAACAGTGTACTAGTTATGTTCTACAAATAAAAATTGTGTTTTTTGCTGTTATGGAAAAAAATATCTTTTTTCTTAGGAAAAAGTTCACTTAAAATGTCAACTTCGTAAAATGTAAATTTAAAGTTTATCTGAGCTCAAAGTAACTCAGCACATTTATCACAGCCAATAAAACTATAACCTATTATATAACAAGGACATTTGACATTAATTTTAGGTTATTCACTATTAGGTACCTAATTTTTATAGTAGAAAGTCATATCGTAGTTTCTGTTAATTTCGGATTCAGTTATATGCTGTGATACAGTTATGAAACACAAAAAGAATGTGTCTGAAGGTCTTAACAATGTTTCTCTTCCATTAAAAAAAAAAGTGAAAAGAAAAAAAAAAAAAGAAGAAAAATGTTGACAAAAGTTTGATCTAGGTACGAAAATATGTGTTTCTTGTAGAAGCGCAGTCTACAAACCAGAGTTTTTTGTTTTTCGTCACGAAACTTGGTATATAGTATTCCCCTAGTAAATGATTGTGGGGGCGAGGTTAGCTCAGTGGTAGAGCACTCGACTAATGAACTGGAGGACCAGGTTCAAAACCCGAGCGCGCACTAAAGATTTTTTCTTCTAGTGCTGCCGTTCGAGGGTTGGATTTGGGGTCCCAGGTCGTCCCTAGGCTCACCCAGCCTTTAATTAATTTAATTAATAATGGGTACCCTGGGTGCTAATGACTCTAGCAGTCGAAGCAGCCAAGGGGAAAATCAGGCGGCCGGAGCATAGTATTGACCACACTATCTCCCTAGTGTGCCGTATGGTCAAGAATCAGATACCTCTACAGTATCTGCCCCTCTGGGCCCTTGTGGCCTGTTACGGGACTGATTTTTTTTTTAGTAAATGATTGTACGTGTTCGTTAACCAGCAAAATTGGTTCATCTCCTGAAGTAGTGAATCGCCCATACCGACCACAATTATTGTTGGAATTATGTAGCAACGAAACTCAAAATTCGTTGTGGACATATTAATAGAAAAATATGTTATGGAAATAAAATAAATCGGTCCATTCTCCACGCGGACGAAGTCGCCAGCTAGATTGGAAAATAAAGCTGAACGAATTGCAAACAGATTCCAAAATATGACGAGGAAAGCTACTTAAACATATTCCAATTCCTTTATCAACATCTAAATCAGAAAAGACATACAAAATAGATGAAAAGGTTCACAATTAACTGAATTTGAAATTTACAGAAACTACGATATGACTTTCCACTATAAAAATTAGGTACCTAATAGTGAATAATCTAAAATTAATGTGAAATGTCCTTGTAATATAATAGGTTATAGTTTTATTGGCTGTAATAAATTTGCTGAGTTACTTTGAGCTCAGATAAACTTTAAATTTACATTTTACGAAGTTGACATTTTAAGTGAACTTTTTCCTAAGAAAAAAATCTTTTTTTCCATAACCGCAAAAAACACAATTTTTATTTTTTGAACATAACTAGTACACTGTTTGATAATTCTATGAAAAAATTATGATGCATGTGGTAATTGTGATTTTTGAGGTATGACTTACTGAACCTACCTAATGAAAAATTATAAAAAATAACTTTGGACGATTAGTGGCATTACACTGTTGCCTATAGTATCACTATTATAGCTTAGTTTGATAGAGAAAAGCATTAGCTTTAATTTGATACCAAGAACTGCCGGATTTGTTGAAAAAGAAGTAAAACACAAATGTTTTTCAAAACTGTTATCAGAAAGGCAGTAACCGAAAACATGCAAAAAACAAGAATTTCAAAAAATTCCCCCTAGTTCAATTTTTGATAAAAAATCTGAAAAAATTAATTTGAGATTATCTCATGAACCTCTATTCATGAAAAAATTTTGAAAAATATCTGAGATATGATGGCACGGGCATATATTAAAATTGGGCGATTTGACGTGAATTGACCCATTGACGAGTCTCTGCCTCCATCCTCTACAGCTGACTATTGAAACAGCGGTACCCAATATGTGTTCCCACCGTTACTCTATCTAGCGGATCCTAGACCACATAGCGGTGTTCATTGTCAATTCCGGGTCTAGCTTCTCTATACTCTATACTCCTCTTCAGGATCAGCTTTCTTAGTTATGGAGGGCATTTGGTGACAGCGACAAACAAACAGTACTTGAATATTATAATTTTTAATTTACTCAATATAATTTAATTAATTTTATCCAGTGACAAAATCTAAAAAAAAAAAAAAGAATATTTTTTTCAATTATAAAAGACTAATATTTGTGGGTGATCGATTCTTGTTTTTAGGAATCTATCGATTTTACACAGCTGATTGACGCTATAAGTAGTAGTAACCTCATTTTGGACGTGACTATTGTTCGGGAAGGTTCGCCTTAAAACAATTAGGCTGTATATTTTAGTTTAATGAGTTTATAGCTCCTGAAGAGGCACCTAAGATGTGAAATATGTAGAGCTTAAATAAAATAAATTGATTTCACTTTGTTAATTCACTTTCAACTTAGTAGACAGTGTAACAGAAATCTCACTGTTAAACATATACCGACAGACTGTAGACAACGAAGAGACTTGACAATTCCTTACAACTTGTGTTGCACTGGATCCGATCCGATTCAATAGCTACCGACTGTCTGAAGAAAAAAGTTCGACTCGCAGGAACTGCGTCATCTTAGCGCGGTTCCGTTCTTATCCCTAGTCTAATTTGGAAAGATTAAAATAGAATCAGTTATTATTTTGGTTCCACCAGTCTTGAAAGGTCTTGATTTACGATTTTACTTGTATGGGTCGGCCAACCCATAAGTCGGCCAGAAAGGCATCCGCTCAGAGGCATTTGGAAAGCCTTGGAATCTCCCTCTTTGAACGCTACATTTCTAACAATAAATTGATCTTCTTATTTTACTTAATCTGTTTTATTGTCAAATACATTATCCGACTATAAGCAATTAAAAAATAACAAGGAATAAAACAGACAAAAAGAACCGTTCGAATAAGCGAAATCAATTACTTTAAAGTTTTAAGCACTTATTTCTCCGATTGACATCGCCTAATTAAAACTTTCTTCAGAACCGTTTTTGTAGGACATTTAGTAGGCTTTCGAATGGTAACCTTCTGCTTCCCAATATTGTCAACCGTTTTCGAGATACTAACGAAAGTATACAAAGTTACCAAAACTTATTATGTCTGTTAATAAAATATTTTATTCTAACCCTTCATAACTCCAAACGTAACAAAAATTTCAACATATTAGTTTTAATGAAAGTAGAACATGAAGAAAATCTGAATCCCATGATTCTAAGTACCCAAACCAAATACGGTATTAAAAAACTATTTTTCCAATTTTCTCGAAAACGGTTAAAGCTATCGCCTTGAAAATGGTTTCATTCGTTTTCCTAGCCCAAGAAGCCTATAAAAAGAGTACTTACAAGCTTATGAACTCAAAAACGTAAGCGTTACGATTTTTTTTGCGCGAATTTCGCCCCAAACGCCATCTTCCAGTGGGCGGATTCTGCTGGTTAACGAACTTGACCTTTCAAATTAGACGAAAGATTTTTGTACCAAATTTCATCAAAATCGGACCATTACTCTCTGAGTTATGCCGCGAACAGACAAATATATATATATATATATATATATATATATATATATATATATATATATATATAAAATAAATAAATATATTCATATATATATACAAATTTGAACCACCTTCATTTTCGGTCTCTAGGGGTTCTGAAACGCAAAATTTTCTAGTCGGCACTTCCGGATTGTTTCATGAGATCAACCTTATAAGCGGGGTTCCTCCCTATGAAGGGAGGGAGGAACCGCGCTAAAAAACAAACACATGCATCTGAATGGAGGTGCCTACATTGGTCCCGACCCGATTCGATCCAATCCGATGGCCACCGATTCTTGGATATTCAAACATGTTTGTTTCTAGACCGATTTTGGACCGACGAAGCAAAATGGTGCCAACCCACATATTGTGTTTAAAAGAGGTCTACAGGTTCTAAATCTTAACCGAGTTCAATGCACTTTTTTTAAAATCAAAGGAAATAAAATTTAGAACAACTTTGTCGATTCAAATTTTTGTTTTTACTTTCCTTTGTTTATTAAATTGCGTGGAAAGATGTTTATAACCATCCAACGTCTATAACCCTCCAATCTGTATAACCTTCCAATGTTTATAACCTTCTAGTTACCTTTCTTATAAATAATTTTAAAATATGAATACCAATACTTCTCTTACCTCCAACATTCAACCTAATCGAAGGTTTCTATGCTTATTAGGTGGTATTTCTTAAATTAGTCACTCATTTTCACGTCACTACGAGGTCATAACTGACGAGCTGTGACTAAATCGGATCGGATCGGGTCGAGAACAATGTAGGCACTCACGTCGGCCGCTGTCGATCAAGCGAAATCGGATTGGATCGGGAGATATACGGGTCCAATGTAGGTGCAGTCTTACACGACTTACTGAAGGTAGCCCGTACATCCTTATACTCCCTACACACTTAAAAGCAGCACACTTATCGTATTCAAAGGTATAACTATACGTAATATTTCATTTTGGTTTTATTTAATATCACCATCTTGTTTTTTCTCTTTGATTTTTCTTTATATTTTATTTTATTGGGCAAACTGACTAATATTTTACGGACCTTTCTTCTGTCGTGCCAATGAGCTCGTCGCCACTGTTACGGAGCTCACATGAAAAAAATTAATAAATTCTCTTTTATTGACCTTTCGCCTTATAAATATTGACTAAATGGTTTCTATACTCAGACGAAATGGTCTTATATTTAAAGTTAGGGATCGAGTGATGAACTGACTGCTGCTATCCATGATCACACGGATGATGTTTATAAATACAATATTAGATATTGTATGTTTGTATTAGTGAATCCGGGGTTATCTCCTATCTCTTGAACCTACATGACCTAAGGCGCTATCTATCGACATCCTTAGGGGATTTTCCATCCTAGTCCGTTCTCGTATCTTAACCTCTGTGTGCCCTTCATTCCTACTAGGATATGCAGGTGAATAGAATATAGAGAAGAAAAACCAGTACAGACATTGTAGCGTGTTTTCCCCGACTAAGAATTAGGCAATTCAGGAGCATATAAAGAAAAAAAATTCGGGTAGGTCTGGGACCACCAGGGGGTATGGAATACCCCTCAAGATTGAGGGGTCCAGGAAAAATATACACATTTTAGTCTAAAATAGTGGGCTTTGAGGTCCACTGACACCTAGTAAACCAAGAAATTTTTTCGTTTTTATTGTGTAAAATCATTTTTACACAAAATGTTTTTACCAAAACGGGAAAATGTACTCATAAAATCTTATTTTTAACTGAATTTCTAATTTTTGTTCCATTTCCATGATTTGTAAAATCTTTATGCTACAATATGTATTACAGTGACTTGTACACAAACACTAACACTTCTCAGCACACTCGCAGCCATCCCTAAAATTGAATTGCCTTTCAAAGGTATGAAAATATTCTTTAATGTATTTTTGACGATTTTATAACACATTTTTACTGATTAAATTAAAATGTAGGGGGGGGGGGGTGCAGCCCCTCACCCCCGCCCTTTTATAAGCCCTTGAGGTGCACAAGATGTGCTCACTTGAAATAATTCGAATTTTCATTGATAACCAAAAAACCGATCGTATAAATTTGCGGATCTGTAAAAACTTAGTTGCCGTAAGATGATGAGAAGGGGCTATCTAATTTTTGCGGGAATGTCTTTTGAAGACCTTATATAACAATAATTCAAGAATTATTAATTCAAAAATTTCCCTAAACATTTTTTTTTAAATGTAAAAAAAAATAATCAAAAAACGTATTTTTCTGTACTTCTTTCGGTCATAACTCCGAAAGTATTCATCTCAGAGACCTTCCCTAGGCGTCAAAACATTGGTAATAACACTTTATTAAATTATGTGAAAAAAAAAATAACTAAAAAATATAGGCGTTTTATATAATTTTTTTGTGACATAAAACACCTTTAGGTTCTTCATATTCTATGAAAAAAATGTTGATTATACAGCGTGTTCCAGATTGAGATATCATGGGGTTTTATTCTGCGTGCCATTTGAAGTTCAGGGGAGCAGAAATGAGCGTGCTATCTCAACATGTAGCAGAGCTTCTCAAATTTGTGTCTACTTTCATAACTATTGGGGTTTTTTTCTAATAAAAAGTGTGTCTTGTGTGTGTGCTCGATTTATGAAATATTGTTGTCGGTCGTGTTGTATCAGGTTTCTTGCTTACAAACCTTTTTGAGATAATACCTTAAGATGTTGGTATGTTATCCATACTTAGCATACTCCTGTAGCAGACTACGGAATATCTCTCGTAGGTTTATGGAATATTGTTGTCGGTCTTATTGTACCAGGTTTCTTGCTTACATACCTCTTTGAGATAATACCTTAAGAAGTTGGTATGTTATCCATACTTAGCATACTCCTGTAGCAGACTACGGAATATCTCTAGTAGATTTATGGAATATTGTTGTCGGTCTTGTTGTACCAGGTTTCTTGCTTACATAACTCTTTGAGATAATACCTTAAGAAGTTGGTATGTTATCCATACTTAGCATACTCCTGTAGCAGACTACGGAATATCTCTAGTAGATTTATGGAATATTGTTGTCGGTCTTGTTGTACCAGGTTTCTTGCTTACATATCTTTGAGATAATACCTTAAGAAGTTGGTATGTTATCCATACTTAGCATACTCCTGTAGCAGACTGCAGAATATCTCCAGTAGATTGCGTGTTACATCCCTCCCACTTCCTCTCGGACATTATGTTGATTTAAGACAAGCATTAAACGGGCCTCCCTTCCATCTCTTCTTCTTTTATAGGCCTATAAACATTGGAGTAACTCTAAACACGATTAGTAATATTTCCGTTATAAAAGCATTAAGGCCGATCTTTCATTGGACAATGTCTTTTATGCCCATTATCACAAACCTCAAAAGGTTTTTGTTTCACCTCGAATATCCATACCGTTCTTTCGGGGTTTCTCGCTCCCTCCGTCTTTTTCCCTCTCTCTTCTGTTTTCTCTATAGTGCACTTATATTTTTCGGTCTACAAGTTCTTCTACTTCTGTTGCTCCACATTCTTTGTTATTTTTATTCAAAGCTAAAAAAAAAAAGAAAGTCATATATACTCGCAATCTGGCATAAGAAATATTGAACAACGAGCGACAAAAACGGCAGTGATCTCTGTAAGAACGTTCATCCAAATCCAAACCTTCCCATATATATATATATATATATATATATATATATATATATATATATATATATATATATATATATATGGGAAGGTTTGGATTCCCTCTCCAGCGGTTTGCCCCTGTTTATTAATAATAATAGTTATATTTGTCACATTCAGGGGCGAGGTTAGCTCAGTGATGAGTTCAAATCCTGAGCAAGCAATAAACATTTTTTCTTCCAGTGTCTTCGTTCGTGGATTGGGTTCGGCCTTCCTGACCGTCCCTAGACCAACCCAGCATTTAATTAATTTATTAATGGCAACCTGCAAAGGGAAAAATCAGGCTGCCGGAGCATAGTGCTGACCACACTATCTCCCTACTGTGCTGTATGGTCATGAATCAGACACCTCTAGAGTATCTGCCTCTCAGGGCCCTCGTGGCCTGTTGCGGAACTGTGTTTTTTTTTTATGTGTCATACTTAGCTTTTTATGTGTCATACTTAGCTTTTAGCGCGGTTCCTCCCTCCCCCATAGGGAGGAACCCCGCTTATAAGGTTGATACAATGAAACGATCCGGAAGTGCCGACTAGAAAATTTTGCGTTTCAGAACCCCTAGAAACCGAAAATAACGGTGGTTCAAATTTGTATATATATATATATGTATATATTTATATATATATATATATATATATATATATATATATATTTGTCTGTTCGCTCTCTAAATAGAAGACGAATGGTCCGATTTTGATGAAATTTGGTACAAAAATCTGTCGTCCAATTTGAAAGGTCAAGTTCGTTAACCAGCAAAATCCGCCCACTGGAAGATGGCGTTTGGGGCGAAATTCGCGCAGAAAAAATCGTAACGCTTACGTTTTTGAGTTCATAAGCTTGTAAGTACTCGTTTTATAGGCTTCTTGGGCTAGGAAAACGAATGAAACCATTTTCAAGGCGATAGCTTTAACCGTTGTTGAGAAAATTGGAAACATAGTTTTTGAATACCGTTTTTGGTTTGGGTACTTAGAATAACGGGATTCAGTTGAAACATTATCTGCATGTTCTACTTTCATTAAAACTAGTATGTTGAAAGTTATGTTACGTTTGGAGTTAAGGAAGGGTTAGAATAAAATATTTTATGAACAGACATGAAAAGTTTTGGAAACTTCGTATACTTTCATTAATATCTCGAACACGGTTGGGAAATCGTGGTAAGTGGATTGAAACTATTTGAAAGCTTACTAAATTCTCTACAAAAATGATTCTAAAACTATTTTTGATTAGGTTATGTCAATCGGAGAAATAAGTGCTTAAAACTTCAAATATGTCTGTTTTGTTCTTATGAACGGGTTTTTGTCGTTCTTTTTGTCTCTTTCCCTTGGTTTTTTATTGCTTTTTATTTTTGTAATTTCTTATGTTGTATTTGTAAGGAAAATGTATGTGTGTGTAAAACAGGATAGGTAAAATGAGACCAATTTTCTGTTGTCAGAAATAATAAAAAGTTTTGGGAACTTCGTATAATTTCTTAATATCTCGAAAACGGTTGAAAATCTTGGGAAGCGAAAGGTTACCATTCGAAAGCTTACTAAATGGTCTACAAGAATGGTTTTAAAGAAAGTTTTGAATAAGCGATGTCAATCGGAGAAATAAGTGCTTAAAACTTTTAAGTAATTGATTTCGCTTATTCGAACTTTTCTTTTTGTCTGTTTTATTCCTTGTTATTTTTAAATTGCTTATAGTCAGATAATGTATTTGACAATAAAACAGATTAAGTAAAATAAGAAGATCAATTTATTGTTAGAAATGTAGCGTTTAAAGAGAGAGATCCCAAGGCTTTCCAAATGCCTCTGAGCGGAGGCCTTTCTGCCCGACTTATGGGAGAGCTGACCCATACAGGTATGATTGTAAATCAACAAAGACCTTTCAAGACTGGTTTGTTTGAGATTTCATTTGGATAGCTGTTTCGCTATTGATCTAAACAAAGTAATAACTTTTTCTATTCTATGCCTTCATAAACACTAGAGATAAGAACGGAACCGCGCTAAGATGACGCAGTTCCTGCGAATCGGACTTTTTTTTTATGTGTCATACTTAGCTTTTTATGTGTCATACTTAGCTTTTTATGTGTCATACTTAGCTTTTTATGTGTCATACTTAGCTTTTTATGTGTCATACTTAGCTTTTTATGTGTCATACTTAGCTTTTTATGTGTCATACTTAGCTTTTTATGTGTCATACTTAGCTTTTTATGTGTCATACTTAGCTTTTTATGCGTCATACTTGGAAGTTTCCATTTTCTCTAGAATCCTCTTATTTTGTATTGATAGTTTTCATTTATAGCTATTTGTTTTTTTGTTAAAAGTGATTTTTAAGTATAGATCTATCATTTATATTTACTTGGTTAACCTTTTTCTGTTCATTAATTCTGTATTTTCTTACCTTTGTCGTTTAGCTGACGAAGGCTACCAAAGAGCTGCCGAAACGTCCTTAATACAGATTTTCACAAAAATCGTATTGATGTTTTCTTAGACGAATCCCAACTATTCCCTGATTACTTATTTGTTTTTTGTTGTTTTTTTGGGGGGGGGGATTTTTTTTTTGTTTGTTATTATTTTAAATATAAATTTGATTAATCGTATAATTGGATTTATATGTAATATAGTATAATTAATATATTCCTAGAACTGTATATATGTAATATTACTGTATATGTGTTTATTTTATATTTTATGATTAGAAATATGTCTAATGTTTGAATTGGGCGTTGGTTGAGGATGGTCATAAATAAATAACACAAAAAAATATTTAGCCAGATTCCTCTACAAGATCTTTCGGTTGTAATGCATCCTTAGTGATTGACAAGGATGGACACACATACAAACATATATATATATATATATATATATATATATATATATATGTTTGTATGTGTGTGTGTGTGTATGTATGTGGTTGGTGAGACGCCTTCTCGCTCCATATACATATATCAAAAAATCAATCAAAACGATAAGGGAAGAAGATGAGCGAAAGACTATAAGCGATTCGCCTTCAGCTGTGTATTATGTGCCCGTGTGCACATGACGAGAAGAGCATATAGAAGCTTATCTTTCTGGCGGTAGGAAATAACAGGAATTTCCCTTGAAATATCGCTTAGGGAGATAAGAAGGAAGAAGGAGTGGATGGAGGTAAGTGAAGAAGGAGGTTGACAGCTGTCATCTTCTTTACTACAGCTTTGACAGAACGGGTCTCGTCTAAAGCAGCTGTCGTATTATTTACTTCAACTTTGATAGAACTTTGAGTTTAAAAAGTAGATGTACTTCTTCTTTGCTTGGAAATTATTATAAGGAGGATCTCTGTCAAAATGCCGCATCTCTGAAAAAACCTCCGACACCGAAGGTGTTAAATCGCGTGAAGATATCTGTAATGTAACGCAATTATCCGTAGTTTATTTGGTGTAGAAGAAAAAAGTGGTACTTTGCTATCCTCTCCGCATAGTTTTACCTAAAAGTACATGTTTTGAAGTTGCTTTCATATAAATTTCATCGCCGGATTCGGCCGTTGTCGTGCACAGCCTAATAAAATGAAGCGATGCGATTATTTTACGAAAAATGAGTTTACCGTTACTATTTTCTGCAGAGAGTTGTTGAACACTTTGTGATAGCAAGTAACTGAACATTTACAGTGAGATCTATCTAATATCTCCTGTAATATCTCGTGTAAAAATGTCAAAATGTATTCGTTATAAGTGAAAATTTTAATAAAGATAAATACGTCGAGACCATTTTACTGTATTACATTGCTTGTGAATTTCGTCAACTCAGTACTCGAAAATACATTTGGAAGGATACATATCTCTAACAATTGAGTAAAATTTGGCTTTTTTAAATCGAATACTTGCTGTTTTTCACGGTTTTCGTGATATAAAACCCATTTATCTTCCAAAATAATTATTCTATCGAATTGGCAGTAGTCTTTTTCAACTCAGCACTACAAAATACCTTAAAAACGATACCAAAATCAGAAAGATTGAAGTAAATAGGGGTTTTTTCCCAAAATCGGGCGTTTGGCACCACTGTGTGCCGCATGATTCATTTTTGAAGTATTTTTTGTTCCGAGTCGATTGAGACTACTACATTTATGTTTTAAAAGATAAACGGGTTTATAATATAAACGAAACCGTGAAAAAGGCAAGTTTTGAATGTATAGAAATCATAATTGACTCAATTTTTAGAGACACGTATGCTTTCAAATGTCTTTTCGATTGCTGAACTGAATCAGTTAACCATCAATGCAATACTGTTTACTGTTCTCAATGTATTCCGCATTGTTAAAATTTTTGCTTATAACGAATGAATGTTGACAAGCTAACTCGAGATAGCATATGGATTTCACTGTTAATGTTTAGGTACTTCTGGAAAAAAAGGAAATTCGCTTAAAAGCTACATATATACTTTTCACCAAAACTGTGAAATTTGTAATGGTGTGTAAAGGTGTTTTATGATTAGAACTATTAGACACCTTAATAAAATCGATAAGAAATATTAGAACAGTATTCTTCAACTAATTAGGTATTAACTAATTTTAGTTGAAGAACCTTCGGTTTTTGGTTTTTTACCCTCTCGACACCACTGTGCGCCGGTGGGTTCCGCGATCAGCCACATCAGAACCGCGGTAATCACCGCACAGCAGTGCAGTGTTTTTCCATTTTTATTTGTCCGTTGTCAATTGGGTAGATTTAAATTTTGGGGAGGAGTTTGGAAATGTTTCTCTTGTCGTACGTATAGCTATGTTGCTTTGTTGCAACTTTAACTTGCAGCTGCTGCGCCGTCTTTATCCCTTTTCAGAATGTTATTCGTCTTTGACACTCCTCAACACTTCCTCTTCAAAGGCAGACATGTATCTGGTACATAGGGTTTGGATAGTTATTTTGATTTATGGTACTTAAAGCGACCCCCCCCCTCCATCATTGAAGAACTGGAGCTTGAGGATTTAAAATACCAGTTTTAATCCGACCTTCGATAGTTGCCTCGGAGATGACATCGTGGTGCCTATGACATTGCCTGGGTGATGACAGCGTGTTGCCTATGACATTGCCTGGGAGATGATAGCGTGTTGTCTATGACATTGCCTGGGAGATGACAGCGTGGTGCCTATGACATTGCCTGGGAGATGACAGCGTGGTGCCTATGACATTGCCTGGGAGATGACAGCGTGGTGCCTATGACATTGCCTGGGAGATGACAGCGTGTTGCCTATGACATTGCCTGGGAGATGATAGCGTGTTGTCTATGACATTGCCTGGGAGATGACAGCGTGGTGCCTATGTCATTGCCTGGGAGATGACAGCGTGGTGCCTATGACATTGCCTGGGAGATGACAGCGTGGTGCCTATGACATTGCCTGTGGATGCTAACGTAAACAAAAAGTATCTATTATGTGCGACATATTCCCCCATTGTGGTTTCACCATTCCACCAATCCTGAAATTCTTATATCCTGAACAGAAATAATATCCTATTGATTGTCTCGCCCTATTATTTGGTGAAAACTTTGACTTTGCTCTCCTTTAAGCTTTGATAACCAATCTATCCACAAGGATATTGTGTTTGATCTTTATCTCAATCTTTTATCCTTTGATTATCAAGTGTCGGAGAATTTTCACAGGCCAATTTCATAAATTATCACAACAAAAAGTGCTTTGAAGTTCTCCCTTGACATTAATTATTTGTTCTTTGATGTCTCTCTGTTGTGAAAGTAACCCAATTTCTTTGGTTGCCGAAAGATTTTTCGGGCGGTGCTTGGCTCTTTGGTTGTTCGCTCGACGCATTCCAATGTTCGGCGCGCTTTATCTGCTAGTTTCGTCGTTCCTGGGTCGGCGTCGAGGCACTTAGGCTCCCAGAACCTTTAATGGGTACATGCAAACAAGAAAATCGGGTGGAGGATGCATGGTACTGACCATGCTATCTCCTTATTGTGTCAAGTGGTAAGTATCTCTTCTCTGTGGTCCTCTTAGCCTGTTACAACCTGATTTTATTTTAATTTTTGGAAAGTCTTCTGTAATATCATTTTAAGTTCGTTTATTATTTCAATGCTCTGTCTTAAACTTAGATCCAAGAGAGGTCGTGTTCCTTATTGACTCTAAGGCTGCTATTTACGCCCATAGCAACAAGCCCACTGATTGTCTCAACTTCTCAAAATGCCGCAGAAAAATAGCCGACCTCATTAATATTGGATTGTAAGTAAGTATTCATTGGGTTCCCACCCACGTCAGTCTTCCAGGCAACAAAAAAACTGACGAAATGGCTAAAAAGGGAGCAGAGGAGGAACAAACTGAAACTCTCTAATTCTAACAAGCAGCAAGAAGCCAAATTGACAACGCAATATCCAGGCATAATAAGAACCTCCTAAAAAATCCACAGCACGAAAAAACGTGAGAAAAACCTACCAACCCCAGGTCACATCCCTGACAATCTGAACAGAAGCAAAGCTGTTGCAAGGTTCTTGAACATGCTCCCCAACATACCACCTCCAACATCTCGGCTTAGCGCACTCAGACTTTTGCCTTCAACGTTCAACCGTAAGGATTTTGTGAAGTCATCTTCTCATCTGTCCCGAACTCAACCATTTTCCTGACCTCACGACGCAGTACTGGGAGGCACTGCGTCAACCGCAACAGACGGGCGTTGGATAAAATAAATAACTTCATAAATATATCTGTTTCTTCTATTTCCTGTTCTCCTTGCTCGCTCCATCCGGTATTCCATCCGACATTCTGAGGAATTAAAATTCCACGCATGACGAATCAATCAGGTGACGTTTATCGCGTCTGTTTTTATTTAGCGTATCCGATATCCTTTGACCGCGGAGGTCGCGACTCTGTGACGTAGACAGTCTAAGATTAACTCGTATATGATAACTAATATGAAAAAAAATCATCTGATTGCTATTCAATACAGAATTGTTTAATTTATCTAACTATTATTGCTAATGAATCTTTAAATTGATAGGATTACTCTTTTTAGAGGCTTATCGATTCTAGAAATAGATCTGCATCCTTGTCGACATTTTTGCGCGTTTCTCTCCATACAGTGTAAAATCCGTATATAATGTTGTGCCGATTTCACAATCAAAATTACTGACGGAAAATGTGTACGGTTCACGGTTCAAACGCCCCGAAAAAACCGGCCGCCCAAATTTCCATAAGATGTCTGGATTTTAATGGCACAAAAGAACTTAGAAAAGAAACGTGAAATTCGTTAAAGAGCAAATGTCACCTATCGGGACAACATTTTTTTTTTTTTTTTTTTTTTTTTTTCGGAATATCCAGGAAAATAAAATCGTAAAGCTTTACAGTTTTACGCTATTTGACTATCATAGAGGATCGAATGAAAACTTTTTAACCGATTTTAAGATAACATAAAAACAGTCTAATTTTTAGAAGTATAATAATATAATATATAATAATATAATTTATATAATAATATAATATATATAATAATATAATATAAAATAAAGTTTTTTTGTTCTTAGAAATATGGAAGATTTCATTTTGTTCCGCATTTTTGAGAAATATTTCAGTATTTCTAATATAATTTGTACAGTATTTAGATATATGAGGAAATGGTCACTACCTTCAGAAGTTTTGTTAGTTTTTAGCAGAAGAAATTTCAGAGCAATTCCACCATCTTCAGTCATCTATACAACGCACTTTTCAAAACTTACGCTACAACAAAACAATATAAGGAGTAACATAAAATTATTATGATAGCTGTACCGTGGATTGATGATCGTCCAGAGGCTTGGTAGAGCGTAGGGATGGGCGATAGTCGATAGTTACTATCGATATATCGATAGTTCATGACAATCGATAGCAGATATCGATAGTCATGAACTATCGATAGATTATGATAGCTGTACCGTGGATTGATAATCGTCCAGAGGCTTGGTAGAGCGTAGGGATGGGCGATAGTCGATAGTTACTATCAATATATCGATAGTTCATGACAATCGATAGCAGATATCGATAGTCATGAACTATCGATAGATTATGATAGCTGTACCGTGGATTGATAATCGTCCAGAGGCTTGGTAGAGCGTAGGGATGGGCGATAGTCGATAGTTACTATCGATATATCGATAGTTCATGACAATCGATAGCAGATATCGATAGTCATGAACTACCGATAGATTATGATAGCTGTACCGTGGATTGATAATCGTCCAGAGGCTTGGAGGAGCGTAGGGATGGGCGATAGTCGATAGTTACTGTCGATATATCGATAGTTCATGATAGTCGATAGCAGATATCGATAGTCATGAACTATCGATAGATTTTATTTTTTTTTTCTTCCAGAATTGAAGTTCTCAGCATCTGGAGGACTGTGGTATTAAATACTAACACATCTGGTGAATTAAATTCTGAAAATGTACCTTCTGGTGAATACAACCAACTACATAATGTAGCCAAGAAATACCTTTGTGTTCCAGGCTCGTCTGTAGCCTTAGAACGTGTATTTTCAGCCGCTGGAAAAATCATTTCTGAGCAGCGGAACAGACCGAGCAAAAAAAAAGCGGAAATGTTGGTTTTCCTTTCTGGTAATATGTAGCTCAAGGAGCAAAACTAAAACAGTTTAAAATAAATGCACTTTTTTGTATCTCTTGATATTTTATTCTTTGGAAATGCTTTTTATAAATTTAAATAAATTAGTTTTTTGTTTTTAACCTTTGTGATATCTTATAAATACACCTAATACTGCAAGTAATTGATAATTCAACTCAATAACATTAAATTCTCTTCATTGGACAGGTATGTAAGGAATATGGAAAGCAACTATCGATAGTAACGATATTTTATAACCGATAGTATCGGCCTATCGATAGTGCTGAACTATCGACTATCGCCCATCCCTAGTAGAGCGTGACGTTGCTACTAGTTTACAAGGGCTTAGTATTTGTCATTAGTGCTTGCTTAATATGCGACAAGTTAGCTCCCCCGTCACTATTGTACTACGTACTTGTCACTTGTCACATCGTAAAAACAGCTCAACAAGTGCTTAGTGACAGCTTAGTTACTTGACGGACTTTACTGAATGTGCGTGTCCACTAAGAGATAACGAGTACTGATCACTCACGAGTACATTACTCGACGGTCCACGAGTATTTAAAAAAGTAATTTTCACTTGTCACTAACCCAAGTAAAAGTACTAAGCGTAAAGTAAGCATTAAGTAATGCATGTTTGGATTAGCAGACAACATTTCTTATCACTAGGGACCGGATTCTTAGGTTTTCACCTATTTTAGCGCGGTTCCTCCCTCCCCCATAGGGAGGAACCCCGCTTATAAGGTTGATACAATGAAACAATCCGGAAGTGCCGACTAGAAAATTTTGCGTTTCAGAACCCCTAGAAACCGAAAATAACGGTGGTTCAAATTTGTATATATATATATATGTATATATTTATTTATATATATATATATATATATATATTTGTCTGTTCGCTCTCTAAATAGAAGACGAATGGTCCGATTGTGATGAAATTTGGTACAAAAATCCGTCGTCTAATTTGAAAGGTCAAGTTCGTTAGCCAGCAGAATCCGCCCACTGGAAGATGGCGTTTGGGGCGAAATTCGCGCAAAAAAAATCGTAACGCTTACGTTTTTGAGTTCATAAGCTTCTAAGTACTCGTTTTATAGGCTTCTTGGGCTAGGAAAACGAATGAAACCATTTTCAAGGCGAGAGCTTTAACCGTTTTCGAGAAATTTGGAAAAATAGTTTTTGAATACCGTTTTTGGTTTGGGTACTTAGAATCATGGGATTCAGTTGAAACATTTTCTGCATGTTCTACTTTCATTAAAACTAATATGTTGAAATTTTTGTTACGTTTGGAGTTTAGGAAGGGTTAGAATAAAATATTTTATTAACAGACATAAAATGTTTTGGTAACTTTGTATACTTTCCTTAATATCTCGAAAATGGTTGAGAATCATTGGAAACGGAAGATGACCATTAGAAAGCTCACTTAATGCTCTTCAAAAATGGTTCTGATGAAAGTTTTGATTAGGCGATGTCAATCGGAGAAATAAGTGCTTAAAACTTTAAAGTAATTGATTCCGCTTATTCGAACTGTTCTTTTTGTCTTTGATTTTGGTACTTAGAATTATGGGATTCAGTTGAAACATTTTCTGCATGTTCGAATTGTATCAACACTAATATGTTGAAATTTTAGTTACGTTTGGAGTAAAGGAAGGGTTAGAATAAAATATTTTATTAACAGACAAGAAAAGTTTTGGTAACCTTTTATACTTTCGTTAGTATCTCGAAAACCGTTGAGAATCTTGGTAAACGGATGGTTTCCATTCGAAAGCTTACTAAATGCTCTAGAAAACAGGTTCTGAAGAAAGTTTTGATTAGGCGATGTCAAACGGAGAAATAAGTACATATAACTTAGAAGTTTGATAAACGATAATTGATTTCGGTAATTTATACGGTTCTTTTTGTCTGTTTTTATTTCTTGTTATTTTGTTATTGCTTCTAGGAGGAGGATGTATTTCTCAATAAAACAGGGGAATAAATACAAATTCTTTGAACCAGTAACAGAACTGAAAACGTAAATATTCTCTGTGTAGAGTCAGTCCGGGTCGAGGTATTAGGCCGGTTCAGGTAGGCTGGTATTGCACTTCATAAATCAAGATTCATTGTTCTCATCAAGCATTCTAGGACAGCTGACAGTTACCTTTACCTGTAGGAAGTCATGCAGCCAAATTCTGTACTAGAAATATAATTATATTTTGTGGTTGAATGTGGCCGTAGTTCAATAAAAAATAACACTACTTTCTCATTTTCATGTACAATTTTATTTTGTTTAATTGCATTTAAAAGTAAAATGGATATGTTAGCACTGCAAGTTAAGTAAATTAGAAATATATTCGTAGAAGAGTCTTCGTAGACCGAAACTTGGGACGGCAGAAAGAGTAATTTCTGCTTAGGATAGTTTCATCCCTAGCCGAAAGTCATGTTTTTTTTTTTTTTTTTTTTTTTTTTTCATATTTGTTTACATTAGGAATGATGCAAACAAAGTAATAACTGTTTCTATTCTAAGTCTACAAAATAACACTAGGGATATGAATGGAACCGCGCTAAGATGACGCAGTTCCTGCGAGTCGGACTTTTTTTCCTTTCTGCTAAACATGATAATGATCCGTTTTTTTATATGATTCGCGTCTTGTAGCATCATTGCGCAAATTTGGAAGAACCTAAAAAAACCTATTCAGGATGATATCACCTAAAATCACCCAAATAACGATGGAATGTCATAGAAAGACCTAATCTTTAAAATAGAAAATACAATTCAATGAACTCATTTCCTCGATCAAACAAACTTTCTTAAAAGCATCTTCCCGGGTCCAGACGTTCAGGGAAAGTTTACTAGGGGTGTCGCTTCGGCCAGAACCCATTTTAAGACGCTGGGTAAAAATAAAAAGAGTTGTTGACGCTTTGGATATGAATGAAGCAGCTGCCATTTCTAAGGCTTCGATGTTCCTCCAGACCAACGAGATTCGTGGTGCACTCGCATTCTTAAGAACACATTTCTCAGCTCTTCCAAATATCATTGGAAAAGTGGAATCGTCAACACTGGAGCTGGGATTAAATACTCCTCTATAACGTCTTTTGACGTAAACGGGCGCATCTTTAGCTTTCTCCGCTTTTAAGACTGTTCTCTAAGGCAACAGGAAGAATCTCACCGTCGAAAACCTGGGCACCTAATATGATCGTTTACTATAACAAGGGCTAATAGCTATTTTAGTTTCATATTTTTTCTTTTAAATTTTTCCAAGATTTAATTATTTCATTTTTAACATAGTTAAGTACCTTTCTATAGGCAGTTAAATTCTTCATGATGTTCCTTAGAAGTTGGAACTCTTTATTAGAGAAACTTGTCCATATTTATTTTTTTTTTTGTTTTATGTTCTTATTTTTTTTTTATTAATGTATATTTTATAAAACAATTTACTCTATTTTCATTTTTTTAATGTTTTTTTAACATTGCTTTATTCTCAAAACTGTATTTTATTTATATAAATTTCATTCACTTTGTTTTTTAAATAAATATTTTGTTGAATATTTGGACCTCTTATTATTATTATTTTTTTTTTTTTAAATAACTCGTACTCGAATTTCCGTTTTATTTTTATTTCCACATCTCCCACCTCCTCTCAATATAGTATTCTATAAAATAATGTTATTTAATGTTTATTTTTAAGTCACTATATATACATATTAATTTATCAGTGATAAATTAATCAAAATTATTAATGATAAATTATAATATGTTGAACTTATTTTTTGAGCCTATTGAAACATTTTTGTCACCTAAAAAACCTAAAATCGATTTTTAAATAAAAAACCTAAAAATACCTATTTTTGAACCTATTGAGCGATTTTTATCACCTAAAAAAACCTAAAATAGGTTTTTGAATAAAAACCTAAAAAAGGCCTATTATGCTTGTTGCAAAAACTTAATTTGACACTTATTTTATCCTAAAAATCCGGTCCCTACTTATCACCCTTCAATCATAAAATCTTGAGAGTCTCATGCATTGCAGTTGTACGGCTGACACTTTCATTGCATATAACCTTCCTATTAATTTTTTTTTTCGTTTTTAACGGCGCATGAACTATTTGCGCCGCCTTCCTATTAATATATTGAACTCTAATAACTAATTACACGTGTAGATCTTAAGTTGAAAACTAAGATGTTATAGGTAGTTGGTAACAGCTTATTCAATTTATTTTGTATTTTATATTAAATTTTTGCTTGTCGTAGAAACGTTTCGGCTATAAGCCATTTTCAATCTAATTATCTGTGAAATACAATTGATCATACTGGTTAGGATATTAAGTTAAATGATAAACATAAAAATCAGAATATACTAATGTATCAACAGCTGACCTGTGTGCTTGTATTGTTGATGTTATTTAGTTTGTGGAGCAAATTTCATTTTTTGAATTGTATGGTTCCTATCTGGAAAATAATTAATATTTATATAGAAACTATTTGGTTAAAGAATTTTATAGTTAAGATTAATATGGATGATATTATACCTCTATCAATATTTATATCTAATAATTATAATAAAACTAAAAATGGACTGATTAGACACCTAATAAATATATCAATTTCTTTTCATTTTTTTTTTCCTTTTCTCCCCAGATTAATTTTTAATATCATTCTAAATAAGTAAATCACTTTAAATAAGTAAGTTGTAAATATTAATTATGTTCCTATTTTTTTATTAACCTATCTAGCTTGAATTGAAGTTTGTTTAGTTAGAATGTTAACTGAATACGTAAATAATATAAATTAAATATAAATATAAATTGTTATATAACAAATTATTATAATAAAAAAAAATAAAAACTTAATAAACTTGAAAAATGATGATTTATCAATGTGTAATTTTACCTGATGTAATGCTGCAACGAGTCAATAAAAACAAAAAAAAAAAAATATTAAGCACTCCGGCGCTTAAAGTTGTGTGTTCAATTCCTTCTAAGGAAAAATAACATGCGTTAGCCCAGTCCTTGCTCGAAAAGGACGGAAACCTCTGTATATCCCCTCTAAAAAAATCTGGGCTATTCATAAATCTATGTTAAAATTTCGGTAAATAATAAATGTTAAGAAACTAAACAAGGATTGCTAACTACAAAATAACAATCTATTGATTCAGTTTGTCTTACTCTCTTCTTTATGATTTTTTATTCATTTCAAATTAACTTTTTAATAGGGTCCCTTATTCTTCTAGAAATAGCCATTTTTCTCTCAAAGTGTTATAATGAGTTTGTTTGACACTTATAAAATGAATTCCATTATAAAGAAAAAGAAAAGAAAAGGAACTGTTTGCCATTACAAAGTCCCGACGAAATTAGTTTCCTACAGAATATTCTTAGAGACAGATTTCCTTCAAGCTTTATTCCTCATAACCTTTATAGAAATTTAATAAGGTATTTATAATGGAGAACAAATCGGCACAATTCCTCTCCATCTCTACAATCCCTTCAGATTCTCATTGATCTGGGTGGAATATATATATATATATATATATATATATATATATATATTATTTATTCTTATAGATGACCCAAAATATCCAAATTCTTTTTTATCCTTTTCTTCGCACCTCTCCAGGGGCACTTCTACAACAAAATATCATTTTTTTGAACATCACAGAAACCTTTTTTCTATTATATTAAAACTATCAATGTTCCACAAAATGCATTACAAAATTATCATGCTCCCTTAAATATTACCCCTACCCTAAATATTACAATAATTATAACTAAATTACATATTTTGTATAAAAAGTCATTTTTAATTTAGTTTAATTTATTTTAAAATAGCCACGAAACATAGTACTATTCAGTTATACGAAATATTCACTTATACGAAACAGTTTTCGTTCCCCTCACATTCGTATAAATGAGACTCCACTATATATATATATATATATATATATATATATATATATATATATATATATATATATATATATATATATATATAAGTGAATATTTATATAACTAACTGTATAAGTGAATATTTCGTATAACTGAATAGTACTATGTTTCGTGGCTATTTTAAAATAAATTAAACTCTTCATTAAAAAAGTCACAATTTTATTGACAAAGGTAATTTTAAACGGTTGAAATTACCTATGTCTATTTTGGTTTCGTTGGGGTTATAATCAACTTCTTTTAGTTTGTCTTGAAGTAAAAGTTTTGTTCTTGTTTTTTTACTCATTTTAACAAATGAAAGGACAATAGAACACGGCTACTAGAACGACTACTGTATAGAGAAGTAAAAAACGTGAGAGTGGGGGGGGGGGATCACTGGCAAGTTATTAGTGCGGACACGAAGGAAATCACACAATATAGTACTGAGATTCCAAGTTATGAAATTTTCTTTTCAAATCATGAAAATATCATAATAATGTCCTGAAATTGGCTTTCGCAAAATTGTCAGGCTGTACCGTATGAAATGTCAGTTTTGTTTACTTTGCAATTTAATCATTTCCCTTTTTTATTTCATTATTTACAAACATCATTGTTATTCATATAGAATTAAAGCTCTTTTATTCCTATTATTTAATCAGTAACTTGCGTACTGTGTTGTGAGAACGATTTTCTGAGAAAAAATAAAACTTAAATTATGACTTCAACGGAAATCCGTATTATTTTTCGTTATGAATTTAAGCTCGGTCATAACGCTGCTGAGGCGTGTATGAACATTAACACGGCGTTCGGGGAGGGAACGGTGAATGAACGAACTGTTTACCGGTATTTTTCTAGGTTTCGAAGTGGAAATTTTGACCTTGACAACGAGGAGCGAGGAAGGCCAGAAACCAAGCTTGACAATGACCACCTGAAAGAAAGGGTTGAAGCTTGTCTCTCAAAAAGCACTGGGGAATATGCCAAAGAACTCGGAGTAGGAGCCACGACAGTTTCAAGATATTTGAAGGAAATCGGCAAGTCCAAAACTGACATTTCATACGGTACAGCCTGATAGTAAACACCATGATAAATTATCTGTGGCAGTGAGAACTTCTAAAGTTCATAGGCTAAAAAAATGAATAATGAAACAAAGTAACTAACTTAACAATAATCGAGTATTAAGTACCAATTCATATTTTCTATCGTGTTGTTGCATTCCTTTTTTTGATGCTTTTGTATTTTTTGCATTCCTTTTGTTGTTTCTATGTAATCGTTGTATTCCACTAGTTGTTTCTATCGTAAGATAATCTACTTTCTTAGCAGATTACCGAAAGAGATTATGTTTATCGTGGTATTCCACTAGTTGTTTCTATCGTAAGATAATCTAATTTCTTAGCAGAATACCGAAAGAGGTTTTTTTTTATCATTGTATTCCACTAGTTGTTTCAATCGTAAGATAATCTACTTTCTTAGCAGAATACCGAAAGAGATTATATTTATCGTGGTATTCCACTAGTTGTTTCAATCGTAAGATAATCTACGTTCTTAGCACAATACCGAAAGAGATTATGTTTATCGTGGTATTCCACTAGTTGTTTCAATCGTAAGATAATCTACTTTCTTAGCAGAATACCGAAAGAGATTATATTATTATCCTGACAGGTAAATCCTTCTAAAAGGTCAGCTAATGTCTTTGAAGAAGAAAATGGCCCGCAGAAATAGACCATCCATTAGCTTACATCCAGAATTATCCTACTCTACGACATGCGTCATTCTTGACCTTATCAACAAATCCTACAACGATCACTTACAACTTATTTCAACAAGCATATGTTTATGCAAACGTTTTAATTGTTATCTATATTTTTTTTAAGCATTAATATACTTTAGTGATATAGAATTAAAGCCTAAACTGAAAATAAACACAAAAAGCCACCGCTGGCGTTCGAGCATGCGCGGTGGCCATGTACGAAAAAGAAGACTATATGTTATACAGTACATTACATAGGTTTGTCGGGTAGACCTAAAGCATATTTATGTTCTTGAATTTGAGCAGAAGGCGCTAAACGTAATTACTATTACTATTTATTTTTTTTATACAATATAATACACACAGGCTGAAAATCGTCCGATTTGTAAGAAATTTGGTACAAAAATCTTTCCTCCAATTTCAAGATCAAGGTCAAGTTTGTTAACCAGCAGAATCCCGCCTTCGGAATATGTTTTTTTTTGGGGGGGGGGGGGAAGTAACGCTTGCGTTTTCGGGTTAATATGCTTTTATATATTCTTTTTATAGGTTCTCTAACGTAGGGAGACGAAAGAACCATTTTCTAGGCGATATATGTTACAGTTTTCGGATTAATATGCTTTTATATATTCTTTTTATAGGTTCTCTAACGTAGGGAGACGAAAGAACCATTTTCTAGGCGATATATGTTACAGTTTTCGGATTAATATGCTTTTATATATTCTTTTTATAGGTTCTCTAACGTAGGGAGACGAAAGAACCATTTTCTAGGCGATATATGTTACAGTTTTCGGGTTAATATGCTTTTATATATTCTTTTTATAGGTTCTCTAACGTAGGGAGACGAAAGAACCATTTTCTAGGCGATATATGTTACAGTTTTCGAGAAATGTTGAATTCAATTGAAATATTTTCTGCATGTTTGAAATTCATCTTACCTAAGATATTTAGATTTTGATTTCTTTTGAAGTTAAGGATTTATTCGGAAAATAATATTTTTTTAGCAGGCATAAAACAACTTTGGGATATTCGTATATTTTCTTAAATATCCCGAAAACGGTTTGAAACTCGTGGTAAGTGGGGGTCACCATCCACTTACTATCGGAAACCATTCTAAGTGGCTAGGATGCTTACGAAATTCTCTGCCAATTTAGCAACTTTTGATAGGGCGATGTCAATCGGAGAAATAAGTGAAATTTCGAAAGTGCTCGTTTTGTTCTTTTGAACAGTGATTTTTGTCACTGTTTAACTCACTTTTTAATTGGTTGTTTTTTTTAGCACTTACCTCCGAAGGAAAGTAGCTATTGAGGTTGCTCTCATGACGGAATTTTTGAAAATTGTCTTCAAATCTTTATCGATCCTACCTAGTAGACACTGAAAATGACCCCCGTTAAAATTTATATATATATATATATATATATATATATATATATATATATATATATATATATATATATATATATATGTGTGTCTGTTAACACGATAGCGGCCAGAGTTTTTGTTTTTTCTTCACGAAACTTGGTATATAGCTTTCAATTAACAAACAATTGAACGAGTTCGTTAACCACCAAAATCGGTCCACTGGGAGGGGGGTTTACCCCGGACCCAAAACACTAATTTGACCAAGCCAGCCGTAGTTTTTGTTATATTTCAACGAAACTCGGTATTCGTTATGTTGATCTAAAGAGAGAAATACGTTGTAAAAATAAACTAAATCGGTTCATTAGGAGGTGGGGGGGGGGTTACTCCGGACCCACATTACCAATTTGCCACAACCAGCCGTAATTTTTGTTACATTTCAACGAAACTCGGTATTCGTGGTGGTAATCAACAGAGAAAAATGGATTGTAAAAATAAAATAAATCGGGTTATTTGGAGGGGGGGGGGGTTTACTCCGGACCCAAAGTACTAATATACTCATACCGGTCGTAATTTCTGCTGTATTGTACCGAAACGCGATATACGTCGTGGGTATCTCATGAGAAAGAATTGTTGTAAAAATGCAGAAAATTGGAAAGGAGGGTTTACTTTAAACTCTGTTTCATTAGAATTAGCCCACCAGACGTAGGTTCCCAAAGCCCCCGCGAGGAGCGCTATCTCCCACTAGGGGGACTGTATCCTGCGTAGTATCAAGTATAAACATAATTCTGGAAGCAAATTAATTACAAAATTAATAATTGAACAGTTCTCATAAGAAATTTAAATGAGCAGAACTATTCACGTTTTTATTTTATTTATATAGGTTATTTATAGCAAATTATTCAGTAATGTAGTCTACACTACAAAAATTCTGAGGAAAGTGCTTAGTTATGCAGCTCCTGCGAGACGGACTTTTTAAATTGCAGTTGACAGTGAATTGATTATTTTATTACAACAAGGGAAGAAAATATGTGTTACTGAGAAGGAGTACAGAGTAATTTCCGTTTAGGATACTTAAATCTTCGTTCTCTTTGAGATTATATTTTATATTTTTCACGATGATGATGAGATGATAACCTTCAAATAACAACTGCTTTCATTATTTTACTTATGGCACTAGTATAGGGATATGAACCATGTGTGTCCAATATCGCAGCCTTGTTATGATCACCGAGTCTCTCCAAGTAGTTTGGAAATTCATATCAAAATTAATATATCGCACTAGATTTCTAAAGTGACACACTTAAAATAAAACTCAACTGAAAATGTGTCACACTAGCCTATGTAGGGGGCTCAGGATTAAGACAGGAAGAGTGACACAAGTGCCCTCTGGTGTACAAGCTCCGAAGCTTGGTGGTTGATAAAGATATATTTACCTTGTCTTTCTTAGTCATAGTTATGTCTATGAAAGATTGCTTGTTTTTCAGTTACTGAAAAACAAGCAATTTTTGAGTTGTGTCACTTTAGAAATACTAGTGCGATATGACTACAACATATAACAAATAAGCTTAGTTATGACAATATTCAGTGGAACAGCCGTTTTATTTAAAGATTTCCTTGAAGATTTATCAATTTTTTTATTATTTCTCTAAATTCTGGAATTATGTGCTAAAAACGTGACAATGCGCCATCTTCTGATAATGGGTTTTCCAACTGATTAACTTTGGGTGAATTAGGTTATCATTCTTATCATGGATTATTAGTAAATATTCTTTCGCGTTTCGTTGAATTAATCAAGAATATATTTAATAATAAAATTGAGAAGTTTTTACATAATAGAGATTTATTGGTCTGCGAAAGCGAATCATAATTGTAGTAGGTTGGACAACTAAATGTAGGTTCGAGTCCTCTTTGCAGCAAGTTGAGTTTTATTATCTATGGGCTTGCTGAAAAAGTTCCCTGGTCTACCATGGATGTTTATGGAGGGGTAGCAAACTGTAGATAGCCCGGCGCTAATGGCAAACATGCCATAAAGAAATAAACATAAAATTCAAATACACCTAGAAATTCTCTACTCCCCATACCAACAAGAGCTACCATTCATTTTCCATGAATCAGAATCTTGTGAAGTGATGTTTGCACATGATAGTAATCATAATAATTGTAAAACTTCGTGGATTTAACTTACTTAAACGTAATTTAATAAAAAAAAAAAAAAACATGCCCCAGAGGGGCAGATACTGTAGAGGTATCTGATTCATGACCACACGGCACACTAGGGAGATAGTGTGGTCAGTACAATGCTCCGGCCGCCTGATTTTCCCCTTTTGCTACGACTGCTAGAGTCATTAGCACCAACGTACCCATTAATAATTTAATTAAAGGCTGGGTTGGTCTAGGGACGGTCAGAGTGACCGAATTCAACCCATGAACGAATAAACTAGAAGAAAAAATCTTAAGTACTTGCTTGGGATTTGAACTCAGGTCCTCCAGCATATTAGTCCAGTGCTCTACCACTGAGCTAACCTCGCCCCCAATTTAATAAACAAGGGAAACAAATATCTGACCAGACAACGTTCATTTAAATTTTATTATCTTTTATTTTAAAAAAGTGCATTTAAATCGGTTAAGATTTAGAGGCTGTAGCCTGTTTTGAAACACTATACAGTGGATCAAAAAAGTATTGGCACACTTACTTTTTTTTCTGTTTCTTTTTGAAAAATTAAAAATTTTATTTTAAACATTTTTGTACAATATAATATTCATAAATACAAATAATTGAAAAATAAAAATAAATGAATTATAAAGTATATAAAAATAATAAACAAAATATCCTTTTTAGAGAGTCAAAAAAGTATTGGCACTCTTATTAATAATGTACATTATATTTAATAAATTTAATCTGTGTGCCCCTAATACTTTGTTATCATGCCATTGGCATCTATAACAGCCTGTAATCTTCTTGGCATTGAAGAAACAAGGTTTTGAGTTACTTCTTGGCCAATTTTATTCCATCCCTCAGATAAAGTTACCTTCAGGTCATTTTTTGAAGAAATTTTATTTTTTCTTATTTTAAGGTCCAAAAGATACCATAGGTGTTCAATAGGATTTAAATCAGGAGACTGTGTTGGCGTTTTAAGTTGTCTCGGAACATTGTACAGCATCCACTCCTTCGTTTTGTTAGCTGTCTGCTTGGGGTCATTATCATGTTGGAAAATAAAAGTATCCTTTACCTCCAGCTTTTCAGCACTACTGGCTAAGTTGGCCCGCAAAATGTCGACATATTTTTCAGCATTCATAATACCGTCAATAAAGGTCAAGTTTCCTATGCCATTCCACGACATGCATCCCCAAACTAGAACGCTTCCGCCTCCATGTTTCACAGTGGGCCTCACATGTCGAGCTTCAAACTCGGTGTTAGGTTTCCGCCAAACGTACTTGCGACCATCAGACCCGAAAATATTATATTTACTTTCATCGGAAAATATTACCTCTTTCCAGAAGTCTAAGTCTTTATTTAAAAAAGATTTAGCAAACTCAAGTCGCTTTTTACGGTTAGTCTCGCTAATTAAAGGTTTTTTCCTTTGAACTCTGCCATAATAATTAAATTTGTGGATAACATTTCTTACTGTTTGTAAGCAGAAGGTTGTGTTTGAAGTTGACGCGACCTCTTCCGCTATCCTGGAAGCTGATGTTGCGGGATCACGCACAACAATTCGGTGTATGTCCCGTTTTTCCCTTTCACTGAACTTCGGTGGCCGCCCTGAACGAGGTTTGTTCAACACAGAACCAGTCTGTCTAAACTTCTTGACAATATTTCGAACAGTACTGAAACTAATTTCTAACTTATTCGCTATTTGTCGGTAACTTTTTCCTTTAGAATGTAGTTTTATTATCATATTTTTAAGAAAAGTGCTATGTTCACTGGTTTTAGCCATGATTATATTACAAAGATAGAACAAAGACTGAGTTTAAATGTTATTACATTGACCTTTGTAATCCTCAACCCATATCTACTGAAATAAAAAGTATTACCTTGTTTTGACTGGAGCTAATGCTAAACATTTAAGACTGCCAATACTTTTTTGACTCTCTAAAAAGGATTTATTCTTTCTCATTTTCGAATACTTTATAATTCATTCATTTTTCTTTTCAAATTATTTGTATTCAGGAATATTCTATTATAAAAAAAAGTTCAAAAATAAGATTTTTAATTTTTCAAAAAGAAACAGAAAAAAAAAGTAAGTGTTCCAATACTTTTTTGATCCACTGTACGTCGTTTGGCTCCACTGAGCGACGAACCAGTTAACATTTTGCTCCCAACTCCTTTCTATTTCTTCACGAAACATTACACTTTATTTCTAAATTCCTTTTATTCTCAGGACAAGAGGAAATGCAGAATGATCTGAATTCAATGGGTAAGGCATTCTTTCTCGATTTCTTCTTTAGTTTTTCAATTACAAAATAAAAATAGAATATCAAAATATGTAGAAGAAATTTGTATTTATGGCAAATTATGTAAAAATATGGATTTTTTTGAAAAAAATATGTAAAACGTGCTGAATTCCATAAAAAATCTCGATTCTTTATCAGAAAAAAAATATGTAAATACAATAACATCTGTTTCCTAGTGATAACAAACAACTGGTCTTGAATAGAACTCCGAAACGTCAAGTACCGTATTCTCCCACTAATGCGGTTCTATAGAATTTCTCGCTAAAACCTATAAGCGTGTTTTCCTCCCCTTAGGGAGCAGTTCGCGACCCTTGAAATATATGCGAATGTATGGTGAAGCAGATGCCTTGATTCCGTAACTGGTTGTTCCTAAAATAAACCAAGCCTAAATACCAAAACACTAACTAGGAAGGGACTGGTCCTTCAAACCGGTGTCCAGCTGCACGGATTGGCCAATGGAAAGTATCCCATCTACCCACATGAACTGTGTGGGCCAGTGCCGTGAGAATGGCCTAATCGGGCCAGCTGGTGGGCGGGCTAGCAACGGCTTCTCGCAACGGGTCGCGCTAGGTTTCTAGAGATACATCGCCTAGTAGAGGCATTCGTTAGATAACGATCGCAGATACAGGGGAGATATCGGGCTGTCAACAATAGGTTGGCTTGTGCTTCTATTTGAGTAAGAGTGTAAGAAGCTAAGCTATAGCCTGTTCAGATAGACGGAAAAGTTCAATTCCGCATGCGCGAAATTTTGGGGGAAATATTCCCAAAACTTCCACCATATGCAAAATCCCATTTCAAGGAACATCACTATTCGTGAAACATTGTAAAAACTGATTGACAAACTAAATGACAATTAAACCATCTATTTGAAGAAGCTACAGCTAAAATTGTTAGCTTTGGCTAAGTATTGATAAATATATGCCAACAAAGACCCGTCAACTCCTCGTAACCTCCATATTATTCCCCTAGTTTGACTATGGTTGTTTGGCGTACGGTACACTTTCTGGCGATCTCGAGGCAAAACTCAAACACCTCAAGAACTGTTTCATTGGTTTAATCCTCGGGATCCCCAGAGACTCCCACATATCACATTTCTAGCAGGAGCTAAATTGGCTATTCCCTCTTTATCGTCGACAGTACTTTCTCGGCTCAGTCCTTTACCAAGTAATTTAATCCCATCTTATATATTTCAACTCCTTAAAAAATCCTTTGTTTACTCCCGTAACACCCGATCTCGTTCTCACGATCTTTATATTCCTTCCCACCGTACTGCATTATTAGAAAAATCATTTTTCACCCGTGCCACCTCGCTATGAAATTCCTTGCCTCTGTCTGTCCGCCATTCTGCCAACCTAGAAACCTTTAAATCCCGACTTTTACAACACTTTCTATCCCTCCAAGTTTTACCCAATTTCTGGTTTATATACAAGCTATATTACCTATTTATATTTTTATAAAATAAATTGTTTTCACTGTAAATTGAAAGTTATTGCTATGGGTCACCATCTCCCTTGCCTGACTTCTCAAAGCCTGCCCTGGACCTAAACGAGACATATTCATTTTTTATTGAGTTTAAAGTAGCGTGTTGTTTATTTTTATGGAAATGCAAATGGCGGAACCATCGGAAATATTTCCTTCAGACTTTTGCGCATGCGGGATGAGAACCATTCCATCTAACTGAACGGTATATAGTTCCGCACTCCTGTCATGAGATATTCGTGTGTTAGTATTGTGTGACAAATTCTGACTTAGTACAGTTTCTTCTGTTATCGCGGTAGCTGGATGTCTACTTCTGAGTTTATTTTTAGTTAGTTGAGTCCAGATGTCGTGCTAGTTATTTATGATATTTCAGCTCAAGTTGCCTTGTAGGTATGTTTGCTAGGACGTTTGCACCTTGCAGAGGCAATATCGTAACCAAAGAAGTGCAAAAATCAACAAATAATAGACTTGATGTGGCCCTTTCCTTGAACAACAGCAAGGAACAAGACTGACTTCTCACCCCTCAGGGTCCCTTTGGGGACAGTCAGAGAATTAAATAGATAAAAAAGGCTGATAACCCCTGGAGAGAATAGGCGGGGAAAGAACCAAAAACTAATCCGTGCTCTTAAAGAGTGTATATATATAGACTTCTGTTATCAGACTTACACTCCGAGGCACTCTCTTCTGAATTAAACACATAACTCTTGGGGTTTATTTCAAGGATCAAGTTTAGAACTTATTCCGCCATTTGCACTCCACGTTTCGCTCTTGGGCTTCTTTCTTATTTACCAATCCCCGTCCCAATCTCTCCGAGGTGTCATCTCATCAATCCGAACCCTGGAAAAAGAAGTAGGGTATTTGAAGTGATGTCAATTGGGTTTGTTGTACAGCCTGTTCAGATATAGGGGGAGTTTAATTCCGCATGCGTGAAATTCTAAGGGTGCTTATACATTAGATAGTTATGACAATGGTCATGACTGCTTCGAAGAGGTTTACAGCATCGACGATGAAGGCTCCACAAGATACGCTGACATCGTTGCCTTTAAACGGAAAAACAAAACGGCTTTAATCTTAGACCCAAAGATTCGCTATGAAGGCAGCAATGAAAATCAAAGTGAAATTGTAAACAAAGAGAAGCAAGCCATCTATGAGACGTGCATCTCTTATTATACAGAAACAAAGAGAAGCAAGCCATCTATGAGAAGTGCATCTCTTATTATACAGAAACAAAGAGAAGCAAGCCATCCATGAGGCGTGCATCTCTTATTATACAGAAACAAAGAGAAGCAAGCCATCTATGAGAAGTGCATCTCTTATTATACAGAAACAAAGAGAAGCAAGCCATCTATGAGAAGTGCATCTCTTATTATACAGAAACAAAGAGAAGCAAGCCATCTATGAGACGTGCATCTCTTATTATACAGAAACAAAGAGAAGCAAGCCATCTATGAGAAGTGCATCTCTTATTATACAGAAACAAAGAGAAGCAAGCCATCTATGAGAAGTGCATCTCTTATTATACAGAAACAAAGAGAAGCAAGCCATCTATGAGAAGTGCATCTCTTATTATACAGAAACAAAGAGAAGCAAGCCATCTAGGAGAAGTGCATCTCTTATTATACAGAAAAGTTCCGGGAGATTTATGGAAGCCTAGAATTCTCTGTGAAAGGACTATGGTTCGGGTTCCGAGGCACCATTCCCAAGGAACAGCTGTATTCTTCCAGGAAATAGGAATCTGCGAGGATATACTAGGAAGAATAGCAGAATCAATTCTTGTTGACTCGCTTTCTATCATTCAGAGCCACATATATGGCTGAAAAATGCTCTTTTTTTATTATTAATTTAATTATTATTTAACTTTTTGATATATTTATTAGTAGTATTTTATATAATATTGTTATTTTTTTTTGTTTCGTTTTGTTCATTTGTATTAATACTTTCATCACTATATTCTCATTTATCTACTTAATTCATATAATGTTGTTTTGTTTTAGTTATTTTTTATTTTTATTTAAAATACCTACAAGGTTGATCAACATGTTGTGTATGGAGCAACCCAATTTAGTTGGGCAACCAAAGTTTTTGGTACATAAAGTTTTCCTCCTCCTCCAGACAGAAATTGTGTGTGAAAATGCGTAGAATTTCTGTCTGATATATATATTTCTATCAGGAGCTATAAGTGTTGTCAGTTCTAGACCGTCAGCTGTAAACACTGTTTATAAAGAGAAGAATTTAAAGTCGGAGATAAATATCTTTGCTACTAGCTGTATTGTCGGCACTTCTATTCCAACAGATGTAAACACTGATAATTTGCGCCATGACCTATGGCGGGCCGTTCATTTATCGCAGAGTTTAACAAATCCAGAACTGTCGTATGCATATCCATGACATAAATGTCTAGCTATTTGTGCCAATGTGTAAACTTGCAAGAGAATATCTATCCGACACCTGACATATATATCCTACGAGAAGTGTCAAATGTAAACGCACCCTAAGGAAAATATTTCCGACGGTTCCGCCATTTGCTAAATCCCATTTCATGAAACAACACCATACCTCAATCACTCTAAAAACTGATTATGTCTCGTTTAATACTAGGAAACGCTTTGATTGTGATGTCGGGTAAGGGAGATAATACTTAATATGCATCAATACTTAGCTAAGGCTGAAAACATTTGAATCTTCCGAGTGAAAAGGTTATAACAGAGGGAATTTTTCTCGCCCATTTTACTGCAACGGGAATATAGGCCACACAATGTTCCCTGGATGACACAGAAACTTTATAGTTTTGAGGTTTTTCCGTCTTAGCTTTTGCTAAATTTCGTTTTAAATTTACTATGATATTGAAGCAGTTTATTATAATCCATAGCGGCCGTTTATGTAAAGACTTTATTCTTAATAAATACTATTTTTATCCTCCCATTACAGCTGCAGTTGCGTTCCCCTACTAAACTCCTTCCATAACTCATCCATAAGTAAGCTGAATAGTAAAGGATTAAGAATATGTCCTTGCGGAACGCCTTTATAAAGTTAAATATGTTTTGATTTATGTTATTTTTTTTATGAACATTTTATCACTATAACAAACCAGATTTTAGAAACTTCTATTATTGCTAATCGTTGCCAAACTGACTCGACTCCGTAATTGACCATTTCCTGTTTAAAAAAAAACCAAAAAAACAAGAGTTAACAAACCAAGTTGGAAACAGTTCTATGAAAATCTGTGCAATTTGGATTGTCCAATTACAGATAATGGGTACATTTATACACACCTGTGGATTACCGGAATTCATACAGATTATAGCCTTCATATTGAATCAGTTATTAAACGCCATTGAAAAGTGGTTTAATATTCCAGAATTCAATTTAGTTGCAAAAATTAATTAATTATCTTGATGATTAGATAGTTAGCCGTCGAGGTGATAAGTAAAGATGGAATGGTTGGGATTCGGCTAAATAAACCTCAATATAATTTTGTTTTAAAAAATCTATATTTCGGACGTTTCGGCTACTCATTGGTAGCCTTCGTCAGCTAAAATGACAAAAAAAGAAATTAATACAAAAAAAAAAGATTTAGAGATGCAGATTTATCTATTTCTTTGTTAGTGATGGTTCGTTCATGTTGTGTAAGAATGTCAAATATGGTTTCTCCTATGTAAACACCATTACAGGAAGGGGTGTGTTTACCAAGTCCCTTGCCAAACCCCTACCATGAGAAAGAAGTGTTGTAAAAATGAGCTGAATCGGTCAATCGGAAAGCGGGGGTTTAACTTGTAATATATTTCAATAGAAAAGCCCGCCAGACGTAGGTTCACAAAGCCGCCGCAAGGAGCGCTTTGTATCTAGAGGGACTGTATCCTGTTCTTGCGGTAGATCGAAATACTATAATTTGAGGTTTTTTGTATTTATTACGTAGTGTAGTAGGTACCATGTGTAAACATAACTCTGGAAGCAAATTAATAATTGAACAGTTACTCATTACAAATTTAAAAGAGAACTATTCATGTTTTTATTTTATTTATGTAGGATATTTTAAGCAAATTGTTCTGGAAAGCAGTCTACACTACCCAAATTCTGAGGAAAGTGCTTAGTTATGCAGCTCCTGCGTGACGGACTTTTTTTCTCCTAGCCGAATCCCAACCATACATTGTCTTCGTAACTATACTTTAGTGTGCGTATTAGTTTAAAACACAAGTTCCTTCAGAACATTACTCTAGTGTGCCCTAACTTTGAGCTAATCTCACACCAAAGGAAAAATTTATGTTTGTCAATATTTCTGTATATAACTAGATTTTGAGGTTCTTTTTACCTTAGCGTTTGAGAAGATTTCCATATGACGGATTACCGGATGACGTATCTTTGAATAAAATACCTGTAATTTCCCTCCTCTACCCTACAAGATAAGGCTGTCACGTGGCCGAATCTGTCAGTATTCGTTACTGATAAGACAGATATGCCTCGCTGGGTTGTCTGCTTTTTATAAGCATTCTAGTCAAAGCTAGGTCCCTCGGTATCTCGTAGATAGTATAACCCATAGGTGGGGAATAGATTAGGGCATTCGATGTTTGAGGATAAACGTGGAGAGTAAAGAAAATGGAGGTGTGTGCATATGGACTGAATTTTTGCTTGTAAAATAAATAATATAATTGATGAAATAACGTTTATAAACTAAGATAAATGTATTATATAAAAATAATTATTATGTTAATAGCAGTTTGTGATTTATGCTGTTCTCCCAAGCTACAATGCTCTATCCATCTCTGAATTCTGGAAGGAGTCCAAGATTGTTATATCCCTTTGTAGTTCTATCGACACTCTCAGATCCTTTGTCTTACTCTCTTCTGCGGGAATCGAACCCCCTAAACATCAACTACAACCTTCTTCACCAGTATAGGATCATTCGCTTCACCAGCACTTCAAATTGTTTTGGATCTGTCATTTTGAAGTTATAGGAATATGTGGGAGGCCAATGAAACATTACTATACGCAATTCACATAAATGTGCTGGAAGGTGAATAATAACAAATACACAATTCTTTCAGCTCCACCTTTTAGTATTGACTCATCCGGGGAATAAGGTCTTGACTAGGTGCCAGACTATTGTAAAACATGTAGAGCAATATTTTTTAAAATATCTTGGTAAAGTCTGTTTAACTCGAGACGTTTTTACTTTCCCCAGTTGTTAAAATACGGAACTGCTGGTAGCTGCAAGAGTTTGATAATATCTTCGCACTTCTTTTTCCATGTGAGTGAAAAATGGATCAACCTCGAATTCTCTATTTTTTTTATTTTTTTTTATTTAATATGTTTATTTAACATCTGTACAATATTTTTGTACATTGGTTAAATATGATCAGTATATTCAGGATCTTATTTATGATCTCACATAATGAAATTTTAAAAAATAAATAAGTAACGATAATAATATATACACAAAAATAATTACAAATAAAATTAAAATAAATAAATAAAAAGAAGAGAAATATGAAACAAAAAATAATATGATTAATAAAGAAAAAAAACAACAACATAAAAATAAATTACTAATGATAAAAATAAAAAAAATAAAAATAAATAAAGGACTTTGGAAGAAGCCAATCAATATTGACACTTCCTAATTGAGAGACTTTATTTGTCCTTTAATTACATAATTGATCACGAGGCCAAGATCTCTTTAGGCTCCTAGGAGGGTTTTTGGGGTGGGATTGAGAGGAGAGGGATTGAGCTCTGGGATTGGGATGGGAAGATAGTTTAGAGTGGAAGGTTAGGATTCGGGATTTTGCAAGTTCTTGAACGAAAGGGATGTTGAGGACATTATGGAGGGTTTTATTGGAAACGTAGAAAGGGGCATTAACTATTTTGCGTAAGACTTTGGATTGGAATGCCTGTATTCTCTGTATATTTGAAGTTTTGGTTGTTCCCCATAGTTCGAGTCCGTACGTCCAAATAGGTCTGATGATGGGTTTGTATATAGTGAGTTTGTTCTGTGTTGTCAGTTTTCTATGGATCTGGCTGTTCCTAACGAGTCAAGGACCTTGTTTGGAAATGCTAGTAGATGTTTTAAGGGTGTGGTTTTGGCACCCAACCAAACCTGGCATGCGTACGTTAGTATGGGTAGTACTGTCGATTATTAGGTGTATTTTAGAGGAGTTTTTCTATTTATTAATGGATACATTTGTAAAAATGTGAGCTTATTGTAGTTTTTGGTGAACGTGTTCTCACCTTGTTTATAGATATACCCCGTTTGAGTAATGTCCAATTTTCAGCTTTGGTAAATCAACATTTTCAAATTTTCTGAGTGATAAAACTTTATATGTAAGTAAAGATGGACTAGTTGGGATTCGGCTAAAGAAACCTCAATACGATTTTTGTTAAAAAAATCTTTATTTGGGACGTTTCGGCTACTCATTGGTAGCCTTCGTCAGCTAAAATGACAAGAAAAAACGTTTATAACGTTTAGAAAAAAAGTTTATAATTGAGATAAGTAACAGATCTATAAATACAATTAACTTATTGTAAAAGAACAATTTGGTGTTAAATTATTAGAATGAGTTCTAGAAAATCAATAGAAACATAACAAACAAAAAGAAGAAAAGTTTAGCAAGTGCAGATTTATCTATTTCTTTGTTAGTGATGGTTCGTTTATGTTGTGTAAGCCGCGAGTGAATGTGATTTATGGTTTCTCCTATGTATACACCATTACTGGAAGGGGTTTGGCAAGGGACTTGGTAAACACAGCGGGTTTCCCCTTCCTGTAATGGCGTATACATAGGAGAAACCATAAATGACATTCACTCGCGGCTTACACAACATAAACGAACCATCACTAACAAAATATAAATCTGCATCTCTGAATGTTTTTTTCTGTATTAATTTATGTTTTTTCTTGTCATTTTAGCTGACGAAGGCAACCAATGAGTAGCCGAAACGTCCTAAATATAGATTTTAGCTGACGAAGGCTACCATTGAGTAGCCGAAACGTCCTAAATATAGATTTTAGCTGACGAAGGCTACCAATGAGTAGCCGAAACGTCCTAAATATAGATTTTAGCTGACGAAGGCTACCATTGAGTAGCCGAAACGTCCTAAATATAGATTTTTTTAATCAAAAATCGTATTGAGGTTTCTTTAGCCGAATCCCAACTATTCCATCTTTACTTATCACCTCGATGGCTAACTATCTAATCTTCATCATGAAAACTTTATATGGAGATTTAACCGGGCTAATTACGAGTTTGCATTATCGGAACCACGATGTCACCTCATCTGACGCTTCTTCCAAGCGAAGAATCGCATCGTTGATGTTGTTGCTCTTCGTGATGAGTGTGTCTTCTGCCTAGGTGGTGAGGCATATAGTTGACTGGTTGAGGCATATCATTGCAGTACAATATGCAGAGCATGAAATGAAATATGTGCTGTTGAATGAATTGTGCATTAATTATTATATACCTTCCACCACATTTAAGTTAATTTGATAACTTACAAAACACATTTACTATCTTTATTTCCTCTCTTCGCTACACGTTTCACGGCCTTTTTGTGCATCTTAAAGGAAGAAGTTGTGGCATGTATGTGGTTCTTTAGTTTTAAAAAATTGAATTGACTGAATCGACAACAAAAGGGAGTTAAAATGTGAGGAGGCGTTGTAACAAATGTTAATTCCTAAACTTGAGTAAAGGGCGAGTTACTTATTAATTATTTAACTGAATTGACTAAACATTCATTAAATTGTAATAAATTCTGAATCCAAAATACTTTGTCCAATCTTTCAAGAAGTTTTTTAACGAAGCACTGCTCACCAGAATTTTTAGAAGTAAATTGAATGAAATATATTATTCCTATGATTTGTGACAGGGAATCGATTAAAACAGGTTATAACAAACCGATAGCATGCCTTATCATTTTTATCCTTTTGGAGGACTTCCCGGTGTCGAATTCTTTATTCTATATTAATCAAGTAAATTAGAATTTCTGTTATATATGTTCTTCTTTTATTTGTTTTAAGTTTTATATTTTTTGGATTCTAATTGTTTTATTTCTTCATTTTCAGGTAAGTGACACTTATTACGAATTTGTGAGTATAGCCATGTTATTATATTATTGAAATTCGTCCTAGAAGCCTGAAAAAGTTGAAGATTAGGTTTTTAGTATTTTACCGTCCGTCTAATCTGGTATCGTGCGTTATCTGTGTAAATAATGTATTTGATGACGGGACCACCAAAGGAATCTTTTGAAATGCACTGACGTGACATGAAGGCAGCAAACGGGATATAGAGAAAAATGTTCTATTACACTGACATCTCGGAGAAGCGATGCTGTTCCTACCGAAATGCATGGACAACATGTGTTCTGGTGCTCCACATGTGTCCGGGAGTGCCACATGTTGGATTCATGCCTGGAGGGGGCGACACAGAAATAGATTCCTCTCAGACCCACGCTTCCACATGACACCTGCTCTCTCAAGGTCTAACTCCCCCTTACTAGGGTATGAGTCATATCATACCCATTATAACACTCGCTTACCTGTACACTCCAATACACACATATAAGGCGGAAGGGAGTACAAAAACAAATCTCACAAAAAAAATCAGAATTATAAGTGTTCATAACGTTTATATTCGCCTTACATGTTTCAAAGCCTTCAGGCAAGTCAGGGGAAGCTTAAAATTAAAATTATTCCCGTTGCCATCATTAAAATCTACAAACAGCAAGCTCCGGCTGACTCAAGAATGTTATAGTCTTCCGGATTGGTGAACTGAAACTTCGGTTAGCCTTTGGTTCCTCCGTGGGCTGTTTGTAATAATTACACAGGCACACAAAATTAAAACAAAGTGGTATTTTCCAAAGACACCATACATACAGAGTGTCCCGTAAATGTCTAGTCATATTGTGGGAGGTGATAGAGGACCTTTAAGGGAAGAAAAAATGTTCTATGACGATTTTCCGAATTCTCACACATAAGGGAGAAAACGTCGTTTTATTGTTTTATCGAGACAAACGTGGTTTTTAGAAGAATAATCGTAGCTCCGTCCCAGGTGGTACTACTAGAAAGGAAGTGAAACCAATCGAAACCTGAGTACATTTACTATAAGACTAGTTGGGAGTAAATGTAAAAATGAATGAATGTAAGTATGTATATCTTACCAAAAGAAAGCTATTCTAAATTTCCTGACCTTTTCTTGATAATTCTTACCAGCGTTACTCCTCAATGGGCAGGATCTGAGATTCCCGGGTTTTAGACAAATTTTTTCATTTAACCCGCTTTCCATTCATGTATCACAACCCTGTGTTATTTAAGTATGTGAACGATTTAGAAACAAAAGTTTTAAAAAAAAACATGGATCTGTGAAAAGAAAATTATATTTTTTTCATCAGTTTATTCAAAAAGCTTAAAAGAAATATGCATTTCTATAAATATTTCCTTAAATATTAAGTAAATATTTACATAAAACAATAAAAAAGTTACTTCCACGAATAAATAAACGTTATGGAGCAGAATTATTCCCCTTCCGCCTTATATAAGGGTGCCCATACATGGTGAGGAATATCTCAAGATTTGGACTGCGCAGTCCTCGCCTTGTATGAGGCAGACATGAGATCAGAGTTGAACTGTTCAGTCCATCGAAGTAGAATGATAAAATCAGTCCAATGAGGCCGGGACTGTGCAGGCCAGGCCTGACGTGTGTGGACAAGAGGATATTTGCTTCACATTCAGTGGATCTACTATAACTGGACTGTGCAGGCCAGGCCCTAAGTGTTTGGACAAGAGGATATTTGCTTCACATTCAGTGGGTCTACTATAACTGGACTGTGCAGGCCAGGCCCGAAGTGTGTGGACAAGAGGATATTTGCTTCACATTCAGTGGGTCTACTATAACTGGACTGTGCAGGCCAGGCCCGAAGTGTGTGGACAAGAGGATATTTGCTTCACATTCAGTGGGTCTACTATAACTGGACTGTGCAGGCCAGGCCCGAAGTGTGTGGACAAGAGGATATTTGCTTCACATTCAGTGGGTCTACTATAACTGGACTGTGCAGTCCCTGCCTTGAGGTTTATTGACTTACCGGGTGTGCTAGACCCGTTCTGTCCAAAGCTTGAGGCCAGACTGTGCAGTCTCAGCCTTGAGGTTCGAACTGAACGTGTACACCTTAAGTTTATTCAAATGTGTAATAGTTCATAATACGCCTTATAAACTCTTTAGGACTTATTTCGATTAATTTGTCGCTTTTAGGAGCTTTCTCCAGGTAGAGTAGAGTGGAAGTCAGAGGGTTCTCCAGGTAGAGTAGAGTGGAAGTCAGAGGGTTCTCCAGGTAGAGTAGAGTGGAAGTCAGAGGGTTCTCCAGGTAGAGTAGAGTGGAAGTCAGAGGGTTCTCCAGGTAGAGTAGATTGGAAGTCAGAGGGTTCTCCAGGTAGAGTAGAGTGGAAGTCGGAGGGTTTCCAGAAAAATGACTAACCAGAGGCTTCACCTGGCGTTGACAAAACCTCTGT
This sequence comes from Gonocerus acuteangulatus, assembly GCA_946811695.1. Classification (NCBI taxonomy): domain Eukaryota; kingdom Metazoa; phylum Arthropoda; class Insecta; order Hemiptera; family Coreidae; genus Gonocerus; species Gonocerus acuteangulatus. The sequence continues at coordinate 81,978,953 of OX328128.1, read as the reverse complement.
ACCTGGAATATGAGTCATAGGGATTAACGTGTCTGAGAATGGACTTGCAAAGTATTAGACGAATATGACTCAGGGTCTCCTAACGTCATCCTCTGCTCATCAGCATACTTCAAATCATGAACAGGGAATTACGTTTGTGGCTACCTCGTATTAGAGGCGCATCATGGAAGACATACGTTTAAATAAAATAGCTCCACATGCTATAACGCTGAAATGTTTTGTGGCTAGTGTTCATGAACTCGTGCCTTTCGATTCGCCTCAGATGGATAAAAGTCCGTCACGCAGGAGCTGCATAACTAAGCACTTTCCTCAGAATTTGGGTAGTGTAGACTGCTTTCCAGAACAATTTGCTTAAAATATCCTACATAAATAAAATAAAAACGTGAATAGTTCTCATTTTGTAATGAGTAACTGATCAATTATTAATTTGCATCCAGAGTTATGTTTACACATGGTACCTACTACACTACGTAATAAATACAAAAATCCTCATATTATCGTATTTTGATCTAACGCAGGAACAGGATACAGTCACTCTAGCGGTAGAAAGCGCTCCTTGCGGCGGCTTTGTGAACCTACGTCTGCCGGCTTTTCTATTCAAATATATTACAAATTAAACCCCCGCTTTCCGATTGACCGATTCAGTCATTTTTACAACACTTCTTTCTCATGAGTTACCCACGACGTATACCGCGTTTCGTTACAATACAGCAGAAATTACGACCGGTATGAGTATATTAGGAATTTGGGTCCGGAGTAAACCCCCCCCCCCTTCTAATGAACCGATTTAGTTTCTTTTTACAACACATATTTACCTGTAGATTACCACTACGAATACCGAGTTTCGTCGAAATATACCAAAAATCACGGCTGGTAATGGCGAATTGGTATTGTGGGTCCGGAGTAAACCCCCCCCCTCCTAATGAACCGATTTCGTTTATTTTTACAACACATATTTACCTGTGGATTAGCACTACGAATACCGAGTTTCTTCGAAATATACCAAAAATCACGGCTGGTAGTGGCGAATTGGTATTGTGGGTCCGGATTAAAGCCCCCCTTCTAATGAACCGATTTAGTTCATTTTTATATCTCACTTTTCTCTCTATATTAACACTACGAATACCAAGTTTCGTTGAAATATAACAAATATTACGGCTGACATAGTCAAATAAGTGTTTTGGGTTCGGGGTAAACCCCCCCTTCCGGTGGACCGACTTTGGTGGTTAACGAACTCGTTCAATCGTTTGCTAATTGAATGCTATATACCAAGTTTCGTGACGAAAAAACAAAAACTCTGGCCGCTATCGTGTTAACAGACACACATATATATATATATATATATATGCATATATATATATATATATAGATATATATAAATTTTAACGGGGGTCATTTTCGGTGTCTACTAGGTAGGATCGATAAAGATTTGAAGAAATTTTCCAAAAATTCCGTCATGAGTCCAACCTCAATAGCTACTTTCCTTCGGAGGAAAGTGCTAAAATGGATTTTGAGCCGCATGGTGGATGATTTACGTCAATCTTTAGGAGAAACTAAAGGGTTTGAATGCGCCAATGTTGGAGGGCTTGGTATTTGCTTCAGTTTAAAGGTATATTCCTGTGTTGACCTCAATAGTTGTTACTACAGGGTCTATCCGTTTTTAGTAAATCGTTTTGGTTTCTGTAAACCAAACTGTAAGGTCTGTTAAGTTTTTCATAGAGACCTCGTAGTCCAGGCAGCATAGGAATGGGCATCATATTTGAGAGTAAGATGGGAGTATCTTCCATGTTTTTTTAGGAGTTACAGGATAGCTTTATCGCCTGCAAAGGTCCCTTGGAGCGTCTTGGTTTTGTTTGAGGGCGAACTGAAGACCTGAAGGGCTCCGACGAGCTTTGGGAAATGCAAAACTATCTCGTAATAGTGCTGTTGACTCGTAATAGTGCTGCTGTTCAGCAATAAGAAAGAAGTCGATGGCTTACGGGATATCCATCAAGGCAAAAGACTGAACATTCTTTCAATCTAAGGAAGTCGGTACTTGATTTGAAGCCATATTAATTTGGGGCTGCGCAAAATTTGATTGTTAAGTATTGGAAGGATGCTTTTGTGGCGTGCCTTTTTAAAGATTTCGAACAAACTTGATATTAGCGCATTATGACGCTTGGGAGGTTTTGGGAAATATATGATTTCCAAAGGATCAGGAATTGAGTTGTCCGGTGTATGGTATTGTATGTGAGGAATGCTGAATCCTTGACGGGGGGGGGGGGGGGGGTTGAGTTTTCCGGTGTATGGTATTGTATGTGAGGAATGCTGAATCCTTGACAGGGGGGGGGGGTTGAGGTGATTTCCAAAGGATCAGGATTTGAGTTGTCCGGTGTATGGTATTGTATATGAGGAATGCTGAATCCTTGACGGGGGGAGGGGTTGAGTTGTCCGGTGTATGGTATTGTATGTGAGGAATGCTGAATCCTTGACAGGGGGGGGCGGTTGAGGTGATTTCCAAAGGATCAGGAATTGAGTTGTCCGGTGTATGGTATTGTATGTGAGGAATGCTGAATCCTTGACAAGGGGGGGGGGTTGAGGTGATTAAGTCAAAGCAAGGGGCTCTTCAGGGGGTTGTTACACGCTTGACTTGGGTAGCGGGATAGGATTTGGCGGGGGGAGATCCTAATGGAGTGGGGGGGGGGGGGTTGTAATGTCAAGAGACATCGGTGTATTTGGATTATTTATTTATATTTTAAGGTAAATCTTAGCCATTCTGTGGTTACCTAACACACTTCTTAAACATGTATTGTGGAACTTTTTCGAAGGGCTCTTTGAAGGAAAAAACTCAACTTGCAGAAGGTGGGACTCGATCCCGCATCTACTTATGTAGGAATCGAATTCGCTATCCACCCTGGATGGGGAGACCATCTGTTATAACGCGGTTCCCGTATCTGTTATATAGGGTGGAACCCCGTTTATAAGGTTGGCCTCATAACGCAATCCGGAAGTGTCGACTAGAAAATTTCTCCTTTCAGAACCTATAGGTAACGAAAATAACGCTGGTTCAAATTTGTGTGTATATATATATATATATATATATATATATATATATATATATATATTATTCTTTCTCTTTCATGTCAAATCCATCCGAAAATGCTGAAATTATGAGTACATTTTGTACAATTTTGTTGTTATAATATGGCTAGAATGTTTGTCGTTTACCTTACAAGTATTTCATTTGTGTATATATTTTCGGATCCCCTTTCCCTCTTGTAGTTAAATTATTATGTTTTTTAATTAATTTCTTTATTTGTATGTGACATTCGCCCGATGCATTCAATGAATGTAATATCCACTCCTGCTTCTTTTTCTTCTGGCTTCTTTCGCATTGAAAATCGGCTGAAGCTTTACAGTGGGCCTAAATCTTAAACGATTAAGTGTAAGTATCTCAGTGTATAAGAAGGAAGCGTTCGATGACATGGAGGCCTGTCAAGGACACGTGGTCTACTCCTGTCAGCTCATTCTGCCCGAAGGTTAGTTCGGCTCCCTGCCATTGTTGGCTGTTTTAGCTCTATCATTGGCCAGTCGGCCGCAATGAGGAAGCAGCTATCATCTCATCAGAAAGTTCGTCCAGATTACATCTGGAATATATCCTGAATAAAATCCAGTAGGCCATATTTACATGTATTTTGTTATTATTATAAATCACTGGCCATTCAAATCCATTTATATCCATTTATACTATGTATAGATACTGTAGAGGTATCTGATTTTTTTACCATAAGGCACGCTAGGGATCCATTGTGGTAAGTACTATGTTGCAGCCGCTTGATTTTTCCGTTTGCAGGTACCCATTTAAATTAATTAAAAGCTACGAAGTCAAGAGACGATTTAGCCAACTCATGAACGAAGACACTAGAAAATAAAATCTTAAGTTAGCACGAGATTTGAACTCACGCCCTCCGCATATAAATACAGTGCTCTACCACTGAACTATGATTCATATCATTTATTACTCCCTCCAATATTGTTTTGCTCATTTAGTGCCTCGTCTGGAGCCTTTTAACTGTTCACAGCCTGGGGGGGGGGGTACCTACATTGTATCCGATCTGATTTCCATCGACTTTTGGAAGGAAAGCAAACACATCTCAACGGAGGTGCCAACTTGGTCCCAAACCGATCCAATTGGATCCGACGACACCCGATTAATTTGCTTTTTATTCTCAATATGAAAATAAAAGTGCAAGTTAAATATTATTTTTATTTTATAGAAAACTCAATATCGCACCAGTAATTCTAAATTGACTCAACTTAAAAATGAACTCAACCGAAAATGTGTCACTCTTGCCTATGTAAAGGGAATAGCATTAAGAGAGGAAGGCACAAGTACCCTCTGGCGCACAAGCTCTTAAGCTAGTACAATAAATTTTGATGGTTGATAAACAGATATTTACCAATGTCTTTTATAGTCATAACTGAAAAACACCGATTTTTACGGATTCTGTCACTTTAGAAATTCTAGTGCGATATATAATTAGCATATAAGCGCAGTACCCTTGTAATGTTTCTATTCCATTAACCCAAAGGACCCCTTCATAATTTGTCGCTAATATACTTTGATCTGTAATGAAGAAACTTGATAATAATTGAATGAGCTGTCGTAGATTGGCTGTTAAACCGAAGCGTGAGTTAATTCTCTTCTGTGATTAGTGAGGGAAAGTGGTTCAGGTCGGTAGGAGCTTCGGCACTTTTCATTAGTGTTCCACCTAGGGGTGGGAATGGTGTGGAGGAGGTGGCGCTTCTGTGGGGCGGTTCATCGGATGAGCCAGCAATCTAGCTACTGTGGACGGCAATAGTCGTAGTCTTACTCTTTTAGTACTCTCCTTCGAAGGAAAGTAGATATTGAGGTTGCACTCTTGACGGAATTTTTGATAAAATTCTTCAAATCCTACCTAGTAGACAACGAAAATTATCCCCGTTAACACGATACGTCCGTTTTTATTTTTTCGTCACGAAACTTGGTATGTAGTATTCCCCCATCAAACGATTGAACGAGTTCGTTAACCAGCGAAATCGGTCCATCTGGAGTGGGGGGGGGGGTTACAAAGTCCATAGCAGACAAATCAAACACGTAGTGAACAGAGAGGTCTAGCTGGCAAAGCAGAGACCAAATCAATGATTACAACTCACAGTTCACAGCTGTCGTCGCTCTGAATCGCTCAGCTCTTTGCTCTCCCTCTAAGCTGTAATCTATAACCTTAGACCGCGTTTACATCTGACACTTCTCGCAGGAAATATATCTCTGGTATCGGAAAGATATTCGCTTGAATATTTACATACTAAGGGTGGGTTTACACTTGACACTTCTCGCAGGATGTATATGTCAGGATATATAAGTATCGGATAGATATTCTCTTGCAAGTTTACATAGTGAGAGAACTCTCTAGTCAGTTATATCGTGGATATCTATAGGATAGTTCTCAATTTTTGATAAATGTACGGCCCGTTTACACTCATACATATATGTCTTGTGTAGTCCATTCTGCTAACTAACAATGAAGGAAGTATCGAAACGCCTGTGTAGTTATTATAAGAATGTTGGAAATAAAAAAAAATAAAAAACGTTCTGCATGGATTTTGAGACGGGAAAAATTAGGTTTCTTCCGTAAATTAATGTCTGAGCTCAGTATCGAGGATACAGCTTAGTTTTCGATTTTTAGCGCGGTTACTCCCTATCTCCATAGGGAGAACCCGCTTATGAGGTTGACCTCACGACGCAATCCGGAAGTGCCGACTAGAAACTTTCACGTTTCAGACCCTATAGATCACGAAAATATAGGTGGTTCAAATTTGTATGTATATATATATATATATATATATATATATATATATATATATATATATATATATATGCTTGTCTGTTCGCGCTCTAGCAAGCTTAAAAAATGGTCCGATTTAAACGAAATTTGGTACAAAAATCTGTCGTCTAATTTGAAAGGTCAAGTTCGTTAACCAGCAAAATCCGCCCACTAGAAGATAGTGTTTGCGGCGTAATTCGCGCAAAAAAATTCGTAACGCTTACGTTTTTGAGTTTATATGCTTGCAGGTACTTGTTTTATAGGTTTCTTAACCTAAGAAAACGAATGAAACCATTTATAAGGCAATGTCTGTAACCGTTCCTGAGAAAAGTGGAATCAATGTTTTTGTAAGTCATTATATTTTTGTAAGTACTTAGAATCGCGGGATTCAATTGAAATATTTTCTACAACTTGGAAATTAATCCCAACTAAGATGTTTAAATTTTGGTTATATTTGGAGTTAAGGAAGTATGCGAAAAAAATCATTTTATTAATAGACATGAAAAGTTTTCGGATCTTCATACATTTTTCGTAAATATCTCGATAACGGTTAGGAAATCGCGCTAAGTGGAAGGTGACCATTCGAATGCTTACTAAATTCTCTACAAAAAAGGTTTTGAAGCAATATTCGAGGGGGCAACGTCAATCAGAGATATAAGCGCTTAAGACTTAAAAAGCGTTTGTTTTGTTGTTTTGAAAGGGGTTTTCTCTTTGTTTATCTCACTTTTTATATGGTTGTTTCTTGTTTTAAAGTGCATTTATCAGTAAAATTAGTATAGTAGTAAAATAAGCTAAGAAACGGTGAAAGGTATTGGTAATAAGTTTGGAGTGGCTGTGGTAATCAAGATGGCTGTGGCTCTTCTTTCCTAATTCTCCTATCTATATAGCCTCTAACTGAAGTTATCGTTATTTCTTATTTTATAGAAAGATTTAACCCACGACAGAATGGAATTTTATTCGCCATGAAGCACATATTTACAGTTGATTATAACAGGAAAACGAATTTGCTAGTAAAACAAGATACTTAAAATGACAACGAATTTTTGGTTGTTTAGAATAGAGCCTTCTCAGCAGTAGTCAAAGAGTAAGTACGTTTTCAGTACATAATTGTATTGACTTATACAGATTAAGAATTATCCGTTTCTGTGTAAGTTGGCTACTGTCAGTTTCCTGTGATCTGCGAAGCTAATCTATTCCATTTCTTCGAGATGTACGTAACCGCGCTAAGATGATGGAGTTCCTGCGAGCCGGACTTTTTTTCAGAAAGAAACAAGCAGATTTCGAAAAGCTTGCTTGTTAAATAGGTCCTCTTATATCAAAGCAAGATACTAAATTCAGAAAGGCTATTAGTGTAACAGAATGATTAGCTCCAGCTTTACGATTTTTAACATCTGGTGAGTAGGTATTTACTTGATGAAATAATATTTTATATTATGAAATTTTATTAATATGAACTATGTTCTGAAACTGTACACTTGATATATTTCACAATTGCATTGGTTTCTTTAATTTTAATTTTTATTTTTAATTTCTTCGGTAGTTGTACTGAATGCTTCGGCCATTTCCGTTAAAGCATGATGTTTTTCGCGCAGTTCCTCCCTCCCTGCATAGGGACGAACCCCGCTTATAAGGTTGATCTCATGTAACAATCCGGAAGTGCCGACTAGAAAATTTTGCGTTTCAGAACCCCTAGAGACCGAAAATAACGGTTGTTAAAATTTGTATATATATATTTGTCTGTTCGCTCATATCCGGCCCCCCTAATGGTCCGATTTTGATGAAATTCGGTAGAAAAATTGTTCGTCTAATTTGAAAGGTCAAGTTCGTTAACCAGCAGAATCCGCCCACCGGAAAATGGTTTTTGGAGCGAATGTCGCGCGAAAAAAATCGTTCCGCTTACTTCATATGCTTGCAAGCACTCTTTTTATAGGCTTCTTGGCCTAGGAAAACGAATGAACCCATTTTTAAGGCGATAGCTTTAACAGTTTTCGAGAAAATTGTAAAAATAGTTGCTGAATAACGTTTTTGGTTTGGATACTTAAAATCATGGGATCCAGTTGAAACATTATTCGCATGTTCGAATTTCATCAAAACTAATATGTTATAATTTTGGTTACGTTTGGAGTTAAGGAAGGGTTAGAATAAAATATTTTATCAACAGACATGAAACGTTTTGGGAACTTCGTATACTTTCCCTAATATTTTGAAAACGGTTGAGAATATTGTTAAGCGGAAGATTACCATTAGAAAGCTTACTAAATGCTCTAAAAAAAAGGTTCTCAAGGAAGTTTTGATTAGGCGATGTCAATCGGAGAAATAAGTGCTTGAAACTTTAAAGTAATTGGATGTAATACTGAAATATACATATATATATATATATGCCTACATACACAAATACACATACATATATGGAAAAAGACAAAACATAAAATACTAGAACATAATATATAGAAGAACAATGTGCTCTAGAAGTGTTTGGATTATTAGGAAAACAGATATAAGAATAATAGATTACATATTAGATTAGATATAAGAATAACAATATGGGCTTACCGATGGGAAGATAGAGAACTATTCCTCACAAATGCGGGATCATTTCTGACAGTTAATACAGGGAAACATAGGAAGAAAGGAGTTGGTGAGGGGGGGGGGTTCTGGACCACCCAATGGACAGAGAACATAGAAGATGAAAGAAAGAGCGGCGAAGTACAGTAAGGGGTCATAAAGTCATAAAATGTTGTGTTAATGGAAAGGGAGGCAGGTATAAAGGGCTATATTGCTGGCGGTATATGGGATTAGGATGGAGTTTTTAATAAATGGAAGATGTTGGAGTAGGCAGAGGAGGTGACATCTATGTCAATTTTGACATTAACTGGGTTATTTTCTAGGTGGATAAAAATTGATTCGGAAAGGAGGTGTTTGTCTTCGTTGGATTCAGTGGAAAGGATGGAGTATTGGTCAAAACCAAAGTCATGTCCGTCTGTGATGGCATGTCTAGTTAAAGCTGTCTTTATGTCTTTATTCCGTATATCATTTTTGTGGTTGTTCATACGTTTTCTTACTGGGTTTTTAGTCTGTCCAATGTACGCACTATTGCAGTTGGGTGTGATGCAAGGGATTCTGTAGACTACATTGGTCCTGTCTTTTTGTGGGATAGGGTCTTTAAGAGTCGTATGTAAGTTTTTCAGTTTGTTCTGTGTCGATAGTCCTAGTTTTAGAGTGGGGAATGTATCGGGATTTTTGGATTTTTTCTGTGAGGTTTGGGATATATGGGAGGCCTCTGAATTGAGGGACAATATTGTCTTGGGTAGTGGGGATGGGTTTAGGGTTATTTTTTTTTTTTTTTTTTTTTTTTTTTATGGCGCATCTACTTCTAGGTCATTAGCGCCGACGTCCAGGGTGCAGCGAGGAATTTTCCCAGCGAGCCTTGAGATGAGAAAATTCCTGCCGGAGGTGGGAATCGAACCCACCATCTCCCGCTTATAAATCCAGCGCGCTAGCCACTAGACTACGGGAGACCCCGTTTAGGGTTATTAAAAGAATTTATGAGACGGGTGATAATGTTGGTAGGAAATCCATTGGTAGTAAGAATATCGAGGAGTCGGGATTTGTTGGCAGGGTGAAATTTGGTATCGGATAGGGAGAGGGCTCGATTTATTAGGTTGCTGGCAGTATTGAGGATTTGGTGTTTGGGGTGTGAGGAAAGGTAATGGAGAAGTCGTCCCGAGTAAGTGGGTTTGGTATACCAATCAGTGGATATAGAGCCGTCTGTATTTCTTATAAGGAGTATGTCAAGGAAAGGAAGGGAGTTGTTAGTTTCGGTCTCGATGGTGAATATTAACCGGGGATGGTAGGAGTTAAAGGCTGTTAGAATTTCTGGAATCTTATCAGGATTAATTATGAGGAAGAGGTCGTCAACATATTTTTTTAAGGAAAATAATATCGTCGGGGAACATGGGGAGGATTTGGTCAAGGAGGTCATTAAGGGTAATATTGGAAAGGTCAGGAGCGAGGCAGTTACCCATGGCCAGGCCAGAGATCTGGTTGAAGAATTTATCTTGGAATAGGAGGTATCCGGATTTGCAGCAGAGGGATAGGGATTCAAGATAGGAAGATCGAGATAGCTTGGTGTGTGGTTCGAGGGTGGTCCAATTATTGTCAATAATTTCTAGGGTTTTATCTATGGGAATGTTTGTGAGAGGGACTCGGCATCTAGAGAGGCTAAAATGAAATTAGGGGGGATGAGAAGGGAGTGTAGTTGTTTTTTGAGGTCGTGTGCATTTTGTACGTCATAGGGGTTATTGTGACTTAAGGTCTGGAGGGAAGTAAGGAGAAATTTGCTTAGTTTTGAGGAGGGGGAGTTTATATTAGAAATGATGGGACGTAAGGGATTATTTTCTTTATGGATTTTCGGGAGGCCATAGCATCTGGGGGCTTGGGAGTTATGTGAGATGAGGTGTGAGCGGGTCCGTTGGTCAATCTCTTTGTTTTAATGTAGTTTTCGTATGTGTTTGTTAAAGGATTGTGTGAGGGAGGGGGTGGGATTTCTGTTATGGGGGGTCGGTAAGTAAGTGGTGTTGTCAGAAAGGAGTGTGATCATTTTTTCCGTGTATTCAGTCCTGTCCATGATAACGGTTTTGTTCCCTTTGTCAGCCCGGGTAACGATTA